>JAAGEH010000389.1:10274635-10381747 GCA_011751065.1 Lasiurus cinereus
CGAGGGTCTCAGCGCCTCAGCCTCAGCACGAGGGTCTCAGCCTCAGCCTCAGCATGAGGGTCTCAGTGCCTCAGCCTCAGCACGAGGGTCCCAGCCTCAGCCCCAGCCTCAGCGTGAGGGTCTCAGCGCTTGAGAGCCAAATTTTTTAAACTTAAACTTATTCTAACACCACTTCATCAAAATAGACTTGCCCAGGCCCTGATATTTTGTGGAAGAGTCACACTCAAGGGGCCAAAGAGTTGCATGTGGCTTGCTAGCCACAGTTTGATGACCACTGTTCTAGTCTATAACTTCCTCCACTCAGGCTTGCGTTATTCTCACAAACCTAAACAGTAGATCCTGAGATTTGACATGTCTTTCCTTGAGATTCTGCTGTGGCCTGAAAATGGAATGGAAGTTCCACAAAGCTATAGCACTATGTTTTCATTGTGCTCTTCCCTCCCTTTCTCTCTTGGATGCCTAACTTGGTGACATGCCCTGTGAGAACTGGAGGTTGGGAGAAGCTGGAGTAGAACTTGGAAAGAGATGAAAGAAGTAGTCATTGAAATTCAGATTCTTGTTTTCTGACACAAATATTCTTCCCCAACTGAATTTTAAAGGAGTCGGAAAAAGCTCTTGCATAGACAGAATATCTTAGGGTAGCTGTTAATAACAACAAAATGATTGCAGCAAACACCCCTATTTATCAGAATTCTCTGAAAGTATTTATTTTACTCAAACTTTAAAAGATTCTTAATGACATACTCATACTGCAGAGCAGAGGTTGGCAAACTTTTCCTCTAAAGGGCCAAGATAGTAAATAGTTTCATTTTTGTGGATGGTTTCTGTCACAACTGCTCCACTCTGCTATTGTGGCACCAGAGCAGCCACAGATACATGAATGATCTGTGCCCCAATGCAACTTTACCAAAACAGGCAGTGGGACAGATTGGACAAAAAGGTAGTTGTTTTCTGACTCCTGGTGTAGTGGAGAGAGTTTATTTGGAACTTGACTGTGGCTTTTCAACTCTAGCTGGGTATTTAATTTATACTTGATGTAGTTTCTTTATGTGTAAATTTTTAAAATATATATATATTATTGATTTTTTTACAGAGAGGAAGGGAGAGAGATAGAAAGTCAGAAACATTGATGAGAGAGAGACATCGATCAGCCGCCTCCTGCACGCCCCACAGTGGAGATGTGCCCGCAAGCAAGGTACATGCCCTTGACCAGAATCCAACCCGGGACCTTTCATTCTGCAAGCCGACGCTCTATCCACTGAGCCAAACTGGTCTCGGCTATGTGTAAAATTTTAATAAATCTTTATTATTCAGATTATTACAATTGTTCCTCTTTTTTCCCCCCATAGCTCCCCTCCACCTGGTTCCTACCCCACCCTTTGCCCTTACCTCCCTCCCATTGTCCTTATCCATAGGTGTATGATTTTTGTCCAGTCTCTCCCTGCACCCCCCCTCACCTCTTTCCCCATGAGAATTATCAGTCCACTTCCTTTCTATGCCCTTAATTCTATTATATTCATCAGTTTATTCTGTTCATCACATTTTCAATTCACTTGATTTTTAGATTCACTTGTTGATAGATATGTATTTGTTGTTCATAATTTTTATCTTTACCTTTTTCTTCTTTTTCCTCTTCTTAAAGAGTACCTTTCAGCATTTCATAAAATACTGGTTTAGTGTTGATGAATTCCTTTAGTTTTTTCTTATCTGTGAAGCTCTTTATCTGCCCTTCAATTCTGAATGATAGCTTCCCTGGGTAGAGTAATCTTAGTTATAAGTTCTTGCTATTCTTCATGTTGAATATTTCTTACCACTCCCATCTGACCTGCACAATTTCTGTTGAGAAATCAGCTGACAATCATATGGGTGCTCCCTTATAGATAATTGTTTTTCTCTTATTGCTTTTAATATTCTCTCTATGTCTTTTGCTCTTAGCATTTTAATTATGATGTGTCTTGGTGTGGTCCCCTTTGGATTCCTTTTGTTTGGGGTTCTGTGCACTTCTTGGACTTGTAAGTGTATTTCTTTCACCAGGTGGGGGAAGTTTTCCATCATTATTTCTTCAAATAGGTTCTCAGTATCTTGCTCTCTCTCTTCTGGCACCCCCATAATTCTGATGTTGGTATGCTTGAAGTTGTCCCAGAGGCTCCTTACACTATCTTCACATTTTTTTTTCTTTTTTTCTTTTTTCTTTTCCAGTGGAGTGTTTTTTGCTTCTTTGTATTTCGAATCTTTGACTTGATTCTTGCGATCCTCTAGTCTGCTGTTAGGTTTCTGTATGATATTTTTTATTTTAGTCAGTGTATGTTTAATTTGTAGTTGGTCTTTTTTCATCTCTAGTTGGTCCTTTTTATCTTCTCTTTGGTCTTGCTAAATTTATTCATCTTTTCTAGGAGATTCTTGAAAAGCCTTATATCAGTGGTTTTGAACTCTATATCCAGTCGTTTGTTTTCCTCTATTTCTTTCGTTTGTGATCTGTTCTTTTGTCTCTGCATATTTCACTGCTTCCCTGAGTTGGTAGAATAGTTTGTGTGCTAGGCGTCCTCTGTGACCCAGTAGCTCCACCTCCCCAGTTACCTGAAGTGGACACTCTTGGTGCACCCCTTTGTGGACTGTGTGTATAGTCTTGTTGTAGTTAATTCTTCATTGTTGTTGATATCACGGGGGGGTGGGGGGGAATTGACCTCCTAGCCAATTGGTTGGGAGGATCAGCTGTATCTGCGCATGTGCACTTGCCTGCAGACTTCTGCCTTTTGCATGTGCGCCAGTTTCTGCATCTCTACCTTTCAGGTTCCCCTGAGTTTCCATGTGCTCTAGGGACCCGTATGAGTCTGGGTTCCCAGCGTCTCGCCCGAAAGTGGGGTTCAGTGCAGTTGGACCTGGATTTCAGTGCTGTTGTGAGGTTCTGTTTTTCCTTCCACTAGAGAAAGCCAGCAGCTCATTCAGCAGTCAGCACTCTGTGTGCACACTTTCTCGTGCCCCCAGACTTCTGTCTTTCACAGCTCTCCTAAGTTTCCGTGCACTCCTTCCTTTTCACAACAGTCCAGGTTCCCGGTATGAGTCTTGCCTGGAGGTGGGGTTCAGTGCAGGCAGAAGTGGAGTTCAATGCAGTTGGGATTTTCCATCTCCCTCCTGCTAGAGGAATCCAGCCAGGCACTCTGCCACCTTCCTCTCCACAAGTGTGTCTCTGTACCTCAGCTTTTTGCAGCTCCTCTGGGTCTCCGTGAGCCCCTCTCTTTACTTCTAGTTGTAGAATTTTCACTCAGTCAGCTTTCCTGTGGTTCTGGATGATGTCTGTTCTGTCTTTTAGCTGTAATTTTGAAATTGTTGTACAAGGCAGCAACTTAGGTGTTCACCTATGCCACCATCTTGGTTTCTCCCCTGATCTTTTGTATTTTTTTAGACTTATTTTGTTTATTTCTGCTATGATCTTTATCATTTCCTTCCTTCTACTAACTTTGGACTCTGTTGATTTTTTCAGTTCAATTAAGCATAAAGTTAGATTGTTTATTTAATTTTTTATTGCTTACTCAAGTAGGCCTGTAATGCTATGAATTTCTCTATTAGAACAGCTTTTGCTATGTCTCATAGATTTTTGGTTGTTTTGTTTTCATTTTCATTTGTTTCAAGATAACTGATTTCTTTCTTGATCTCATTGTTAACTCATTCATTGTTTATTAACATGTTATTTAGCCTCAATGAATTTGTGTGTTTTCCATTTTTTTCCTGTGATTAATTTTTAGTCCTTGCCATTATGGTCAGAAAAGATGCTTGATATGATTTCTATCTTCTTAAATTTATTGAAACATTTTTGTGTCCTGACTTGTCTATTCTAGAAAATATTCTATGAGTGCCTGGAAAAAAAAAAAAAAAAATAAATATATATATATATATATATATATATATATATTCTGCTGTTTTGTGATGAAGTGCTCTGAAGGTATTAATTAAACCCATCTGTTCAAGTATTTCATTTAAGGTCACTGTTACCTTGTTAATATAACCTGTCAATATCTCCTTTTATTTGCATTAAAAAGTGTTTTACATATTTAGATGCTCCAATGATGGGTGAATAAATGTTTAGCAGAGTTATATCCTCTTGCTGGTTTGCTCCTTTTATAATTATGTAGCATACTTCTTTGTCTCTTACCCTAGCCTTTGTTTTAAGTCTATTTTGTCCAAAATAGTTATTGTTATGCCAGCTTTTTTTTTCATTTATATTCACATGAAATATCTTTTTCCATCCCTTTACCTTTTCTTTGTATTAATCTTTTTTTAAATTAAATATTTATTATTCAGATTATTACATTTGTCTCTCTTTTTTCCCCTCCATAACTCCCCTCCACCCTGCTCCCACCCCTTCCTCTGCCCTTACCTTTCCCCCCAATTGATGAGTCCATAGGTGTATGATTTTTAAAAAATATATATTTTTATTGATTTTTCACAGAGAGGAAGGGAGAGGAATAGAAAGTTGGAAACATCGATGAGAGAGAGACATCAATCAGCTGCCTCCTGCACGCCCCCTACTGGAGTTGTGCCCACAACCAATGTACATGCCCTTGACCTGAATCGAACTATGGACCCTTCAGTCCCCAGGCCGACGCTCTATCCACTGAGCCAAACTGGTTTCAGCTAGGTGTATGATTTTTGTCCAGTCACTCCCTTTACCCCCTCCCCGCTTTCCCCCTGAGAATTATCAGTCCACTCCCTTTCTGTGCTCCTGATTCTAGTATATTCACCAGTTTATTCTGTTGATCAAATTTTTAATTCATTTAATTTTTAGATTCACTTGTTGATAGAAATGTATTTGTTGTTCATAATTTTTTATCTTTTACCTTTTTCTTCTTCCTCTTCTAAAAGAGTACCTTTCAGTATTTCATATAATACTGGTTTGGAGTTGATGAACTCCTTTAGCTTTTTCTTCTCTGTGAAGCTCTTTATCTGCCCTTCAATTATGAATGTTAGCTTTGCTGGATAGACTATTCTTGGTTGTAGGTTCTTGCTATTCATCACGTTGAATATTTCTTGACACTCCCGTCTGGCCTGCATCGTTTCTGTTGAGAAATCAGCTGACAGTCGTATGGGTGCTCCCTTGTAGGTAATAAACTGTTTTTCTCTTGCTGCTTTTAATATTCTCTCTTTGTCTTTTGCTCTTGGTATTTTAATTATGATGTGTCTTAGTGTAGACCTCTTTAGATTCCTTTTATATGGGGTTCTGTGTGCTTCCTGGACTTATAAGTCTATTTCTTTTACCAGATGTGGGAAGTTTTCAGTCATTATTTCTTTAAATAGGTTTTCAGTATCTTGCTCTCTCTCTTCTGGCACCCCCACAATTCTGATGTTGATACGCTTGAAGCTGTCCCAGAGGCTCCTTACATTATCTTCACATTTTTGGATTCTTTTCTCTTCTTGCTTTTGCAGTTGAGTGTTTTCTGATTCTTTATATTTCAAATTTTTGACCTGATTCTTGCCTTCTGCTAGTCTGCTGTTAGGTCTCTGTATAATTTTTTTTTTTTCAGTCAGTGTATGTTTAATTTCTCTTTGGTCCTTTATCATCTCTAGTTGGATCTTTTGTATCTCTAGTTGGTCCTTTTGTATCTCCTCTTGGGACTTGATAAATTTATTCATCTTTTCTAGGTATTCTTGAAAAACCTGATAAGCCTGGTTTTGAACTCTATATCCAGTCGTTTTTTCCCCTCCATTTTTTTTTTTTTTTTTTGTGATCCCTTCCCTTGTCTCAGCATTTTCACTATTCTGGGAGAACTTCTGTGTTGGATTCAGTCTTATGATACCAGTCTTGAAAAACTGCAGAAGCCTCTCTCTTGAGCTTGGGATGGGTGGAGTCTCAGGGCTTAAGGGACCGCCTTGCCTTCCAATCGGCCTCGCCCTTCACGGCCCCTGAGTCTCATGTGACAGGGTAGTCGCTGGAACGGTCCCTGTGCGTGCGCTAGTGCTCTCTCGCAGTGCCTCTAGACTGCTGCCTTTCTTTCTCCCCTGTGCTACAAGACCACACCAGTCTGGATCCTCAGGGTTTCGCCCGAAACTGGGGTTTAGTGAAGTTAGAAGTGGCACAGTTGGGAGGGTCTCTTTCCCGCCCACTCGTGAAAGCCAGCGGCACAATCAGCAGTCTGTCCTCTACGGCATAGTTCTGTGCGCGCCACCAGACCTCTGATCTTTTGCGACTCCCCTAAATTTCCATACACTTCTCCCTTTTCACAGTCCAAACTCCCCCCGAATGAGTTTCGGCTGGATCTGGGGTTTAGTGTTGTAGGATAAGGAGTTCAATGCCTTTGAGAGTCTCTGTTTCCCTCCTGCCAGAGAAAGCCAGCCAGGTTCACTGTCACTTGCTCTCTCCACGCACGTGTCTTCGTACCTCAGCTTTTTGCAGCTCCTCTGGGTCTCCATGAGCCCCTCTCTTTCCCTCTTGTAGAATTTTCACTCTGCCAGCTTTCCTGTGGTTCTGGATGATGTCCGTTCTGTCTTTTAGTTGTCGTTTTGAAATTGTTGTGCGAGGCAGCAGTGTAGGTGTTTACCTATGCCGCCATCTTGGATTCTCTCCATCCCTTTACCTTTAATCTGTATGTATATTTTGTTTTGAGGTGGGTCTCTAGTAGACAACATATATATGAATCTTTTTTATTTTTATTAATTTTTATTACTTTTTTATACATATCTCCCCATTGCCCCCCTCCCTCCCAGGCATACCGCAAAACCCCAGTGTCTGTGATCATTGGTTATGCTTATATGCATGCATACAAGTCCTTTGATTGATCACTTATCTACCTCACCTAACTTTAATCTTTCTGCTGTAATTTCACAGTCTGTTTGATGCTTTATGATTTTTGTCCCCCTGAGAATTATCAGTCTACTCCCTTTCTGTGCTCCTGATTCTATTATATTCATCAGTTTATTCTGTTGATCAAATTTTTAATTCACTTAATTTTTAGATTCACTTGTTGATAGATATGTATTTGTTGTTCATACTTTTTTGTCTTTTACCTTTTTCTTCTTCCTCTTCTAAAAGAGTACCTTTCAGCATTTCATATAATACTGGTTTGGAATTGATGAACTCCTTTAGCTTTTTCTTCTCTGTGAAGCTCTTTATCTGCCCTTCAATTCTGAATGATAGCTTTGCTGGATAGATTATTCTTGGTTGTAGGTTCTTGCTGTTCATCACGTTGAATATTTCTTGCCACTCCCGTCTGGCCTGCATCGTTTCTGTTGAGAAATCAGCTGACAGTCGTATAGGTGCTCCCTTGTAGGTAATGAACTGTTTTTCTCTTGCTGCTTTTAATATTCTCTCTTTGTCTTTTGCTCTTGGTATTTTAATTATGATGTGTCTTGGTGTGGTCCTCTTTGGATTCCTTTTATTTGGGGTTCTGTGTGCTTCCTGGACTTGTAAGTCTATTTCTTTCACCAGATGTGGGAAGTTTTCAGTCATTATTTCTTTAAGTAGATTTTCAGTATCTTGCTCTCTCTCTTCTTCTGGCACCCCCACAATTCTGATGTTGGTACGCTTGAGGCTGTCCCAGAGGCTCCTTACATTATCTTCACATTTTTGGATTCTTTTCTCTTCTTGCTTTTCCAGTTGAATGTTTTCTGCTTCTTTATATTTCAAATTTTTGACTTGATTCTTGCCATCCTCTAGTCTGCTGTTAGGACTCTGTATAATATTTTTTATTTCAGTCAGTGTCTGTAGTATGTCCTTTTTCATCTCCTCTTGGGTCTCACTAAATTTATCCAACTTTTCTAGCATATTCTTGAAAAACCTTATAAGCGTGGTTTTGAACTCTATATCCAGTCATTTTTTTCCCTCCATTTCTTTTTTTTGTAATCCCTTCCCTTGTCTCGGCATTTTCACTATACCAGGGAAACCTTCTGTGTTGAATTCATCCTTATGATACCAGACTTGCAAAACCGAAGAAGCCTCTGTTGAGCTTGGGAGGGGTGGAGTCTCAGGGCTTAAGGGACCGCCTTGCCTTCCAGTCGGCCCCGCCCTCCACGGCCCCTGAGTCTCACGTGACTGGGTAATCGCTGGAGCGGTCCTTGTGCCCGAGCACCCTCAGTGCCTCTAGACTGCTTCCCCTCCGGCTCCCCTGTGCACCAGGACCACTCGAGACTAGGTCCCCAGGGTTTCACCCAAAACAGGGGCTTAGTGGAGTCAGAAGTGGCAAGTTGGGACGGTCTGTCTCCCGCCCACTTGCGAAAGCCAGTGGCACAATCAGCAATCGGTCCTCTGGGCAGTGCCGTGTGCGCCACCAGGCCTTTGATCTTTGGTGACTCCCCTAAATTTCCATGCACTTCTCCCTTTTCACAGTCCAAACTCCCCCCATATGAGTTTCGGCTGGATCTGGGGTTTAGTGTTGTAAGATAAGGGGTTCAATGCCATTGGGAGTCTCTGTTTCCCTCCCGCCAGAGAAAGCCATCCAGGTACTCTGGCACCCACTCTCTCCACACGCGCGTCTCCGTACCTCAGCTTTTTGCAGCTCCTCTGGGTCTCTGTGAGCCTCTCTCTTTCCCTCTAGTTGTAGAACTTCCACTCAGCCAGCTTTCCTGTGGTTCTGGATGATGTCCGTTCTGTCTTTTCGTTGTAGTTTTGAAATTGTTGTGCAGGCAGCAGTGTAGGTGTTTACCTATGCTGCCATCTTGGATTCTCCTGAATCTTTCTTTATTATTCAATCAGTTACCCTATGTTTTTTGAGTGTAGCATTTAAGACATTTACATTTAAAGTAATTATTGATAGGCACACATATATTGCCACTTTATTCTCTTAAAAAATATATTTTATTGATTTTTACAGAGAGGGAGAGAGAAGGATAGAGAGTTAGAAACAACAGATGAGAGGGAAACATCCATCAGCTGCTTTCTGCACACCTCCTACTGGGGATGTGCCCACAACCAAGGTACATGCCCTTAACTGGAATCAAACCTGGGACCCTTCAGTATGCAGGCCTGTGCTCTATCCACTGAGCCAAACCAGTTAGGGCTGCCATTATATTCTTTTAAAAATATATTTTTAAAATTGATTTGAGAAAGAGAGAGAGGAAAGGAGAGGGAGAGAGTAACATCAATTGGTTACCTCCTACACTCTACCTATTGGGGATGGAGCCCACAACCTGGGTATGTGCTCTGATTGGAAATTGAACTGGTGAACCTTTGGCTCATGGAATGATGCTCAAACAACTGAGCCACATTGGACAATGCTGTCATTGTATTCTTTTTACTCTTTCCTTTTTGTCCTTCTCTTCCTCCTCCTCTTCCTTCTTCTAACAGGCCCTTTAACATTTCTTAAAATGGTTTCTCATAACAAACTCTTATAGTCTTTTCTTATCTGGAAAGATCTTTATTTCTCTTTCAATTTCAAATGATAGCCTTGCTGGGTAAAATATTCTTGGTGGTAGGTCCTTGTTTTTCATCACTTTGACTATTTTTTTCAGTCCCTTCTGGCTGGAAATGTTCCTTTTGAGAAATCAACTGATAGCCTTATAGGAGCTCCCTTGCAGGTAACTGACTACCTTGCTTTTGCTGCCCTTACAATTCTCTCCTTGTCTTTAACCTTTGGCATTTTAATTATTGTGTGTCTTGGTATGGGGCTCTTTGGGTTATCTTGTTCAGGTCTTTTTGCACTTCCTGGACTTAAAAGGTTAAGAAAGTTTTAGTCATTATTTCTTCAAATAGGTTCTCCATCCCTTGCTTTCTCTCTTGTCCTTCTAGTACTCTTATGATGTTAATGTTGTTATGCTTCATATTGTCCCAAAGTTCCCTTAAACTATCCTCCTGCTTTTTAATTCCTTTTTTTCTTTTTCCTGCTCTGATTGTGTGTGTGTATGTGTGTATGTGTGTTTCTAACTTGCTTTCCAAATCACTGATTTGATTTTCTGCTTCATCTTTTTAATTCTTCCAGTGTATTCTCGATGTCAGATATATTTTTAACTTCTGACTGGTTCTTTTTCATGGTTGCTATGTCCTTTTTCATACGGTTGTAGTTCTCACTGAGTTCCTTGAGCATCCTTATAAACATTACTTTGAACTATATCTGATTGAGTGCCTTTATTTTACTTAGCTCTTTTTCTGGAGATTCTTCCTATTCTTTCATTTTGTGCCTGTTTTGGTCTCTGCATTTTGGCTGTCTCTTTGTTTCCTTCCTATGTACTAGATAGATCTAAGGCTTATGTGATAGGTATCTTATGGAACCCAGTGGTATGATCTTCTTGATCATATGAGCTGTTTTCTCTAGGAATATCCTTTGTGTGGGTTATGTGGGCCCTCCTGTTGTAATTGAGTCTTGATTGCATGGGATTGATACACAGGCCAGCTAACTGTGAAGCTCAACCCAGACCTTGGCATGCAAGCTGTTGTGCAAAGTGCTAACCAAAATTTTATTTTAAAAGAAGTTGATTAAAAAATGAAAAAGAGAATAAGAAAAGATAAAAGAAAAAAAGAATAAGAAAAGAAAAAAGAGAAAAAAGGATAAGAAAAAGGGATTAAAAAATAGAAAAGAAAAAAATGTTTAAGAAAAAGAGAAGATAAAAGAAAAATATTATAAAAGAAAAAAAAGTAGCATTCACCTCAACAGAGTGTCACTTGGTGTGTTGTTTTGGGTCTCTTGGGAGGACACTGATTCAGGCCAATATCAGATGTCTGAGCCTGGCCCTTGGCAACCTGTTTGAATATACAAGTGATCCACAGGTTTTAGTTGCCTCTGTGGAGCTTGGCTGTACATGGGAAAAACCAGGTTGCTTTCCAATACAGCTTTTATTGGAATGGGGCCCTAGGGTAGGTCAGCAAATGTCCCAAGGCACTCCAGGATCCACCTCTGCCTCTGCCTGCCTAGATTTGCCAGCTTCCTGTTAAGCTCAGTAACTAAAAGAGCCTCTGGCAGAATCTAAAGGATGGGGTTAGTGGATCTCCCATAAGGGGGAGGTGCTGTTCAGACTTAAGAAAATGTGGTGGGTATAACACCTCATTCCAGAACCACACATCTGAATCTATCCTGGATTTTGGCCTGCCTTCTTTAGGATAGAGCAGCTACTGATTAGATGGGTGGGGCCTCCTGAGCCCAGAGGTTGGTCTGCTGAAAGCCAAAAGCTAGATGGATGTTTCTATCAGATCTCCTGAGGGGTAAGTGCCAATCAGGCTCATGAGAAAGTGGTGTGAGCTGCCCTACCACAAAGCCAGTCACTGACATCCTCTGAGTGAGTCAGCCCAGACTTCTTTGCCTGGGCCTATGCAGGGTGTGGCATTGCAGAGTGGTGCAAGAGGCATTCCGGACGGTGTGGTAATTGCTCTCCCCCAGCCTGATGCCATTCAGAGGGTATTACTCTACCCAAGAAAGATGGCTACTGAGAATGATTCAGTACAGGGATCCTGGTGGTTGTCCCCCCATACTTCTCCGCATAGCCACAAACCCCAGATTCTGTTCAGATGACCCCAGTCCAGAGCCTAGGGTGTGTGGCTATGAATGAAATTTTGCTTGTTAGCCCTTTAAAATATTGCCTGTGTCTCCATCAGACTCTGCCTCTCCTTGGTGGACAGAAACCTTGCTGCATTTCTCAACCAGAAGTTATGTGGGCACCTCTTCCCAGCTCTGATGCTCTGGGCTGGAAGCCTAGTCTGGGGTTTAGGCCCCACATCTCTTCAGAGTAACCTACCACAGGTAAGGTATCCCTCTGGCGTCTCAGCTGCCACTGTGGGACCTCTGTCAACCCCTTTCAAGTCTCTGCCCTTCCTACTAGCCTTGATGTGGCTTCTGCAAATCATTGGTTATAAGACTCCTCTTCAGCTAGTCCTCAGTTGGTTATTCAGGGTGATTGTTCCCCAATTTATATTATTTCCAATTTTGTCCTGGAACAAGGTGAGTGCAAGACCCACCTACTCTGCCATCACCTGAACATTCTCTTTCTCTCTCTCTCTTTTAAAGTATATTTTATTGATTTTTCACAGAGAGGAAGGGAGAGGGTCAGAGAGTTAGAAACATCAATGAAAGAGAAACATCAATCAGCCGCTTCCTGCACACCCCCTACTGGGGAAGTACCCAGAACCAAGGTACATATCCTTGACCTTGAATCAAACCTGAGACCCTTCAGTCCGTAGGCCAATGCTCTATTCACTGAGCCATACCAGTTAGGGCTTACTCTCTCTTTTTTAAGATTTTTTATTTGAGAGAGAGAGAGAGAGAGAGAGAGAGAGAGAGAGAGAGGGAGGCAGAGAAAGAGAAACATTGATACGAGAGGGCAGCATCAATTAGCTGCCTCCTGCACAACCCCTACTTGCAACCCAGGCATGTGTTGTGACCAGGAATCGAGCAGGCAACTTTTTTTTTTTTTTTAATATATTTTATTGATTTTTTACAGAGAGGAAGGGAGAGGGATAGAGAGTTAGAAACATCAATGAGAGAGAGACATTGATCAGCTGCCTATTGCACGCCCCCTACTGGGGATGTGTCCGCAACCAAGGTACATGCCCTTAACCGGAATCGAACCTGGGACCTTTTCAGTCCACAGACTGACGCTCTATCCGCTGAGCCAAACGGGTTTCGGCAGAGCAGGCAACCTTTCAATGCATGGGACAATGCCCAACTTACTGAGCCACTGGCCAGAGCTCTTCTTTTTAAGTTTTTATAATATTGATAATTAATCACAGTTGCAGTTATTAGTTTTTCTTCTTTTCTAGCATAAGCATCCAAAGGCTATAAATTTCCTTTAAGTGTAAAATTTAACTGCATGTCACAGTTTAATATGTAATCAAATTTTCTAAATACTATTTATTTTTTACACATGAATTATTTAGAAGTGTATTTTTAAACTTACAAATGATACTATTTATGATTTTTAATTTTTACTGACTTTCACTTTTGTATTGTGGTCAGAGAGTAAATAAAACCTCTGATAAAGTTACTTTAAAATTTGTTGATACATTATTTGTGCACTAAAATGTCATTATCCTATATAATAAAGAGCTAATATGCAAATGATCATCATGCCCTCACACCAGAATGGCTCAGGCACTCAACCCTGGGGAGAGGGGAATGGGGACCAGACAGGAGAGGGACAAGCCACACGCTCCATGGTCCCGGGCACCTGCAGCTGCAGCCTAGATGAAGCTGCCTGCCCACAGTTCTCTATAGCTGTGGCCAACCCAGGGGAAGCCAGCCTGGGTCCCAAGTGCCTACAACTGGCCGGAGTGTGGGGTGAGGCAGAGGCAATTAAGGCCGATCAGGCCAGTAGGGTAGCAGTTAGGGGCGATCAGGCAAGCAGTCAGGTGAGTGGTTAGGAGATAGGACCCTGGATTATGAGAGGCAGTTGGACATCCCCCAAGGGGACCGGGATTGGAGAGGGTGCAGGCTGGGCTGAATTTTGTGCACCAAGCCTCTAGTTTCTTATAAATGTAATGGATTTTTGAAAAGAATGTAACTTTTCTAATTATCATATAAAGGATATTATTTATTTAATAACATTTGGTAATTAATGTTATTCAGATTTTATGTATCTAAATTTTTGGTCTATTTGATGTATCATTTACTGAAAGAGAAAAATAAAAAATCTCTTACTTCGTGGCTTTGTAAATTTCTCCATGTAATTCTGTGTTGCATCTCTAGACCAATTTGAGGAGTATTAGCATCTTAATAATAT
The DNA here is from genome assembly GCA_011751065.1 of Lasiurus cinereus. Taxonomy (NCBI): domain Eukaryota; kingdom Metazoa; phylum Chordata; class Mammalia; order Chiroptera; family Vespertilionidae; genus Lasiurus; species Lasiurus cinereus. Next base: position 10,288,268 of record JAAGEH010000389.1, read on the forward strand.
TAAGTTTTCTAATCCACAAATATTGGATGTTTTTCCATTTATTTAGATTATTAATTAATTTCAACAATGTTTTGTAGTTTTCAGAGTATAAGTTACTTTTTAATTGTGATAAAACACATTACATAAAATTTCCTATCTAAACTATTTTTAAGTGTATAGTTTAGTAGTGTTGAGAACATATATATTATTGTGCCACATTTCACTACATTTTTTTCATTTTACAAAGCTAAAACTCAATACCAATTAAACAACAACTCTCCATTTCCCCTTTTCCCCAGTGTTTGGTAACTACTATTCTATTTTATGTTTCCACTAGAATCTGGTGCATGAATTCGTGGGATCCTTCAGCAATAATTTTTCTGTGGCTGTAATTCTTGATTAACAGTTATTTGACATTTAGCACACATCATAGCGAGTGAACTCTCAGTCTTCTGGTCAGTCTCCCAAGGACACAATTTGCATATTAGCCTTTTATTATACAGGATAAGTTTAACTAGTTTAGATACATAATATAATCATACAGTATTTGTATTTTTGTGACTGGCTAATTTTATTTAGCATGATGTTCTTAAGGTTCTTCTAACTTATAGCATGTGACACTATTTTCTTTCTTTTTAAAAACTGAGTCATATTCCATTGTTTGTATATCATATTTTGTTTATCCATTCATCTCTTGATGGATATTTGGGTTGCATCCACCTCTTGGCTCTTAGAAATAAAGCTGCTATAAACATGGGTGTTTGAATATCTCTTCAAAATCCTGTTTTCAGAGGTTTTTTGTTTGTTTATTTCTTTTTGCATATATACTCAGAAGTGTGATTGCTGGATTAATTTGTGTTTTTGTTTGTTGTTTGTTTTTTATAGCAGCTATCCTAATGGTTGTGAGGTGATATATCAGTGTGGTTTTGATTTGTATTTTTATAATGATTAGTTATACTGAGCATCTTTTCATTTTTTGTTGGTCATTTATGTATTATTTTTAAATAAATGTCTATTCAAGTCTTTGCTCAAATTTTAATCAAGCTATTTGCCATTTGTTGTTGAGTGGTAGGAGTTGTTTACATATTCAGAATACTAACCCTTTACCAAACAGATATATAGTTCAAATATATCCTCTCCCATTCCATAGGTCACCTTTATACTCTATCAATTGTGTCCCTTGATGTACAGAAGTATAAAAGTTTGGTGTTATCTCTTTTTACTTTTGTCACTTGTGCTTTGGTATCATATAAAATAAATCATTGCCAAATCCAATGTTGTGAAACTTTTCCTATGTTTTATTGTAGTTTTAGACTTTTAAGTCTTCTGTTTAAGTCTTTAAACCATTTTGAGTAATTTTTGTATGTGCTATAAGGTAATGATCCAACTTCATTCTATTGTATTGGAATATCCACTTTTCCCATCACCATTTATTAAAAAGACTATCCTTTTTCCATTATGTATTTTTGGTAGCCTTGTTGAAAACCAGGTGACTGTATACATGTGGCTTTACCTTGGGGCTCCTTTTTCCATTGTGTTGGTTTCTATGTCTGTCTTTATGCCAGCACCACACTGTTTTGTTTATTGTAGCTTTGTAATATATTTGGAAATCAGGAAGTGTGATGCATCTAGTTTTGTTCTTCTCAATATTGGTTTGGCTATTCTATATTTTCCTATTTCTGAAAAACAATGAGAATGGAATTTTGATAGGGATTGCTTGGAATCTGTAGATCACTTTGGGTAGTATGGAAATTTTAACAATATTATTCTTCCAATCCATGAGCATAAGCTGTCTTTCCATTAATTGGTGTCTTCTTTAATGCCATTCATCAGTGTTTTGATGTTTTCATTACTTAAGTCTATTCCTAAGCATTTTCTTTTTAAAAAAATTGATTTGAGATTTGTTGTTCCACTTATTTATGCATTCATTGGTTGATTCATTTTTTAAACTTAAATTTTATATTGTTGACACTATAGCAGATGTCCCAAATTTTCCCTCCTTGGCCCACCTTACTCAGTCTCTGACCCCACTTCCCCTTAGTCCTCACCACACTATTGTCTGTGTACATGGCTATGTTTTTTAATAGTTTATTTTTAAAAATACATGTTTTTATTCATTTCAGAGAGGGAGAGATAGAAATATCGATGAGAGAGAATTACTGATCCGTTATCTCCTGCATGGCCCCCTACTAGAGATGGATCCCCAAACCCTGGGCATGTGCCCTGACCAGGATAGATGCTCAACCACTGAACTAGACTGGCCAGGCTGTTTTTGTTTTTTAAAGATAAATTTGCTGAATACAGAATTCTTAGTTAACACTTTCTTACTTTGAGCACTTTGAATATATTATTCCTCTGGCTTCTGGCCTCTGCTGAAAAGTCAGATTTGAATATTATTGGGGTTTCCTTGTAAATGATGAGTCATTTTTTTCTTACTCATGTCAAGATTTTCTCCTTGTTGCCCTGGCTGGTTTGGCTCAATGGCTAGAGCATCGGCCTGCAGACTGAAGAGTCCCAGGTTTGACTCTGTCAAGGGCATGTACCTTGGTTGCAGGCACATCCCCAAGAGGGGATGTGTAGGAGGCAGCTAATTGATGTTTCTCTCTCATTGATGTTTCTAACTCTCTCTCCCTCTCCCTTCTTCTCTGCAAAAAAATCCATAAAATATATATAAAAAAAAAAGATTTTCTCCTTATCTTTGGCTTTCCTATGTAGACCTTTATACCTTTATCCTTCTTTGAGTTTGTTGTGATTCCTGATTATGTAATTATTGTTTTTCAGTACATTAGATATTGCTCCACAGGGAGCATATTTTTGGGTTATGCCCATTGTCATCCTGGGTTAACAGTATATTTTGTGCATGTTTTAATTTTAGAACTTCTATTTTCCTTCAACCTTATTTCTATTTTGCTTAAAAAGTTGTGAAAATTTTAAAACTACTCAGTGTTTATTCCTACCTCTTCAGTGGCCTGTGCAGTCGGGGCTGCAGACCAGTCTTCAGTGGCAGACTGAGCTCTCCAGGCATCACTAGGGACCTGCTGAATAGACACAGAGGGCACGGCGTGCCTTCATACCAGTCTGCCACCTCAGGTTGAGCAACAGTGAACTTGGGAGCCAGAACATCCATTCACCCTGAAGTTCCTCCTTGGACCACAGCCGTGGTCTGCTCTTCATTTTCAGTCTCTTCAGGAGCTCTATCAGTCTCTTCAGGTATGAGTGCCCATGGGTGTTCACTGGAGAAGGTGCCACACTAGTGCATAACTTCCTGGGTCAGAATCCACCACATAACCCACCGAGTAAGCCCTCCTGTTATATTGCAAGGGATGGCAATGTCCGCACAGTGCAGAATAGAGTCTGTGTTACACAGAGCAGTGGCCGGCAGGTTAACATACATGCCCCCATGAGAAGCTAGTGGTCAGCCCTGGAATCAGTAACCACAGAAGTCTCAGGTCCTGAATGGCTGCCTGGATCTGGCTAGTGAAGGTTCCAGGAGTGAAGCATCCAGCAATAGCAGTGGCTCCGGTGGCAGCAGCAAACTTCAGCACAGCTCCTGGCCAGTATCCCTGGACCATCTGACTGACATTGGCTGGGTTTTCAGTGGCCACAACAGCATGAGCTGCCAGAAGCTTCTCCCAGATTCTCTTCAGATTTATGATGTAGATGCCATTACTTTTCCTTTTGTGGTTGAATTATTATTTCATTTGGAAGTCAAGGTTGGTGCCACCAAGTGGGTTCCTGCTACAAGGAATTTGAAGACATCCTCCTCTTTCATGTGCAGGACATTAAGGACATTGTGAAAGTTCCCCTTTCAGTTACCTGAGAAAGGTGAGGGAGCCCAGAACTAGGCTGTTTGGGCCCCTCTCTGGGTAGCTCCAGTGGGGGTGGGGTGGAGGACAGTGATTTTTACAGAGTTCTCTTTGTCTCTATTCCTGATTATACCCAGCCATTAAGCTTTACTAATTGCTAGGTGATTGCTTTAAATAATGCCCCGAGGCACCAATTGCTCACCAATAAAACAATGAAATTCAACTCCTTTGAAAGGATAGTTCTGAAAACCAGTTGAGATTTGTCCTGGCCCTAGACAGTCTTCTCCCAGCTATGTCCTTCCCAAGTTCTCTCAAGCTAACCAGCCAGCCTACAATTTAGTTTATATATCCAATGATTCTGGCAATTGCCCTTCCCTACAATTTCCAGTTCTTCAGAACACCCTTAGTGTTTCAAATAAAACCAGTTCTTTTAGGTAAAGAAAAGGAGCTCTCTGGTGTATGGCCTGCTCTCCCTCCAGGCAGCACCTCTGGTTATGCCTATGGAGCTGGAGATGCAGACAATGGCAAGCTTCTTTTTGAGTAACACTTTGTTTAGTAGCTGAGTGCTCAGTGGTGGTGGTGAGGCAGTACCTTTAGTTCTTTTTTTTTGCTTGACTCTCCCAGGATGGAATCACTGTCTAACCAGCCAGCAGGAAGATGACTGGGGCCCCAGTATTGCTAGCAGCACCACAATATTGCTAGAACCTTCTTGGTGGCTAAGCAAAAGAGAAACATCACCTCTCACCTACACTTGACCATAACAGCTTCAGTAACAGGTGGGAGCAGGATGAGAAATACTGACATCCTGGGATGACAGCTCTCCCACAGGGAGCTGAGAAGATGGGGCCTGGTGTCTTTGGCTGCACCAGTCTGGTTCCCATCTTGCTGAGTTGAGAAAGGTGATTGCAGTTCAAATTCCATGGACTCTCACTGTTCTTATAAAATGTTAATATTTTTTCTTGAAGACGTGTTTCTTTAGATGCCATACATCCTTCAACCATATTGAGACTTTTAAATGATTGTTTTAAAATAATATTCAGGAGTCTTGTGGGTGAGTTGAATTCCTCATGCTATCATGCTGAAGTTGGCCACATCCCCCATTTTCTTTACTTCATTTTTCTGGAACACATGTTCCCTTTATTAAGATTTGTTAGAACTTGTGCTATATTTTACATTTCCAGCTATCATATTTTCATCTCTATTTCTTGATACATCTTGGATTTTTTTTCTTGAGTTCCTAATCCAACTGTAATGTTCTGAATAATTCTAGATTTCTAATTTTATTGATTATATTTTAAATTCAAATTTTCATCAATAGTATTTTAACATTAAAAAAATCTTTTTTTTTTTTTTGAGAAGGGAGAGGGAGACAAACATCAATGTGAGAATGGAACAACCATTGGCTACCTCCTGCACACCCCTTACCAGGAATCCAGTCGGCAACCTTTCAGTACTCAGGATGACACTGGCTAGGGCCCATTTAGTTCTTTCAAAAATCCACCTAGTCCTGGCCAGTAGTTAGAGCATCTAAGGGTTGTAGGTTCAATTACTGGCCAAGGGCATGTGCGTGGGTTGCAGATTTAATCCTGGGCCCTTGTCGGGGTGCATTCAGGAGGCAACCAATCAATGTTTCTCTCTCTCTGCCCTTTCTCTAATAACCAATGGAAAAAATATCCTTGTGTGACGATTAACAACAAAAAAAATCTGCCTAGTATTTTAAGGTAGTCTCATTGTTTATTTTTTCTTCCTGTGGCTTTGTTCCGAATCATTTCTCAAATATGTGTTTTATAATATATATCTGATCCATTTTTAAATTCTACAATTTTAAATTTTGTTTGCTATTGATGACTTAAATTGTATGAAATGCTCTTTCTGGGTATATTGTTTTTAATCATAATTCACCTTACTTTGCAGGGGTTACATGAAGGTAACTGAAATAATTTTATGCAACTCATTGAATTAATGGGTAAAGTCATCCAAATCTGATGGCTGCTAATATCCAAGAGATGAGACATTATGTCCCTCCTATGGAAGAACATAGAACCACCTCTAAAGTAGTCTAGAAAAAGGTCTAGATTTAATTTATTAAGTTAGAAGAAATACAGAGGACAGAATATTGTTAAATTACACTATGGGGATTGCAGTTACAAGAATTTGGATGATATTTAACTCTCAAAGACAAACTGGATTTCTTTCACCAAATAAACTGTTAGGAGACAGAACGTGAAAGGTAAAAGATAAGGAGGGGGAGGAGAAAGGGAAAGTCAGTAAAAGGGTGAGGGAACAGATAAAAAGAAAATACATATCAACCACTTGCAATGTATGACCTGTAAGTGAATTCTGTTTCAAATAAATGATGTGTAAAGCATGTCATTTATGAAACATCTTTTTTTATTTAATAAATCTTTATTGTTCAGACTATTGCAATTGTTCCTCTTTCCCCCCCCCATAGCTCCCCTCCACCCAGCTTCACCCCTCCCTCTACCCTTACCTTCCACCCCCATTGTCCTTATCCATAGGTGTATGATTTTTGTCCAGTCTCTCCCTGCACTCCCCTCACCCCTTTCCCCCTGAGAATTCAGTCCACTCCAAGCCTCTTTCTTTTATATTCACCAGTTTATTCTGTTCATCAGATTTTTAATTCACTTGATATTTAGATTCACTTGTTGATAGTTATGCATTTGTTGTTCTTTTTCTTCTTCTTCCTCTTCTTAAAGAATACCTTTAGCATTTTATATAATACTGGTTTGGTGTTGATGAACTCCTTTAGTTTTTTCTTATCTGTGAAGCTCTTTATCTGTCCTTCAGTTCTGAATGATAGCTTTGCTGGGTAGAGTAAATCATGGTTGTAGGTTCTTGCTATTCATCACTTTGAATATTTCTTGCCATTCCCATCTGGCCTACATATTTTCTGTTGAGAAATCAGCTGACAAACATATGGGTGCTCCCTTGTAGGTAACTAACTGCTTTTCTCTTGCTGCCTTTAATATTCTGTCTTTTGCTCTTGTTATTTTGATGTATCTTGGTGTCGTCCTCTTTGGATTTCTTTTGTTTGGGGTTCTGTGCATTTCCAAGACTTGTAAGTCTATTTCTTTCACCAGGTGGGGGAAGTTTTTAGTCATTATTTCTTCAAATAGGTTTTCAGTATCTTGCTCTCTCTCTTCTTCTAGCACCCCCATAATTCCTATGTTGGTATGCTTGAAGTTGTGCCAGAGGCTCCTGATACTATCTTCCAATTTCTGGATATTTTATTTTGCTTTTCAAGTTGAATGTTTTCTGCTTCTTTGTATTTCAAATCTTTGATTCTTGCGTTCCTCTAGTCTGCTGTTAGGTCTCTGTATAATATTTTTATTTCAGTCAGTGTATGTTTAATTTATGTTGGTCCTTTTTCATCTCCTCTTGGTCTTGCTAAATTTATCCATCTTTTCTAGGAAATTCTTGAAAAACCTTATAACTGTGATTTTGAACTCTATATCCAGTTGTTTTCCTCCATTTCTTTCATTTGTGATCTGTTCCTTTGTTTCCACATTTTCGCTGCTTCCCTGAGTTGGTAGAGTAGCTTTGTGTGCTAGGTGTCCTATATGGCCCAGCAGCTCTGCCTCCCAGTTACCTGAGGTGGACTCTCTTGGTGTACCCCTTTGTGGACTGTGTGTACAGCCTTGTTGTAGTTAAGTCTTAATTGTTGGTATCAGTGGGGGGAATTGACCTCCAAGCAAATTGGTTGTGAGGATCAGCTGTGTCTACAACAGAACTTCTGTGCTGGAGTCAGTCTTATGATACAAGACTTGCACAATTGCAAAAGCCTCTGTGTTTGCTAGGATGGGGCAGAGTCTTAGGACTGAGCAGACAGCCTTGGCTTCACATCAGCCCTGCCCTATGCGGCTCCTGGGTCTGTGTCCCTCGGGAATCGCTGCAGCCCTCTCTGTGTGCACTAGCGCTTGTGCTTGTGTGCCTCCAGACCTCTGTCTTTCTGGCTCCCCTGAGTTTCCATGCGCTCTGGGGACCCGTAGGAGTCTGGGTTCCCTGGGTCTTGCCCGAAACTGGGGTTCAGTGCAGTTGGAGCTGGATTTCAGTGTAGTTTCGAGGTTCTGTCTTCCTTCACTGGAGAAAGCCAATGGCACAATCAGTAGTCAGCCCTCTGTGTGCGCACTCATGCTTGCGCGCCTCCAGACCTCTGCCTTTTGTGGCTCCCCTAAATTTTTGTGCACTCCTCTCTTTTCACGACAGTCCTGACTCCCCGCATGAGTCTCACCGGGAACTGGGGTTCAGTGCAGTTGGGAGTTTCTGTCTCCCTCCCAGTAGAGGAAGCCAGCCAGGCACTGCGCTGCCCATCCTTTCTACACGTATGTATCTATACCTCAGCTTTTTAAACTCCTGTGTATCTCTGTGAGCCCCTCTTTCCTTCTAGTTGTAGAATTTCCACTCAGCCAGTTTTCCTGTGGTTCAGGATGATGTCTGTTCTGTCTTTTAACTGTAGTTTTGAAATTGTTGTGTGAGGCAGCAGTTTAGGTATTCACCTATGCTGCCATCTTGGTTTCTCCCATTTATGAAACATCTTAACTTCTGAATATCCACTACATATTTGGTGACATTAAGGAATTTTTACTCATATTTTTTGTTTGTTTGTGTTTTTTCAAATTAAATCTTTATTATTCAGATTATTACATTTGTTTCCCTTTTTTGTTCCCCTCCATAGCTCCCCTCCACCCAGCTCCCACCCTTCCCTCTACCTTTACCTCCCTCCCGTTGACCTCATCCATAGGTGTATGATTTTTGTCCAGTATCTCCCTGTATACCCCTAACCCCTTTCCTCCTGAGAATTATCAGTCCACTCCCTTTCTGTGCTCCTGATTCTATTATATTCACCAGTTTATTCTGTTGATCAAATTTTTAATTCACTTAATTTTTAGATTCACTTGTTGATAGATACATATTTGTTGTTCATAATTGTTTATCTTTTACCTTTTTCTTCTTCCTCTTCTAAAAGAGTACCTTTCAGCATTTCATATAATACTGGTTTGGAGTTGATGAACTCCTTTAGCTTTTTCTTCTCTGTGAAGCTCTTTATCTGCCCTTCAATTCTGAATGATAGTTTTGCTGGATAGAGTATTCTTGGTTGTAAGTTCTTGCTATTCATCACGTTGAATAATTCTTGCAACTCCCGTCTGGCCTGCATCGTTTCTGTTGAGAAATCAGCTGACAGACGTATGGGTGCTCCCTTGTAGGTAATGAACTGTTTTTCTCTTGCTGCTTTTAATATTCTCTCTGTCTTTTGCTCTTGGTATTTTAATGAAGATGTGTCTTGGTGTAGTCCTCTTTGGATTCCTTTTATATGGGGTTCTGTGTACTTTCTGGACTTGTAAGTCTATTTCTTTTACCAGATGTGGGAAGTTTTCAGTCATTATTTCTTTAAATAGGCTTTCAGTATCTTGCTCTCTTTCTTCTGGCACCCCCACAATCCTGATGTTGGTATGCTTGAAGCTGTCCCAGAGGCTCCTTACATTATCTTCACACTTTTGGATTCTTTTCTCTTCTTGCTTTTCCAGTGGAGTGTTTTCTGATTCTTTATATTTCAAATCTTTGACTTGATTCTTGCCTTCCTTTAGTCTGCTGTTACGACTCTGTATAATATTTTTTATTTCAGTCATGTGTAATTTCTAGTTGGTCCTTTTCCATCTCTAGTTGGATCTTTTTCATCTCTTGGCTCTCACTAACTTTATCCAACTTTTCTAGGATATTCTTAAAAAGCCTTATAAGCGTGGTTTTGAACTCTATATCCAGTCGTTTGTTTTCCTCCATTTCTTTTGTTTGTGATCCCTTCCCTTGTCTCAACATTTTCAGTATGCCGGGAGAACTTCTGTGTTGTATTCCGCCTTATGATACCAGACTTGCAAAACTGCAAAAGCCTCTCTGTTGAGCTTGGGATGGGTGGAGTCTCAGGGCTTAAGACACTGCCTTGCCTTCCAGTCGGCCCTGCCCTCCACGGCCCCTGAGTCTCACATGACTGGGTAATCACTGGAGCGGTCCCTGTGTGCGCACGCACTCTCTTGCAGTGCCTCTAGACTGCTGCTCCTCTGGCTCCCCTGCACTCCGGAACCATATGAGTCTGGGTCTCTAGAGTTTTGCCAGAAACTGGGGGTTAGTGGAGTTAGAAGTGACACAGTTGGGACGGTCTGTCTCCCGCCCACTCGTGAAAGCCAGCAGCACAATTAGCAGTCGGTGCTCTGCACGCAGTGCTGTACGCGCCACCAGATTTCTGATCTTTTGCGACTCCCCTAAATTTCCGTGCACTTCTCCCTTTTCACAGTCCAAACTGCCCTAGTATGAGTTTCGGTTGGATCTGGGGTTTAGTGTCATAGGATAAGGGGTTCAATGATGTTGAGAGTCTCCGTCTCCCTCCCACCAGAGAAAACCAGCCAGGTACTCCAGCACCTGCTCTCTCCGCACGCGCGGGTGCGTCTTCATACCTCAGCTTTTTGCACCTCCTCTGGGTCTCTGTGAGCCCCTCTTTCTTTCTAGTTGTAAAATTTCCACTCCGCCAGCTTTCCTGTGGTTCTGGATCAGTGGTTCTCAACTTTCCTAATGCTGCGACCCTTTAATACAGCTCCTCATGTGGTGGTGACCCCCAACCATAAAATTATTTCCGTTGCTATTTCATAACTGTAATTTTGCTACTGTTATGAACTGTAATGTAAATATTTGATATGCAGAATGTATTTTCATTGTTACAAATTGAACATAATTAAAGCATAGGGATTAATCACAAAAACAATATGTAATTATATATTATTTCTAATTACAAATAAATGAAATTTTGTCTTGAATCGTGGTGTAGAATGGGTAACAGTGTTCATATGACAACAGTAAACTACATTGCTACACTTTGCTACACCGAGGAGTGGTCTGTTGGTTCCTAAGACCATGGGAAATAGGTGTTTTCCCCTGGTCTTAGGCGACCCCTGTGAAAGGGTCGTTCCGACCCCCAAAGGGGTCTCGACCCACAGGTTGAGAACCGCTGGTCTGGATGATGTCTGTTCTTTTAGATGTAGTTTTGAAATTGTTGTGCGAGGCAGCAGTGTAGGTCTTTACCTATGCCGCCATTTTGTATTCTCCCTTCTTATTCATATTATTTTATTATGGTTTTGTGATTATCTTAAAAATATCATTTAGAGGTAACACACTGAAATATTCATGGATTGAATTATGTGATGAGAAATGCTTCAAAATAAAATGGGAGGAGACTAGGGGGTGGGAGTTCAAAGACATTGGCTGAGATAATTCTTGAAGCTGGATGATTTGTATATATTTGGATATGGCTTTCCTATTACTACTTTAGCCTTGTAATCTTGATTCTTATTGGGGGGAAAGGACATTTGTAAACTAGAGTGAGGTCAAAAAGGCCAGCTTATGAATGTGTCATCACTTTCCAATGTGTGGACTTTTTAAGTCTGAATCATCTACAAAACTGAGGGCATAGTTTGAAAACACTGACAATTTCCTTTTAATCTTCCCTAACTGAAATCATCAAATGCTTTTGTTTTTTTATTTTACAAAAAAAAACGTGCTCTCCAACAAATACCTATGAAATCAGGCACATTTTTCAGTTGCCTAGAATAAACAACTCCAGGAAATACTGACTCTAAATTTGTAAAACATTTCTCAAATGTAACCTTGCACTATCAGCCTTCTCCACTCTTTTGGTTAACACCAGGCATAAACTATTCTGATTGTCCGTCCTCAAAATCAGGAAAAGAATAATAAGTAGCTCACAATACCAATACAGATTTGTAAGTAAATGTAAATACAGTAATCAGTAACTGGTCACTCTTCCAAGGACCTAGAACTTTTCTATTATGCCCATACTCCCCTAGGAAAACTTCCAAATGCTCAAAACTGATCATGATGTTACTTTTGTAAAAAAAAAAAAAAAAAAAGTGAGGAGCATACCAAGAATAAATGGTCAAAGTTCTCAAGAATGAGGTCTAAGGCAACCTAGATTGGCCCTGTATAAGCAATGAATGATAGATAACAGAAAACAAGTATAGTCCATTTGTGAAGTCTGGAAATGAGGTTGCTAAAAATTAAATGAAATTTTGTTTTTTAGAAAAGTATCTAAAAGTGGAGAAGAACAGTACTTTCTGAATGCAGCAAGAAAAATGCCCACAGATTTTCACCTTCACATCTCCAGACATCTAAGAATGAAGGAAAGTAAAGGGTGGTGTATATTACAGGGGAGTGAACACAATTACTGGTTGGAGCCAGAGAATTCTGAGTTCAGATCCACTAGGACCTTTGTAGGTCTCTAATGTGCAAGTAGAGTTGCAACCACTGCATTGGAGAATTCGAGACATAATCACATGTAACCCAGACAGCTCAATATTAATGGTGGAGGGTAACTGGTTTATTTCACTGTTTACAGTCAGTAGTTATAATCTTGAAGGCAATCTCACAGACACAAACATACTGACTTTACATACTCTTTGAACAGACAAAAGCTATTATCATTCAAGGACCCTGTATAATAGACCACAGTGAAAATTAATGATCCTGAAGAAAAAAGATCTGCCTGTGATAGAAAAAAAACACACCCATTCCTTTAAAGTTAATAATAAAATGTTAATTTAAAAAATATCTGGCACACTAAAATGTGTGTATGTAGTCTCTTTGATAGTTTAAGATATCTCAGTGTTAACTGCTCAGCTCTTCTCAAGATGTTATTTGCAAACCCAAGTATCTCAATGACTGTTCAAGTCATTAATGATCTTTTTCTTTTCTTTTTTTATAAAATAAAGATGGAACTCAAAAAGAACTTATTATTACCATCTTAATTTTTGCCTCATTAGCAAAAACAATGTGTTTAACAGCTGGATCTTTCTCAGTAATTTTTTATTTTTAAAACAACTATACTCTTTGATTATATTCATGTAGAAAAAATGTGAAGACAGAAAAGAATAAAAGGAAATTAAAATGGTCCAATATACGCCCAAAGTATAATAAAAAATTATGTCTTCATATTTATGTAGAATTCTAAAAATCAGTACTGTAAATGCTCACATGTCCTTTTTTCCCCATTTTATATTATACAGCAACCAATTCTTTAGGACATTAAATATTATATAAAAACATGATTTTCAGTTGGCTCCTTCATTATCTAATTAGAGCTAAACCATAATTTATCTCTAATTTTTGGATATTCAGATGGTTTTGAATCTTTGCTATTAAAACTGACACTATATAAAACACCTTCTTTACATATAATTCTTTGCAGTTATCATTCACTACCATATTTCTAATTTTTTAAAGATAAATTTTTAAAGATAAAAGGAGCAGAGTAACCAGCAAAAAGGGTGTTAAGTATTTTCAAGCCTTTTGGTACATTTACCACTCTCCAGAAAGACTGTACACATTTACAGGGTCACCAATAAATAGTCGGAGTCTCATTCTGTCTTCATATTCGTTGGCAACATAAGAAACTGCACCTCCCACCCATTAATTACTGTTATGAATTTAATGGGGGAAGAGCGAATGGTATCTTCTTGTCTTTTTTACTAAAAGGGAGGAATTTTCCACGTTTACAGTAATTTGCTTCCCTGTTTTTTTTGGAGCAGTCCATGTCTTTCAGAAGGCATCTCTCACACTGGCATGGTCTTAGTACATGTTCTTCCTTAGCAGGCAAGGGCACAAAAGCTTTTCACATTTCAATTAAGCAGGAATCCCCCAAATGACGAGGGTTAGAAAGTCTTATCTTCTGGGAAGTCATGCTGTATTTTAATGTCTTGGTAATAAAACAGAGAACTGGGCCATATTCTGAAAGGAAAAAAGTAGGCACAGATTATAATTAACCAAGCACTTATGGTTTTTATACATGATTTTATTGGAATGGTATAAAAACCTGTATTTTGATTTTAGAGTGCAAACTCATGAGACATACACTTTAATAAACTCTCCAGGAAATTTGCATGTAAATCAAAGGAGATCCTAACTGATTCCTTATGTTCCCTTCCTGTGAGGTTCATGATGCTTTACCTCAGAGGACTGCTCAAATTCTCACTATCTCCATCCCTTACATATGCACTAGGACACATTTACACATCAGCTCCAGCCTGGATTTTTGATTATGCAACCTCCATTTTTCACCTTATCCCACTGAAAAAAATCATTCAAATTTTAATATTTTACTATCTCCAAAGAGAGTAGGATCTTCTTCATGAGAGCAAGTCTAATTGTATCTTTGCAAACCACGATTTGACATACAGCAGGCACTCAGTATTTCTGAAACAAATTAGTAAATGATAACACATTTCCATGCCGAGAGAGCTGAGAAGAAAGAGTTATTGTAAGGTGATCCTCAGAGCTACAGAATGAAGGCCACAATTCTTCACTTTCTCTCTCTAGGTTACATATTCCTTTGAGAATCTGATGAAAGCTACACACAGCCTCTTTAAAAGTGAATACATAGAACACTACACACCAACTTTATACACAATTTCAGAAGCTTCAGTGGGGAGGAAAACAGATTTCTAAGTTTAAGAGATTTCAGTCAAATTGGACAGTTGTGAAAAACCAAAACCCACTATTTATCTTGTAGGCAAATAAGAGCAGCCAATATCAGTATGAGTCACAGTTCCAAGAAGTAGAGGTGTGATTCGTGCACTGGGGGTTGGGAGGATCCCTCAGCCCAGCCTGTGCCCTCTCACAGTCCGGGACCCTTCAGGGGATGTGACTGCTGACTTATAGCTGGGTAGCCTTCTGCTACTGCACATACACATGCTGGGCCACTACAGCCTGTCCAGTGAACACTATGGAGTGGGTGAGTCAAGCACGGTGGCAGGCTCACCCTGAGTTCCATGCGCTTCCCTGAGTCACTGAGATGTTTAGACTGCCTGCTTTCTACAGGGACCGTGACCAGAATCAGGCCTAAGCTGGCAGTCAGACATTCCTCTCCCAGTCTGGGACCCCTTGGGAGATGTAGCAGTGTGCCAAGCCAGGGAGGAGCCCGAATCGAGTGCCACACTGCTCATGCTCATCCTGGCCCGCTGCTGCTGCCTGTTGGTGCTGCCATGGAGTCAGGAGAGGCTCCTGCCATTGGCAGTTGCACTTGCCAGCCATGAGCCCAGCTTTTGGCTGCACCAGGGGTGGCTCCTGTGTTGAACATCTGCACCATAGTGACTGGTCATTCTGCGGTAACGGTCACTTAGGCTTTTATATATACAGATGTGCATTACACTCAGGCAAATGTAACCATTTCTAAACTGACATTCCCTAATTCTTATTATTTCCAACTAGGAGCCAAGAGCGTGATTCAAAATCGCAGGGCATCACTCACCCTCAAGTCGCTGGTATGGCCCTGCCTGGCTCCCAGGGCTCTGCAGCAGCCTTAGCTGCTGCTGGTCCAGCCCTGCCTTGCTCTCTGGGCCCTGCAGCAGCCGCGGCCAGTCCGGCCCTGCCTCCCTCTCCGGCCCTTGGAGCAGCTGTGGCCGCTGCTGATCAGGCCCTTCCCCAGTATATGTGCGTGAAGGCCCCTGCTACCCCGCTCCCGACACTGTGCACACAACCTCCTCCTGCGTGGCCAACCTGTGATGGTGTGCTGGTTAATTAGCATATTTCTCTAATTATGGTTCTTATTTTCTAGTCTTCTTTTCTTCAATAAGGGCTTTTATATTTCAACTAGAGGCCCAGCCTGTACTCTCTCACAATCTGGGACTGCTGGCTCTTAACCACTTGCCTGCCTGCCTGATTGCCCCTAACCACTCTGCCTCTGCCCCTGCTGCCGTGGCTAAGTCCAGAAGGATGTCCTAAAGGTCGTTTGGCTGTCTTTGTTTACTTAGCATATTACACTTTTATTATTATAGATATGATAAAATACTTCATGGAGGAAAAGGATTGTTATTTATTCATTAAAGGACATTTATCTCCAAGGTATATAAGTTGAAACCAACTGATGTTTCTTGTTCCTTATGGACTTAAAAGTATAGCAGGAAAGATAGATTACAAATCCCATATTCCTGACTTTGCCAGTCCTAAAGTCATCATAATTATACTGGTGTGCAGGATACACCTACATGTATCCTGTCCCAGCTTATCAGTGGCTTCATGTTGGTATCTTAAAGTCAGCTATGCTGGAGCATTTACACCACATAAACTGGCAAACACTATAAATCATGACTTCCCCACACCCAGGGATTATCAATCATTCACTACCATATTGCGTCCTCATCACACTAAAATTATGGCTCTTGTTCCAGGGCTCCTTGATGGTAATTGGGGTAGGGAAGGCTTATATCAACCTTTCAATCCTTTCTCAACTATTGGAATAAGACCTAAGAGTATAGGTGTGTCCTAAGAAACCTCAGAACATACTGGCTACCCTCTTTGGATATTAGGTGAATGTAAAATCTGATCAGTTTGAGACAACTCCATATCTAATATGGTTAATCAAGAGTCTCAACATGTCCAAATAAAAACCATACATCTCTGAGTGTGGCAGTGAGTTTAAATTACAGGGTGGGGCAAAGTAGGCTTAGAGAGTTTATTCTGTATTATTACTAATTATTTCCTTATTTTCCACCTAAGCAATTGTAAGACTACTTTTGCCCCACTCTGTATATTCAGAGAGTTAAGGCTAGAGTTGAAAAGTTACCACCTGATTGGCTTGGCTCAGTGATTGAGTATCAACCTATGAACCAGGAGGTCACAGTTGATTGCCAGTCAGGGCACATGCCCAGGTTGTGGGCTCAATCCCCAGAAGAGGTTTGTAGGAAGCAGCTGATCAATGATTCTCTCTCATCATTGATATTTCTTTCTCTTTCTCCCTCTCTTGAAATCACTAAAAATAAATTAAAAAAGAAAAAGTTATCAACCTGCAACCCACCCGATGTTTATCACTAATGACTCTTAGTTAGATGCAACATGAAGAGTAAGCAGATATTCCCCGGCACCATCTCGTTACTGCTCTGTCAGTTTTAGCTTTAAAGGCTGCAACCACTCTGCATGGATCTGCCAAAGAAAAAACAGCTTCCTTGGCTGTGTAGGCCACGTGCAGAGCAAGTGCTTTCCATCTTCTGAAGTGGGACTTAAGAGATATGCTGCAGGGCAGAACCATGTCAAGAATCTGGCACAGTAGATGATAAAACTCTCCCCACCTCAACTTCCAATGGTCTCGCATTACCAGCCAGCTCTAACTACCCAGTATCACCAATGGTTACTATGGAAGGAAATGCAAGGAAAACTTGCAGAAAACATCTAGGCTAGTATAAAACACAGGAGGGGTTGCCCCAAGGGTGAGAATGCATGTAAGAGTAAAGGCAGCTGAGGATGTGAAAGTGTCTGCTTGCTGATGGCTCTGGATACTTACCTTCAGGTTATGGAGGGTTTCTGACCATTCCATGGACCCTATCTGAGGTATGGTCGTGAGAAGCAAACTTTTAGCTTTATTGGCATTTTCTTTCAGGGTCTTTAAAACCCGGTCCACCGAAACCTAGAGAAACAACAGCACAGGATGTTTCCAGCAATTAAAAAATCACACTGCTTTTTGGAACATTTCCCTAAGTTCCTTTCTGATTTGTGAAGTCAGTTGATTTTAGTTTTAATCCCTGTCCCCACGCCCCCTCCCCACATCCCAGCCCAAGTTTTGCATTTATCCAGATGGTCTTGGTCCCACAGGAGAGGTTTTGGAGAAAACAAACACCTCTGAAAAGTGCCGTTTGCAACACGAATTCTAAGAAACTCTCTCCAGAGGTGTAATGTGTGAGCAGCTCTGGAAAGCTGTGGCTGTTCTCTCCAGGTCCATAGAATGGATCCCAGTCACAAAACTATTGCTACACTGGATAACCGAAAAGAAACATTTCTCTTGAGAGAAGTCTTCCAGCTAATAAAGAAAAATGATGAAATCAGAGTATCATTATTTTAATAGCTCCCAATGAATTAATGGATGGGCTGCTAATTCCCTCCTCCACCCCCCCGCCCCCGCTCTCACACACACAAATAAACAACCCATTCTTCTGATGGAAAACTAAACCCTACGTAGGATACCTGAATCTGAATAAGTATAGATCCAGCTACCAATTTACAAAAAATACAAAGGACAGAGAATCTGGTTAAACTATCCTGAGGAGATGATTTCAACAATTCAGACTGTGGGAACGTACAGGTCAGATCACTTGGTTTCTTTTTAGAAAACTTGGAAGAAGAAATTATCTGAGATGGCTGCGATGACTGGAAACGCAGACTTTGTCTGGGAATGGTAAGGCATTATGGTTGCAATGTGACAAGGCAAGGTGGCTACGTTAGATATCTCCTAAATGTTGATGGACAAAGCTATGGATCAGAGGACAGATGAAATACAAGTGGCTAGGAGTTGATATAATGGTTGACGTCGTATTCACAGAAACTCATAGATTGTCTGCTTTTGTCTGTAACTTTGCTTCATAAAGAAAGGGTGGAAAAAGCTCTGACTATACAATGGCTGGTTAGAGGAAGAATAGTTGGCACACTTCACTCTATTTAGAAGAAATCCAAAATTCAAGGTGCAGCAAATTCAGCTTTCATTTGGTTTCCTGAAGTATGAAGTCCAGACCCCTCCCACAAACACCAGGATGTGGTTAGACAAGATGATCAGTACCGCAGCAGAAGGAGTCTCATTACTGTGGGAACACAGAGTGGTGACCACCTGGGTGCCCGTCAGGCCCACATATGGGCACAGTTCACATGGATCCTTGAAATGCAGGGTCATAAAGCATGCAAGAGGTTTACCTTACATTTACTCATGTTCTTACACTTCCTATGACTGGTATTTCTATATAGACTGACTTCTGTTCTCTTTGTTCCTGCTGTTGGGCTCCACCCAAAATGCCTCCCTATTAACCTCCTTGGAGGACCAGCTCAATTTTTAAGTTGAAAATGATGAGACAAGAAGGAAAAAGTGAACAACCTAAATATTTGAGTATATTAAGAAATTAATATCAATATTTTTTGTACAGTAATGCTCCTGTTGTATTTTTCCTACGAAATTTGTGCACCAGGAAGTGGGGGTGGGGTATGTCCCTCAGCCCAGCCTGCACCCTCTCCAATCTGGGACCCCTCAAGGATTGGGTCTAAATGGGCAATCAGACATCCCTCACAATTCAGGGATGCTGGCTCCCAACCACTTGCCTGCCTGCCTGCCCCTAACTACTTCCCTGCCAGCCTGATTGATGCGTAATTGCTCCCCTGTCAGCCTGATTGCCCCAACTGCCCTCCCCTGCTGACCTGATCACCCCTAATTGCCCTCCCCTGCTGGCCTGATTGTCCACAACTGCTCTCTCTTACTGGCCATCTTTTGTCCACATGGGGGCAGCCATCTTATGTTGAGTGATGGTCAATTTGCATATTATCTCTTTATTATATAGGATATATTTTAAAAGGCCATTATAAAAACTATTTACTTATGAAGGCTGGGAAGAGAGAAGTGGGTAGGGGCATATGTATGACACAAAGTGGGCCATGGCTGATACCTGGAAAGCTGGGTGATGGGCCACTGGGGTATATTATACTAGACTCTCTACTTTCGAAGATATTCAAAGTTTTCCACAATGAAAATATTTGTTCTGGAAGCCTGACCTCAACAGTCTGGCTGGACCATGTCATTTTTATTCCCTAAAATCCCTCACTGACTTCTCATCTGAAACAGTCTCCACAGTCCTGCTTCCTTCTTGCTCCCTCCTCTTCTCTCCACTCAAGCATGCCCACCTTTCCCATTATGTAAGGAAGCTTCTCCGATTGCAAATATTTGGCTGAATCAATGATATTCATACATCTGTATCTCACCTGAGCTTTCTGACATTCGTTTGCTTAATCTCCCTCCTCCAACCATCCATGAAAAACACAATGCTGGCTCCTTACCAACCATTTTTGTTTGCTGTCCTACTCCCACACCAAGCATAGTATCCAGTCTTGGTAGGATAAACGGATAGCTATGAATAGAGCCCACTTACCAGAAATATATTAAGCAACAATAAGTTTTTTTTTCCCCTTTGAAAAAAAGAGCACAACTAGTTGCACAGCACAAGGAAATTACAACCAAGATCTTTATCTTTAAAACAAGGCCCAAATCTCAGTATGATTCCCACCATGCCTACCATGTACTGTTCACTGCTAATCCTTGGATAAAAGTGTGTTTTTTCTTTGCTGTGAAGATCTTGGTCCTTACTTTCCAAAGACAACTATAGAATATAACTGGCAATAATACTTCACGACTATGTATTAAATGCTGACTTTAAATCCTGGCAAAATGTATTAAATGTTGACTTTAATGGCAGAAAAATACTTTCTGGAATGAATGCTACAGAAACACATAGTTAAGATCCTTTCTTAATGGGGCTCATGGCACCCGGCAAGTCAGGCCATACGTGCTCCGGAGAGAATTCTACCTACCACTTCCTCGTGCTCCTTCCAGCAATCATAATCTGTTGCCATGGCGATACTTGCATAGCAAAGTCCAGCTTCCTTAGCAAGAACCACTTCTGGAACTGTGGTCATGTTGATAACATCTGCCCCCCAGGTGCGGAACATGATGCTCTCTGCCCGTGAACTGAAACGTGGTCCTTCGATGGTGAGCATGGTCCCTTTTGAGTGGTACCGGAGTCCTAGCTTCTTAGCAGTCTCTATCAGGACCTGGAAGAGAAGGAACCACAAATGCAAAACATCCAAACCCAGTCCAGTTTACTGTTTTATTTTCCCCTGAAATGTTAAATGTTGATTCCTTAAATATCTTTATTATAAAAGCCTAGCAGCTGCTGACCCTAGAGAACCTGGGAGGGTCACAGTTTCCCAGACCCTCAACCACCCACACATCTTGTGTCTCCCCTGCCCCTGCACATACAGCTCACAGCTACGAGAGAGAACAGTGAGCTTTTCCTAAGCATCAGGAATGTGTGTACATGTTTTAATCACTAAGCTGCGCTGTGAGCAAGGACTCGAGACTGAGCTTTTAAACTCCTGGCTCAGTGCAGGTGGCGCTCCTCAGAGAGATGTGCAGACAACCGTTTCTAAGCTCCTGAGAAATTCATTCTTATTGCTATTTTGTGAAAAGTCTGAAGACCTCTGTAAAAGTTTATTGGAGGGTTAGAAAGTAATCGCTCCATAATCTCTTCTGCCTGTTGCCTCTCCAAGGACACACAGTAAAAACAGAATGGGCCCATGCTGGTTATTTTCTGTCCAGGTAGACTTACCTTAGCCTGTGCTTCAACATTCTTTAAAAAAAAAAATTAGTCTTTTAAACTTAACTATTAATTAAGGACTGCTAAAAATTCACTTAACCTTTGTCATGGTTTTATCACCTGTAAAATGGGATAATAAAACTGTATATAACTCAAGAGATAGTGTGAGGATTAAATGAACTGTGTCAGACATTGTAAACATATAAACGCTAAACTTTTTTTCTTTCTATTAGAAGCACAGCAGGTCCTTTTAAAAAAAAATTAAATCTTTATTATTCAGATTATTACATTTGTTTCTCTTTTTTCACTTCCATAGCTCCCCTCCACCCGGCTCCCAACTCTCCCTCTACCCTTGCCTCCCTCCCGTTGACCTCATCCATAGGTGTATGATTTTTGTCCAGTCTCTCCCTGTACACCTTTCACCCCTTTCCCCCTGAGAATTATCAGTCCACTCCCTTTCTGTGCTCCTGATTCTATTATATTCACCAGTTTATTCTGTTGATCAAATTTTTAATTCACTTAATTTTTAGAATCACTTGTTGATAGCTATGTATTTGTTGTTCATAATTTTTTGGCTTTTACCTTTTTCTTCTAAAAGAGTACCTTTCAGCATTTCATATAATACAGTGGTACCTTGAGATACGAGTGCCCTAACATATGAGATTTTTGAGATACGAGCCTTCAAGCGAGAGATTTTTTGCTTTGAAATACGAGCAACATTTGAGATACAAGTAATCGCACGGATCGGCCGGCTGCACATGACCCACCAGTTTACCTTGACTCGAGCGTCTCATAGTTTCCCACGCCTCAGTCAGTGTGCTTATTTACCTTGTTGTCGAAGCATCTTTTGTGCATTTACATACTTTATCACATTTCTTTTTATAATCATGGGTCCGAAGAAAGCGAGTGGAAAGGTCAGTACTCAGAAGAGGATGATGTCTATTGAATTAAAGCGTGACATCATAGAAAAATATGAGCAAGGTGTGCGAGTGGCTGACTTGGCGAGGCAATACGGGCATAGTACTTCAACGATATGCACTGTGCTTAAACAGAAGGAGTCGATAAAGGGTATAATGCCAGCTAAGGGTGTTACAATAATTTCTAAGCTCCGTAGCTCTCTCCATGAAAAGATGGAGAATCTACTGATGGTATGGGTGATGGAGAAGCAGCTTAAAGGAGATACATTAACACATGGCATCATATGCGAGAAGGCGCAAGCGATTTAGGGTGATTTGCTGGAGCAGACCTCACGCACTTCCACAGACGAAGCATCGAAAGACTCATTTAAAGCCAATAAAGGCTGGTTTGATAACTTCAGGAAAAGGTCCGGCATTCACTCCATCATCAGGCATGGTGAGGCAGCAAGTTCGGATGTGAAGGCAGCTGAGGATTACCTCAAAACTTTTTCCGAACTGATAGAAGCCAAAGGACATATCCCCCAGCAAGTCTTCAACTGTGATGAGACAGGGCTTTTCTGGAAGAAGATGCCGAATAGGACTTATATTACGGTGGAGAAGGCGATGCCAGGCCACAAACCCATAAAGGATAGGCTAACTCTCGCACTGTGTGCCAATGCGAGAGGCAACTGCAAGATCAAGCCTCTGCTCACATACCATTAGGAAAACCCCAGAGTGTTTAAGTCACATAAGATTTTAAAAGATAAACTGCAAGTTATGTGGAGGGCAAACCCGAAGGCATGGGTCACCAGGCAGTTCTTTGTGGAGTGGGTAAACTTGGTTTTCAGCCCTTCTGTTAAGAAATATCTACAGGAAAACAACCTAACCATGCAAGCCCTCCTCGTCCTCGACAATGCTCCTGCTCACCCACCGAACCTCAAAGATGAACTCCTCGAAGAGTTCAAGTTTGTAAAGGTTGTCTACCTACCTCCCAACACCACTCCTATACTGCAGACCAAGGATCAGGAGGTGATTCCTAATTTTAAAAAGCTGTACATCAAGTACCTGTTCTGGTGCTGCTTTGAGGTGATGGAGAACACAAACCTCACCCTTCGAGAGTTCTGAGTTCTGGAAGAACCACTTTAACATCGTGATATGCCTCAGAATTATTGATCAGGCCTGGCTAGGTGTTACAACGAGGACTTTGACCTCTGCATGGAAGAAGTTGTGGCCTGAGGCTGTAGCCAAAAGGACCTTCGAAGGATTCAAACCGGAGGTGCCAGTGGAGGAGGAGATAGTGTCTCTGGGAAAATCCATGGGCCTGGAGGTAGATGAGAGAGATGTGAATGAGCTCGTTGAGGAGCAATCTCTGGAACTCACCATGGAGGAGTTACAAGAGTTGCAGTCTCAGCAACATGCGGAGGTTCTCCAAGAAATTGGTTTCGAGGAGGAGCCAGAGGTGGAGGAGATCTCTACAAGTGAGATAAAGGAGATCTTAGGAATGTGGGAGAGGGTGTCACACTTCATGGAAAAGAAACATCCCGAAAAAGTTGCTACTGGTCGTGCATCGGAGCTGTTCAATGAAACTTGCCTCACCCATTTCAGAAACATTCTGAAAGGGAGGAAGAGGCAAACCTCATTGGAGATGTGTTTTTTTTTAAATCGGCCAAAAATGCAAAGACCAGTAGCAATTAAGTTCAGTGAAGATTAGTTAAGTTACATTCAGTTTAGGGATAAAGTGTAGCATTAAGAGTGCAATGAGTAGGTAAATACGTACACTTTATAAAACCAGTTTATTCCTTTACATTCTCTTTTATTATGTTTTTATACAATATTTGTTATTTATAAATATATTTTTCTTATTCAAAAACACGTAACAAGAACAACTGGGGTGGCATTTTGGGGGCTGGAACGGATTAACGGCATTTCAATTGATTTCAAAGGGGAAATTTGCTTTGAGATATGAGCAACTTGATATACGAGCAAGGTTATGGAACGAATTAAACTCGTATCTCGAGGTACCACTGTACTGGTTTGGAGATGATGAACTTCTTTCGTTTTTCTTATCTGTGAAGCTGTTTATCTGCCCTTCAATTCTTAATGATAGCTTTGTTGGATAGAGTATTCTTGGTTGTAGGTTCTTGCTATTCATCACTTTGAATATTTCTTGCCATTCCCATCTGGCCTGCATTGTTTCTGTTGAGAAATCAGCTGACAATCATATGGGTGCTCCCTTATAGAGAGCTGACAATGGTATGGGTGCTCCCTTGTAGGTAATGAACTGTTTTTCTCTTGCTACTTTCAATATTCTCTCTTTGTCTTTTGCTCTTGGTATTTTAATTATGATGTGTCTTGGTGTGGTCCTCTTTTGGATTCCTTTTATATGGGGTTCTGTGTGCTTCCTGGACTTGTAAGTCTATTTCTTTCACCAGATGTGGGAAGTTTTCAGTCATTATTTCTTTAAGTAGATTTTCAGTATCTTGCTCTCTCTCTTCTTCTGGCACCCCCACAATTCTGATGTTGGTACGCTTGAGGCTGTCCCAGAGGCTCCTTACATTATCTTCACATTTTTGGATTCTTTTCTCTTCTTGCTTTTGCAGTGGAGTGTTTTCTGATTCTTTATATTTCAAATTTTTGACTTGATTCTTGCCTTCGTTTAGTCTACTGTTAGGTCTCTGTATAATATTTTTTATTTCAGTCAGTGTATGTTTAATTTCTAGTTGGTCCTTTTCCATCTCTAGTTGGACCTTTTCCATCTCTAGTTGGTTCTTTTTCATCTCCTCTTGGGTCTCGCTAATTTTATCCATCTTTTCTAGGAGATACTTTAAAAACCTTATAAGCATGGTTTTGATCTCCATATCCAGTCGTTGGTTTTCCTCCATTTCTTTTGTTTGTGATCTCTTCCCTTGTCTTGGCATTTTCACTATGCCGGTAGAACTTCTGTGTTGGATTCAGCCTTATGATACCAGACTTGCAAAACTGCAAAAGCCTCTCTGTTGAGCATGGGATGGGTGGAGTGTCAGAGCTTAAGGGGCCGCCTTCCCTTCCAGTCGGCCCCTCCCTCCACAGCCCCTGAGTCTCACATGACTGGGTAATAGCTGGAGCGGTCTCTGTGTGCGCATGAGCTCTCTTGCATTGCCTCTAGACTGCTGCCTTTCCGGCTCCCCTGTGCTCCGGGACCATATGAGTCTGGGTCCCCAGGGTTTTGCCCAAAAGTGGGGTTTAGTGGGGTTAGAAGTGGCGCAATTGGGAGGGTCTGTCTTCCGCCCACTTGTGAAAGCCAGGGGCACAATCAGCAGTCTGTCTTCTGCACGCAGTGTTGTGTGCACCACTAGACTTCTGATCTTTTGAGACTCCCCTAAATTTCCGTGTACTTCTCCCTTTTCACAGTCCAAACCCCTCCCACCCCCCCGCATGAGTTTCGGCTGGATCTAAGGTTTAGTGTTGTAGGATAAACAGTTCAATGCTGTTGAGGGTCTCCGTCTCCCTCCCGCCAGAGAAAGCCAGCCAGGTACTCCGGCATCCGCTCTTTCCACTCGTGCGTCTCTGTACCTCGCTTTTTTGCAGCTCCTCTGGGTCTCTGTGAGCCCCTCTCTTTCTTTCTAGTTGTAGAATTTCCACTCAGCCAGCTTTCCTGTGGTTCTCGGATGATGTCTGTTCTGTCTTTTAGTTGTAGTTTTGAAACTGTTGTGCAAGGCAGCAGTGTAGGTTTACCTATGCCGCCATCTTGGATTCTCCACAGCAGGTCCTTGAACAACTTTGTTTTATTACAACATTGACGAGGAAAAAAGTTTGATTCTCAATGGACCATGTCTGTGTGGAGTTTGTTTGCTCTCTCCATCTCTGCATGGGTTTTCTCTAGGCCCTAGGGACTCAGGTTTCCTCTTACATCCCAAGGATGTGAGGTAATGTTATATCTACATCATCCCAGTGTGAGTATGAGTGCCTGTGAATGCACTGTACGATAAAAAGGCATCCAATCCAGGGTGGGCCCTGTCTAGTACCCTGAGCTGCCCAGATAAGCTCCGGCCACTTGTGATCCTGCTCGAGAATAAATTTGTTGGAAAATAACTATCTTACTTGTTTTTATTCACCTTCCTTAAATGTATGTATAACTCACACTTATTTCAATGTTTAATATTAGAAGGTTTTTGGCATCTTTATATTTAGACTAGAGGCCTGGTGCATGAAAATTCATGCACCAGAGTGGGGGTTTCCCACCCCAGCCTGCCCCCTCTCACAGTCTGGGAGCCCTCAGGAGCGGGAGGCAACCCAGCAATCAGGAGAAGGCGATGCCCATCACACCTCTGCTGCTGCCATTGCCGGCCGTGCAAGCCTTGGCTGGCCCTGGTTACCTGAGCCTCGGGTGGCCCTGGGCGGCTGGGGAAATGAGGGACTTTGGAGGCAGGTATGTGGAGCAGCTGTGCACCTCCCACCTTGATGGGACTGAGATGACTGAGCGCCACCATCTTGTGGCTGTGAGTGCTGCCATCATTAAGGATGTGGCAGTCAATTAGCCTATTCCCTCTTCATTAGATAGGAAGTTTGGTGATGTTTCTGTCACTAGAAATATGCCACAAGGACTTAACTCTTGTCTATCTCAGCCTAAGGTAAAATTGGTTGTTCTATGTCATTTTGCATAAAGTCAGTTTCCAAGAACCTATGGACAAGGTTAAGTGAGGATTTATTGTACTGGCAGCTTCCATAGATTCACCAAATAATTGACAAAGGTTCCTGCAATACCATCCTATATAATAAAAAGCTAATATGCAAACTGTCCCCTCAACCAGGAGTTTTGCCGAGGGGCAGGGCCAGCCCGCCAACTACCCACACCCCCTCCCCCAGGCTGGCCTGGCTAGATCCCACCTGTGCACGAATTCATGCACTGGGCCTCTAATGCGTGTGTGTGTGTGTGTGTGTGTGTGTGTGTGTGTATACACAGTGACTCATGGTCAATAGAAGGGTTCAATCTAGGGAAAATCTTGCCTGCTCATGTCTGAACCATATAAGTAAATTAATCTATTTCATTAAAAAAACAACTTATGCTATGCTATGACAATGGGAGAAAAAAATTTTAACAAGAGCCTTGGTAATTCCAAATTTAGAACCATGACAAGCCACAGACAATAAATAGTTGATGCTACCTCATGTTTGTTTATTCTATACATGCTAAAAATAAGACTATGCATAACCAAACCTTTTCCCCAAAGAGTAAAGGTTCTAAATGCAAGGGCCTAAATCATGCTTCCCCTCCTTTTTTTTCAAAATTAATATATAACTAGCCCTGGCCAGGTGGCTGAGTTGGCTAGAGTGTCATCCCATACATGAAAAAGATTGTGGGTTCAATATCTAGTCCAAGCATGTATGGGAGGGAACTAATCACGTTTCTCTCTCACATTGATGTTTCTCTCTCTGTCTTTCCTTCTCATTCTCCCTCTCTAATCAATAAAAACATATCCTTGGGTGAGGATTAAAAACAGTTATATAACAAGCACTGTCCTGTCTTCATTATATGTATTTTAAAATCCCAAGTAACCGAGCTGTCAGTCTTAGTCAACCTAGAACGCTTCTAGAGATCAGTGGAGAAAGAACATAGCTACCAACGGCTGAGGCAAAAAGTCCTCGCCATCACCTTGGGAGGTGGGGGCCATGATGGGAGGAGGAGGAAGCAGTGGCTTCTGGATGGGGACTTTGGGCCTCTCTACTTGAACCATCACTTTACACCACCACCTTAAGGTGTCAGAAACACAAAAGAAAAAACTGAGAGATTTCTGGCTCTGACGCTAAGCTGCTCTCATTTCCATGTTTCAAGTTATCATAACAGAACTCCTGAATCAATCATCTTTGTCCGAAAATATTAGCAACATCAGATCACCAGCCAAAATACATGTCATGAGTCAATACTCTCAGAGTGTATATCAAATCACCTCCTAAAATGACAAGAAGTGACAACAATTTTGGAATAGGTAAAATTTGCAGAGAACAAAATATTATTCTTCCACCCATGCCCCCATGACACAGTTTACCTTTCCAAGGGAAACACTCTATTTTCACATAAATATTCTCATATTCATCTCTTTACATATTTATACACATTTTAACACAAATGGGAGGATATGTGCAACAAGGGAGGCCAAGTTCTATTACTGGCAACTTTCATCTGCCACCACATTTACATGTGCTCTGAATGCATTACTAACATTCCACCACCCACTTGTACCCCTAATACCATATGTTACTATTTTCTGCCTTGCAAATGATCTTCAATCTCCTACACTCTCTCCCTAGTCTACCATATTTCTTCCCAAACTGCCCCAATTTTGAAACTGTCAAGAATTTTATATACATATAGTTTCTGCTGGAGAGCAAATTTATTGTGTGGACAGATCTATGTTTCAGAGGGAAGACTGGCAGCATTCTGATATATTTTGCTGGTAACTACCCAGAAACATATACAGTGGTACCTCGAGATACGAGTTTTATTCGTTCCATAACCTTGAGGCGTGGGAAACTATGAGACGCTCAAGTCGCAGTAAACTAGTGGGTCTTGTGCAACCAGCCAATCCACGCGATTACTCCTATCTCAAATGTTGCTCGTATTTCAAAGCAAAAATCGCTTGCTCGACGGCTCGTATCTCAAAAATCTCCTATGTTAGGGCACTCGTATCTCGAGGTACCACTGTACATCTAAATACATCATACATACACACTGAACCTGCCACTTTTTTTTTTAAACAAGTAAAACATGTATTTTCATAGAACTCAGAGAGAATGCAGACTGGTATACCTCAAATGGCTCCCGCAACCCTTTATGTGAATTTTAGGTTCTATTGTTTGTGGGTTCTTTTAGAGTGGGGTGAGGTTAAGATGCTGTTGCTCCTGACTACACAGACACTGTTTTTAAATATAAAAGCTATGACAACCTCTCCCTTCCTCTCTGCTATGACAACTCTACTTTCCATATGCAGGTGTAAAATTAGCTGAATGGCTAACATGTGTAGGTATTTATATTCTGTATATCGATTTAAAAGTTGATCTCACTAGCTAGTACATCACTGACAATGCTTCTAATCCGTTGTGCTGCACCTGACTTCCAAATCTGGATTGTATGAAAACCTCACATAGGACATAAACTTGAGAGGAAGAGGGACCCTGTACTTATTAGCCAACTAGAGGCCCAGGTGAATTTTGTGCAGGGAGGTGGGGACGGGGTATCCCGTCAGCCTGGCCTGTACCCTCTCCAAACTGGGACTCTTCGGGGGATGTCTGGATTGACCCTTGAAATCTGGGACTGCTGGCTCCTAACTACTAGCCTGCCTGATCGCCCCTAACCCCTCTGCATCCCTGCCTGATCACCCCTAACCGCCTCTGCCTTGGCCCTGCACCCAGGACCTAGAATTCCCTCTTTTGGCCAGCCGCAGACACCCAGGACCTGGATTTCCCTCCTTCTGGCTGGCTACAGGAGCAAGTGACTTTCTCCCTTTCGTGGGCCACAACTGTTGGTGCTGGCACCCAGGACTGTGGATGGGCAGCTTTTCTCCCTCTCCTGGGCTGCAGCTGCTGGTGCTGGAGGGCAGGTGGCTTCACTTGGGCTCAGTTTTGTCAGGAAGGACGTCCAGATGGTTAATTCTAGATACCAACCCAAGCCCTTACAACTTATTTTGGTGTACTTTCCAGACAGATTACAAACCTCTCTCGTTTTGGGGCAGAACGGCTCAGCCATTGGGATATGGCACACTCCTCTGGCACAGGAGTGACTCCCATCATAGAAGGTCTGTGGCCTCATGGTGGTCCTACAAAACAAAGTGAAAAGGTTTTGTTTCAAATAAAGCCAACTTTCCTTGGCCAATTGGCTCCGTTGGTTGAGTGTCCTCCCCCGCACCAAAAAGTTTTGGATTCCATTCCCAGTCAGAGTGCATATGGGAGGCAAACAATCGATGTTTCTCTATCACAGCGATGTGTTTCTTTTCTTTCTCTCCTTTGTTCTCTAAAATCAATAAAAAGAGTGGATTCCAAAATCGGTGGTGACGTAAGTGGAAGCTACACTGACACACTCCCAGGACCAAACTGGAATTACAATGAAAATACAGAAAATCTGGAGAGAACTCTGATAACCAAGGACAGAAAGTGGAGACCAGCCCTCACTGGTTTGGCTCAGTAGATGGGAGCATTGGACTGTGGCCTGAAGAGTGCCAGGTTTGATTCTGGTCAAGGGCACATTCCTGGGTTGTGGGCTCGATCCCTAGTGTGGGGCATGCAGGAGGTAGCCGATCAACGATTCTATCTCATCATTGATGTTTCTGACTCTCTCTCCCTCTCCCTTCCTCTTTGAAATCAATAAAAATATATTTAAAAAAAGAAAGAAAGCAGAGGCCACACAGAGACTGATAGGCAGTGCAGAGGCACAAAAGGAGGGCTGGCCAGGCTTCTATAGATAGCAGCTTAAGTTCTAGAGGGTTATCACAGCTGTGGGGGATTCCCACTGAGAATTCTGGGGCCTAAAGCCCAAGCTGGGCTCCTTTTCACAGAGCACTAGAACTGAGAAAGGTGCTCACATAATATCTAGCTATGAAAAGCAGCAGGACTGCTATCTGCCAGCAATAGATGACTAGAAATGACAGCACATTCATAAAGGGTCAATGCACAAAATTTTAGGGCAGCCATTCACCTTGGCAGAGTGGACTGGAGTTGTGTGAGCAGAAGCCAGGGTTGGGGGCTCTAGGGTTAGACCTTAGAAGGCAGACACCCTGGTTTCCTGTGCTGAGTCATTCCCTCACACTGCAGAGGACATCTTTCTCCAGTGGACCTTTGGAATCCAGGTGGTTTTTGCTTGGGGAAAGGCAGTTGCCCCACTCTATTGGGAAATCCCTTACCCCTTCCTGTGGAGTTTCCAAGACCCATTAAGAGATTAAGAATAACAATCAACCTTCAGGCACAAGTAACTACCCCACCCTGTTGGAAAACCTCTACCCCACAGTATGGTCTATAATCAGAGGCTAATCAAGACTGAATATGATCAGAATGCAGGACTCTGGAGGCTTTGAGTCTTTCCTTGATCTAATTTGGGGCTCAGGGCTAGGAAAAGTAGATGTTGGTGCACATCTTGGTCCAAAGGCACCCAGCCCCAGCATAGGGAGCCACAAGCTCTGAATTGTTGATAGCTGCAAACAGGGTACTCAAGGGGCAATTAGAAACAGTGTCTGACACTGTCTTGCATTACCAATTGGGAGGCATAGCAGATCTACCTAATACACAGACACAAACTCAAATAGGCAGCCAAAATGGGGAGACAAAAAACAAAACAAAAAACAAACAAGCCCCAAATGAAAGAACAAGAGAATTCTCCAGAAGAAAAGCTAAATTAAATAGAAATAAGAAATTTATCAGACATACAGTTCAGAATAATGATGGCAAAGATGCTCAACAGCATGAGAAAAATTGTAGTAACTATGAAGAACAACATAACACCAATAAAGAACACAGTGGGAAGAACACGCAGCAGATTAGGGGCCCTGAAGATCAGATCAATGAATTAGAAGACAGGGTTGAAAAAGAATCAATCAAAGAACCAAAATGAAAAAAAACAAAAAACAAAAAACAGGAGAACTGGGAATAGAGGGATCATACCTCAACATAATGAAGGCTACATATGACAAACCTACAGCCAATATCATACTCAATGGAAAAACTGATACCATTTCCACTAAGAACAGGAACAAGATAGGGGTATCCCCCTTTCACCACTCTTATTCAGCATTACACTAGAAGTGCTAGACAAAGTGATTAGACAAGAAGAAAACATAAATGGCATCCCAATTAGACAGAAGAAATTAAAACTCTCATTATTTGTAGATGATATGATATTATACATAGAAAACCCTAAAGACTCCATCAAAAAAATGCTAGATTTAATAAATGATTTTGGCATATTTATACATCAATAATTAATTCTCAGAAAGAGAAAGAAAACAAACAATCCTGTTTACTATAGCAACCAAAAAGACGTGTACTCCGAAAACTACAGGACATTGAAAAAAGAGATAGAGGCAGATATAAAGAAATGGAAGATTATACCATGTTTATGGATTGATAGAATTAACATCATTAAAATGTCCATACTACCCAAAGCAATCTATAGATTCAATGCAATCCCTATTAAATTACCAATGGCATATTTCACACATCTAAAATAAATACTCCAAAAACTTTTATGGAACCCAAAAATCTCGAAATAGCCACAGCAATCATAAGAAAGAACAAAGTTGGAGGAATCACAATACCAGATATCAAGTTATATTACTAAGCCACTGTAATCAAAGCAGTATGCTACTGGCACAAGAACAGGCATATAGATCAATGGTACAGAACAGAGACCCCAGAAATTGACCTAAGCCATTACACTCAATTAATATTTGACAAAGGAATCAAGAGCATACAATGGAGTCAAGACAGTCTCTTCAGTAAATGGCGTTGGGAAAATATGAAACTAGACCACCAAGTTATACACTAGAATAAACTCAAAATGGATAACTTAAAAGTAAGATGTGAAACAATAAAAACTCTAGGAGAAACTGTAGACAGCAAAATCTCAGATATCTCTCATAGCAATGTGTTTATGGATACATCTTTTAGGGCAAAAGAATCTAAGGAGAAAATAAATAAATGGGACTACATCAAAATAAAAATTTTCTGCACAGCAAAAAAAAACTATCAACAAAATAAATAGGGACCCCACTGTATGGGAGAACATATTTGCCAATGATACATCTGATAAAGGTTAATATCCAAAATATAAAAGAAACTCATACAACTTAACCAAAGGAAGACAAACAATCCTATTACAAAATGGGCAAAGGACCTAAATAGACACTTCTCCAAAGTGGACATACAGATGGCATATGAAAAAATCCTCAAAATCATTGATCATCAGAGAGATGCAAATTAAAATGACAAATTAAAACACTTGTCAGAATGGTTACCATCCACAAATGACAAGTACTGGCAAAGTTGTGGAGAAAAGGGAACCCTAGTACACTGCTGGTGGGAATGCAGACTGGTGAAGCTACTATAAAAAACAGTATGGAGTTTCCTAAAACAATTAAATATAGAACTGCCATTTGACCCAGTGATCCCACTTCTAGGAATATATCCTATGAAACACAAAACACCAATCAAAAAGTATGTACCCCATGTTCATTGCAGCACATTTTATAATAGCTAAGATCTGGAAACAGGCCAAGTGCCTATCAGTAGATGAGTGGATAAAAAGGCTGTAGTACATTTACACCAAAGAGGGACCTGGAGAGTATTATGCTAAGCAAAATAAGCCAGTTAGAGAAAGATAAGTATAACAGGATCTCACTCATATGTGAAATCTATTGAACAAAATAAACTGATTAACAGAATGAATCCAGAGACATAAAAGCATGGAACAGACTGTTGAATCTCAGGGGGAAGGTGTGTGTGTGTGTGGGTATAGGGAAAGAGATCAATCCAGGTACACAAACAATAGGATGAAGGGCTGAGGCAGGGAGCATGGGTGGGCTATATGAGGTAAATGGGAGAAAAAGGGGAATATATGTAATATTTTCAACAATGAAGATTTAAAAAATAAAATAAAATAAAAACACATTAAGAATAATTTAGAAAAGGCCATCTCTCCATTCTCTGGGACCAGTGAAATCAACTCTATATAGATCAACATCTTGGTCCTCACTCCAGAATCAATAGCTCTGGTTAAGCTGAAGGCAAATGGCAAGAACACAACTTCAGGATGGTATTTGGCTTCCCTGGCACTGGGGCAGCGTACTTTCCAACAGAAGCCTGTGATCTGGTGCTGAGACAGGATAAGCACACTATTTTGCAGATACAGCTCAACTCTGGGCTCAGGAGGGCAGATCAAACACTTAAGAAGTCAGCATGAATATTCCCAATCACTGTAAATGGAGAGGACCAAATACTGAGCCCCACTGTTATCAATCACCTCAATCCAAAATTTGGTCCAATCTGCTTTATCTGTTAGCATTTCCCTGGTGGCAAATCCCAGACTTTTGTTATTCACCCTACTTCAGATGGACCAAAATACATGGACTATTTCCACTGCAATGTGATTACCACATTAATAAAAATAACATTAATTTCTCAGTATCAGCTAATACATAGACCATATGCAAATGTCCCTGTTATCCTTAAAAATGTCCTTTTTGAAAAAAACAACAACAGTTGCTTTGTTAGTTTCTGGTTCATAAAAAAAAAACTTCATCTTGTATTTGATTGTCATTTACTGAACCCTGACACTAGTAGTCCAAAGTCTCGCTCAAAGATGAGCCTCAGTGCAGTGGAAAAATAAAGACCTGTCAGTGTTCTACTTTATTTTTAAAAAGTGTATTTTCATGATTCAGAGGGAGAGACAGAACCATCAATGATATGGGTTGAACAAAAGGTCAAGTGATTGCTCTAGCCCGTGCGATCAGGGGTCTTTCTCTTTTTGTAAAACCGACCAATAAAATGGTGCCACATATTTCAGCTCTGAATTGGCTCCAGCCTTCAATGACTCAAGCGTCTCTACTTAACAGCTGTGATTAAAACCTTTAGTTGCTATACGCCACTAGACACCCATGTGATAACACCCCCATCTCATCTACCTCCCTCCTCTCCTCTATCTCCATCCCTTCTTCACCTAACCACACCTCTCTTTGTTCTGAACTTTTACCTTAAGATATAACATGTATTATTCATGCTTCATGTTATGCTATAAATATGATACTTATTGACTACAGTTTTAATTCTCTCAAGTGGAACATTTTACATTTTTCTCTTTCAACAAAGCTCCCCAACTACTAGCTATACAGCTTTTAGCAAATTGGAAAATGGAGAATCAAGAAGATATTGGCAATCATAAAATACAGTGTGTAGCCACCCCCTTATAAAGACTTTATGAGGACTAAGTCGACCATGAAGTCGAGATATCCCACAGCAGATCAGAAATGAGGTCTGGGCTAGAGACAGAATCGGAAGCCAGTACCAAGGACAAGCTGTGGCTGAGGATGGGGGTATCAGAACACCCTACCTTGAAAGGGGCAAATGAAGCAGGTAACCCCAGGAAGAAATAGAGACTTTAAAAATCAGTATTTATCATGGTTTTGGGACTGACGATTCTGTCAAGATCCAGGAAAGGAAGGTACAGATGAGAAACACCTCTTACATAGCCTGCCCACTTATTTGTGGTGCTTTGTATGACTGACTAGAGAGACAACATATTTAGTGAGAGATTTAAGTTAAATCACTATAGACAGCAATACTCTTGTACAGTATAAAATGATGAGATACCATCAGTGATGAATAATATTGAGCAATGGCTCATAGTCACAGCTGCGGTGAGGGATGACACTACCCAAGGGAAAAGCTAGAGTGCAAATGAGTGAAATTTTAAGAACTCTGACGTTCCCTCTGAGGGTTTCTAATTAGCGAAATGAGAGTTTTAAAAACTGAGCAAAATGCCAGAAGTAAACTTATCAGGTAGGTCCCACAGAGTGGGGACAGTCACCTGATGGATAGAGCCTGTGCTAACAGGGGATCAGCCCATTGACTTCCCATTTCCAGCCCAAACAGCTCTTCCAGCCGAATGGTTCGCTCTCATTTTGAGTGTTCTCGGTGATATGGAGAATACATGAGAAATGTCATTTTATGCCTGACTTGATTTTGTTATTAAATTTGTGTGTGCTTTTAAAAACATTACTTCTGTTCTTTCTTCGTAAGGCACATAATAGCAACACCTGCACTGAAACCTCTAGCAGTTACATCCCAATAGACTCTGATGTAATAACATCTCTATTTTAGATGGCAGATGTTTGCATTTAGGGGTCAGTAATCATTGGTGCAAAGAGCTATTGCCACTATTGCCTTGAGAAGGAAAAAGTACCTGGCACACAGTCTTCACTCAAATCACATTAGAGATGGACACAGGTGTAGCAGAAGCAAGCATTTGGAGTAGGTCAACGGAAGAGTTTCCAGAAGGAAGAAACTATGTCTGCAACAGTGCCCGGGTGGGTAGCTTTTCCTGCTAAGGGGGCCCCCTGAGGGAATCTGTTCTTCCTTCCATCAAGAGACAGAACTGAAATCTATTCCTGAGCCCAAGGTTCAGTGCACCTCAGCCTCAGACAATGTCAAACTGGCTGGACCTGGCGGGAGGCTGTGTTCCAGCTGCAGTTGAGGAGAATGAGAAGGATCACACTCCTCCCAGAAGTAACCCAGATCAAGGACAAGAGAGTTTAGGAGCGATGGCTGCCCTACTGATTATGTGAAAGGGGCAGAGTGGCATGTGGTGCAAGGTGGAGCACACCCCTCAGCCCCAAAGATACCTACATCCTAATGTCCAGAACCTGTGAATATGTTACTTTACATAGCAAGGGGGAGCAAAGGTTATAGATGGAATTAAGATTGCTAACCAGCTGACAATAAAATGGAAAAACTATCCTGGATTAACAGAATGGGTTCAATGTCATCACTAGAGTCAATACACGTGGAAAAAGGAGCAGAAGAGTCAATGTCAGAGTGATGAGCTGCAAGAAAGACTCAACCCATCATGGCAATGAAGATGGAAGGAGCCACAATCCAAGGAATGCAGGTGGTAAAGAGCAAGGAAGCATTCTCCCACGAGCATCCAGAAAGGTATGCAGCTCTGCTGACATCCAGTCAGTGAGACCAATGTTAGATTCCTACAGAATAAGATAATCAGTTTGTATTCTTTAAGTCACTAAGTTTGAGGTAATTTTTTACAGCAGCAATAGGCAACTAATACACATGCTTATCTTGGCTTAAGATATAGTTAATTCAGTTGGTGGGTTATAATAAAAATCGATGATGAAGGTCTGCCCCCAATTCTTGCTTTAATCATAACCCTCCCCCCGCTGAGCAAGGTGACTGCTAATTTCACCTCCCTGTTAGCATGGGACATCCACTGGAAACCAGACTTGAATGACTTGATTGATCTGAGTGGTTTTACTGTCTATTCACCAGCTCTCTGTCTCTAAAATGAACAATTAACACCACCTACCTTCTAAGGTGCGTGTGGAGACTGAATGAGAACACCTGAAGCAAGTGCTCAGCACTTGTAACTACTGTTTAGGGAAAACTGCCAGCCACAGAGCATGACATATTCTGGGCCCACTCAAGGGTACCCCACAAATTGCTCAAATGTGTCACACATGAATGTATGCTCAGGAAAGCTAGCATACAAACGAAAAACTGCCCATGGAAGAGACAGAATGATGCTGTGTCCTGGTGAGTGAAATGAGTTCAAGACTCAGAAGGGAACAGGGGTACTTTCCCAAAGAGGGAAGAGAAAGCCCAGACTGGGGGGGTGGGAGGAAGGGAGGGGTGCTGTTTCTGGATTGCGGCTCTTGAATTGATTCTGTTGTCACAAGAAGTAGGTCAATGTGCAGGAGCTCAGCATGCAGGAACGAATGTAAGTCAATGAATTCACCAGCAGAGCCGGACCAACGGTCAGCAGCTCAGCAGACTGGCTTTGGGGAACTGATTCTAGCTACATTACTTAAAGGATACTCAAGAAGGTGGCGGCATTGGTGAGCACCTAAATTGCTGCCTCACACAACAATTTCAAAACTACAACTAAAAGACAGGACAGCATCCAGAACCACAGGAAAGCTGGCTGAGTGGAAATTCTACAACTAGAAGGAAAGAGAGGGGCTCATGGAGACCCAGAGGAGCTGCAAAAAGCTGAGAAACAGAGACGTACGCATGGAGAGAGCGGGTGCCGGATTGCCTGACTGGCTTCCTCTGGCAGGAGGGAGATAAAAGACTCCCAACTGCACTGAACTCCTTATTCTATGGCACTGAACCCCAGGTTGGCCGAAACTCATTCCGGGGGAGTTTGGACTGTGAAAAGGGAGAAGTGCACGGAAATTTAGGGGAGTTGCGAAAGAGCAGAACTCTGGTGGCATGTACAGCACTGCGCACAGAAGACAGATTGCTGATTGTGCCGCTGGCTTTCACTAGT
Source organism: Lasiurus cinereus (assembly GCA_011751065.1). Classification (NCBI taxonomy): domain Eukaryota; kingdom Metazoa; phylum Chordata; class Mammalia; order Chiroptera; family Vespertilionidae; genus Lasiurus; species Lasiurus cinereus. The sequence goes on from JAAGEH010000389.1 coordinate 10,326,162, forward strand.
GGATGGGAGACAGAGCCTCCCAAATGCACCACTTCTAACTCCACTAAACCCCAGTTTCGAGCGAGACCCTGGGGGCCCAGACTCATACGGTCCCCCAGAGCATAGGGGAGTCAGAAAGGCAGTGGTCTAGAGGCATTGCACACGCACACACAGGGACCGCTCCAGCGATTACCCAGAGGCACGTGAGACCCAGGGGCTGAGTAGGGTGGGGCCGACTGGAAGGCAGGGCGGTCCTTAAGCCCGGAGACTCCACCTCTCCCAAGCTCAACAGAGAGGCTTTTGCAGTTTTGCAAGTCTTGTATCATAAGGCTGAATCCAACACAGAAGTTCTCCCAGCATAGTGAAAATGTGGAGACAAAGAAAGGGATCACAAACAAAAGAAATGGAGGAAAACAAATGACTGGATATAGAGTTCAAAACCACGGTTATAAGGTTTTTCAAGAATCTCCTAGAAAAGATGGATAAAGTTAGCGAGACCCAAGAGGAGATGAAAAAGGACCAACTAGAAATTAAACATACACTGACTGAAATACAAAATATTATACAGAGACCTAACAGCAGACTAGAGAAAGGCAAGAATCAAGACAAAAATTTGAAATATAAAGAATCAGAAAACACACAAATGGAAAAGCAAGAAGAAGAAAGAATCCAAAAATGTGAAGATAATGTAAGGAGCCTCTGTGACAGCTGCAAGCATACCAACATCAGAATTGTGAGGGTGCCAGAAGAAGAGAGAGAGCAAGTTACTGAAAACCTTTTTGAAGAAATAATGACTGAAAACTTCCCACATCTGGTGAAAGAAATAGACGTACAAATTCAGGAAGCATACAGAATCCCAAATAAAAAGAATCCAAAGAGGACCACACCAAGACACATCATAATTAAAATACCAAGAGCAAAAGACAAAGAGAGAATATTGAAAGTAGCAAGAGAAAAACAGTTCATTACCTACAAGGGAGCACCCATACCATTGTCAGGTGATTTCTCAACAGAAACTATGCAGGCCAGACGGGAGTGGCAAGAAATATTCAAAGTGATGAATAGTAAGAACCTGCAACCAAGATTACTCTATCCAGCAAAGCTATCATTCAGAATTGAAGATCAGATAAAGAGCTTCACAGATAAGAAAAAACTAAAGGAGTTCATCAACACCAAACCAGTATAATATGAAATGCTGAAAGATGCTCTCTGAGAAGAGGAAAAAGAAAAAAAAGGATAAAAATTATGAACAACAAATACATAACTATCAACAAGTGAATCTAAAAACCAAGTGAATTAAAAATTTGATGAATAGAATAAACCGGTGAATATAATAGAATTGGGGGCATAGAAAGGAAGTGGACTGACAATTTTCAGGGGGAGAGGGGTAAGGGGAGTACAGGGAGAAACTGGACAAAAATCACACTTATGGATGAGAACATTGGAAGGGAGGTAAGGGCAGAGTGAGAGGTGGAGCTGGGTGGAGGGGAGCTATGGGGGGAAAAAAAGGAACAATTGTAATAATCTGAATAATAAAGATTTATTAAATTTAAAAAAATAGACAAGAGAAAGCAGGAGCCTCCTATGTTTCTAGGTGTGTATGTGTGTGGGTGTGTACATACCCATTTATGGACAGCGCCCTCAAGAGCATGCACATAAGTGAAGGTCAAATCCTAGAAGATTCAGGTCAGGGAGTCAGGGTATAAAGGGTACTTAGGGAAGGGAAAGAAGCTAAAGAGGAGTGGGGAAAGGAATTTTGGCATGAATGGCAATAAATTAAGAAATGGAATGAGTCTGTTCTATTAACCAGAAGAAATTGAAGGATTATGAATTTTGACCAACATTGTTAAGATCCTCCCACTCCCTGCTAACGACTGCCCCTAACTGTTCATAGTGAGACAGGAAAGAAGAAAAACCAATTGATATTTATACCCCAATGGGTCAATAGTGCTTAATAAACAAGTAACATTGGTTTCCCTTCATATTGCCTATTTTCCATCAGGTCTTGATAAATAGAGCAGTAGTACAAGAATAAAATCCTGGCTCTGATACAAGTGGTGAGTAACTATCCCCTCGGCCTCAGTTTTCTCACCTGTATAAGGGGATAATAAGGGATACCCCATCCCTTGGTGTCGTGATAATCAGCACCAAGAACATACTTTGTACTCTAACAATATGTACTAGTGTCAGTTCTGTTTTTACTATGAAGTGTCACGGACACTGCTCCAGGTCACCACGTGAAGCTCTAAGAAATCCAAGTTTTCTTCTTTCCTGTCTCACCATGAACAGTTAGGGGCAGTCGTTAGCAGGGAGTGGGAGGATCTTAACAATGTTGGTCAAAATTCATAATCCTTCAATTTTTTCTGGTTAATAGAACAGACTCATTCCATTTCTTAATTTATTGCCATTCACTTATGTACATCTCGGATGGCTGCCAACCACTGCCACAGGCTGCTCACTCCGTTAGCAGTACACACACATCCTGGTGCAAGCAAGCGGCTAGGAAAATGCGCTGTTTTGTGCTTTTCGTAGGACTGCAAAGTGCAAAAGGGAAGGCTGGTTAGAAAGGCATGAGTACTTTAATAACCGTTAATGAGTCAGATGGCCTTCAGAATCACCACAATAGGTATAGGAATGCTAATTATCCAGAGCCTAGCAACACCTGTCAGGTGGCAAGAGCCCAATAGTCCCCTTCACTTCAGAATGAAAGAATGTCTTCCTGTTCAGAAGAGCAGATGTAATCAGAATAATAAACACTAATATTTTACTGTGCAGAGGAAAATGAGCAGGGATCCGAAGTACAAAAGCAATGGAAGGGACCGCACAAAGGTGACATTTTAAAGTACATGTCAAAGATCATCAGCTTCAATAACAAAAGGAACTAGAACAAAATTACAAAAAATTACTGGAAGAGCTGAGTGAGGTATTCTATATGAAGAATTAGGGCATCCCTCCCCCGCAAATACAGTTAATGCCGAAGTCTGGTGTCAGCAGGTGGTTATCACTGCTGTTACACCCCGATGATCAGATTCGAGGGGAACCCCCACAGTAGGTAGCAGACGGACGGCCAGATGGTTTTTAGAACCCTTCTGCCTGCATCTTTGTTTCTATTATAGTTTTAGGGACTAGTATGGGAACTAGCTTTGAAGGGAGTCAAGTTAGGGCGAAGGGATTTTTCAGTAAAGAACTGACCCAAACCAGGACAGTGGCGACAGAGAGAGAGCGTGGGGCTCCAGGCAGGCACAGCAGTACTCAGAGACTGAGTGGATGGAGGGTGACAGCTCCCAGCAGTGACCAGGGGGTACAGGCCAGGGCCAGGCTCAGGCTCACCAACTGAGCCATTCACCAAGTAAAGAATGGGGGAGCTTGGGAGGAGTATGGGATTAGAAGACAATCAAGGGGACTAATTTAATCTTTATTACGAAGTCTGAGGTATCTCTGGGACCTTGTCCTGCAGCCTGGATGGCTCCTGAGGGAAAGGGCGGAGCGGAAGTCCGTGTGTGAGCGATGGTTGAGGTCATCGGCTTTGGGAAAAAAAACAGAATTCAAACCCCACAGGTCCCTCTTACTAGCAAATGGCCAGTATTTCTGAGCTGAAGTTTCTTCAACTATAAACCGGGGAAATTACCCTGGTGTGCAGCAAACAGGATGGATCTGTGGCACCTCCTAGGAATTCCAAAACGAGGAGCTCACCAGCATTTCTATTCACAGTGAGCTATCCCAGGAGGTGGTGACAGAACAGGGAGAGGCTGTCAGCAGTATAGGGGTACAAGGGGGACAGGGCAAAGATGAAGGAAGCTTGCTTTCTTCCTTGTGAAGAGGTATCTTCTCAACCAAGAATGAAAGAGACGGGCAGGAAGCTGCGAGACAGGTAAGGGTTTAAGCAGCAGCTGACGGGAATGCTTAGCAAAGGCTCCCTGCGAACTTTTACCAGGAACTCCCATTTCCACTACGAAAGTCCACCCTGCCCAAGAGGCTGGGAGTGATGATGTCACTGGTCTCTGAGTGCCCCTGAACTTCCCAGCCGGGCTTTATAGGGTGGAAACAATAACTCCAGATGCAACATTGGAGGGGAAGCCCAAGGCCGTTCTTTGGGAGGGGGAATAACCTGACATAATCCCTCAGCACTGTGTGTACAGCGGGACTTTCCTGATGAGTAAGTGTGCCCTGGGAGCAAGCTCACCCCAGCCCCTTGCTGCTGTCTGGGGTGAGCCAGAATGTGAAACCTCTACATTCACATGTGAGAAAAAGATCTGGGAGTGTGACAGTGCACAGTTGGTTACCCACATAAGTAGCAAATGAATCCCACGTCAGCCTTTTCCTTCTAATGTCATCTATAATGCTTGAGGAATCTGGATCATTGTAAATAAGGAGTTTTATACTCTGCTATTTTAAACAGCCATAGTACAGCCCTGGCCAGGTGGCTGTTGGTTGGAGCATCATCCTGCACACCAAAAGGTTGTAGGTTCGATTCCCAATCAGGGCACGTACCTGGGTTTGATCCCTGGTTGGGGTGTGTATGGGAGGTAACCAATGAATGTTTCTCTCTCTTTCTCTCTCTCTCTCTCTTCCCTCCCCTCTCCTCTCCCTAAATTAATTAACATATCCTTGGGTGAAGATTAAAAATCAAACCAACATCATAGTACAACCATTTTCTTAAACCATGATCTCCAAACATTTGTACTTTGACAGCCATAGAGACTTTGATGTCCCCTAAACATGAACTCCAGCTCCCTCTCCTTTGGTGTGATCACATTTATTCAATCACTTGAAAAAATATAGGCCACAGTGTTGTGGGTGTTAGGGATAATGCGGCAAACAGGAGGGTCTTCACCGCAGATGGTTTATATTCTACTAGAGGCCCGATGCACAAAATTTGTACAAGAGTAGGCCTTTCTTCCCTTCCCCTGGCTGCCGGCACTGGCTTCTCTCTGACACCCTAGGCTCAGGCTTCCCTCGCAGTCCTGGCTTCATCGAAAGGACATCCATTTTTATTAGCACATTATGCTTTTATTATTATAGACAGGGGAAGACAGACAATACATATATAGTGTCAGGTGCTCAAAAATGATAGGAGAAATAACAGGGGATGGGAGGAGTATGTAATGATTTTAGTCTACCCCTGTTACATATTAGTTTGAACCACATGAAACTGCCGATCTCCTATCATTTCTAATTTACAAAACGCTCCATTTCCTACAGGACTATCTGAGAGCTTCATTTCACAGGGGGAAAATCAAGAATCCTTCCGATTATAATGAATCTCCGAAAGGCAGCACACACAGAGCTGGCTGATGCAACCTTCCTCCCATAACAGAAGATATTGGAGAGACTCTGGGTATAGCAAGTTCAGAGGTAAAGAGGGGAGGAGCAAGATGACTGTGGGTGGTCTAGGTGACTGAATGTGGGAGTCTTGTAAGAACCACCAAATAGTTCACACCCTTTGGCACTTCACCCTACCCCTCTGGATCAAGGTGCAGAGTGCAGTCACCTGTCTCCATCCAGAGCATCCTGGGAAGCGGTTATTTCCATCAGGAATGGGGTGAAGCAGGGGGAGGGGGAGGAATCCCCACGAGACTCCCACTTTCCCTTGTGATTTCTTCAACTACTTCTAAAGGCAGAAGCAGCCCAGGATCTTGGCAGCCTATGATTGTTTAATTTGGGGGGTAAAGAAACATTATATCTTATATGGGTAAATAATGAACAACCCCTAGCTCCTGAACCAACCTTGGACTGACAACCGGAGAAGAGAACCAGACATTATGTGCCTCCTGATAGGATGTGGAGGTTTCTGCCAAGGATTTGAACCTGGTTCTGGTCAGGCCTCCAGAGCTAACCATTGGTTTCCGATAACGGCAGGAGACGGGAAGATGGCAAATGACACTTAGGGATGCAAACAGTAAAATCAGCTTGTGGAGGACTCCCCAGGACAAGAGAGGAAGCCAGGGGATGGGGACCTCCTGACAAAGAAGCTTATCAATCAATACACTCGTGTGTAACCAGCAGTCTCCTCTGGCCCTTTACTAACAAATCAACTAGAAATAGAAGGTTTGTGAGACAAGAGGAAAAAGGAGAACATTTGCCTGGGCACTTAATACTACGGAAATATTAAGTAACTTTTTCTTTTTTAAAGAGTCCTTAACTTTTAAAGTTACAAATTGCAGTGATCTGATAGATGTTGAAATGATGATTATTCTATTTGTTATAGAATAACAATAAAAAGCTTAAAACAAGTCTGTGGGGCCCGCCTGGCACGGCTCAGTAGTTGAGCGTCAAGCTATGAACCAGGAGATCATGGTTTGATTCCCAGTCAGGGCCTATGCCCAGGTTGTGGGCTTGATCCCCAGTGTCAGGTGTACAGGAGGCAACCAATCAATGATTCTCTCTCATTATTGATGTTTCTATCTCTCTCTCTTTCTCCCTTCCTCTAAAATCAATAAAGTATATTTAAAAAACAACAACAAAAGTCTGTCGGTCTGTCCCAGCCCTCCCCGCAAGTTCCCACACACTGTCCATTTGAGCTGGGAACGGTCTTCCAGGCGTCTACTGCGGCGTAGAGGATGGCATACCTGTCTATGAACTGGTCAATAATGACGATATCACCGGGCTGAATCTCCTCCCTCAAGGAACCGCAAGCTGTGGTCACTATGACATGAGTACAGCCCTCCTCCTTCAGGGCCCAGATGTTCGCCTGATAGTTGACTTTGGAAGGCATGATGGTATGCTGCCTCCCATGCCTGCGGGAAGAAGAGCGAATGTGGTCAGTGAGTGAGCAGCACGTTTTCATTGTGTCAGAAGAGAAAACCAATTTACAGCCCTTTCCACCAAAGCGAATTCACTGGCAGAGGGGGGAAAAAAGAGGCTGGGCAATGACCAGCCAACTCTAAGTCTAAACCATTCAGTTTTAAAGCACAGTGCAGAGTCTGTATCCTTATTTTCCTATCAAGAGCAGGTACTAACTAACTTAGAATACCCTCTCTAGAAAGCCAAGTTGTGTCTGCCCTCTGGGACACCAAGCCCTCCAATCAGAGGCTTAAAACAAGTCTGTGATCCCCGACACAGAAAACAAGAGGTTCTCATGAAGAAAGACTCTGAATAGAAATAAAAGCTCAAGTTTCCAGGTGAAGCTCTCCATTCCTTCTGCCTGGCCACTCAAATCCTATAAAATAAAACCCTAATATGCAAATTGACTGAACAGCAGAACAACTGGCAGAATGACCAGTTGCTATGACATACACTGACAATCAGGGGGCAGACAGACCCTCAATGCAGGAGCTGCCCCCTGGTGGTCAGTGCACTCCCACAGGGGGAGTGCCACTCAGCCAGAAGTAGGGTTATGGCTGGCAAGCACAGCGGCTGTGGCAGGAGCCTCTCCCACCTCCAGTGCAGGCAGGCAGTAAGGAGCGAGGAGGGTCCTGGACTGTGAGAGGGTACAGGCTGGGCTGAGAAAACCCGCCCCCCTCCCCACCATGCATAAATTTTGTGCACCGGGCCTCTAGTAAGTTAAGAAAGCCTTTAAAACATTAGGTTTTGTCTGAGAACCAATCACTTCATGCATGACCCATGTTATGGGCTGAACTGGGGCCCCCCACCATTCCTATGCTGAATTCCTAACCGCTAGGACCAGCAGAATGCAACCATATTTGGAAGTAGGGTCTTCAACAGGGTAATTAAGTTAAAATGAGGTCATTAGAATGGGCCCTAATTTAATACAAATGGCACCCTTCCAAGAAGAGAACATCTGGAGAGATACGCAGAGAGCATGTGTGAAGATACAGGGACAAGATGGTCATCGACAAGTGAAAAGGGTCATCTACAAGCCAGAGAGGCCTTCAAGAGACCCTTCCCTCCGGGGCCCTCAGAGGAAACCAATCCTGCTGACACCTTGCAGGTGGACTGGAGACTTGATGCCAACCAATGGGATACAGCAGAGCTGCTGGGAGTCCCTCCCACAGTTAGGCTCCATCCTGACAACAGGGACCCGCCAGCGGGCCTCGCAGGGAAGGGCTGCTGTCACAACGACTGCCCATGCAGAGGGTCACGTGGCAGAGAATGTGCACAGCCTCTAGGAGCCGACTTCTGCCAACAGCCAGGTGGACTGGAACAAGGATCTGGAACGTCAGCCCTGTGTGACCCAGAACAGCAGACGGAGCTGAGCTGTGCTCCGAAACTATGAGACTGTTTTAAGAAAGTAGGTACCGTTTTAAGTTGCTAAATGTGTGAATTATTATGCAGCAACAGAAAACCATGTAATTTCTGACAATGTGATACAAATGACTTTTCTCCCTCTCTAACCAGGAACCCTGCAAGATGTATTGAGATAACAAGGGCACGGAAACCACAGGGAAACCACTTCAGGGACTCAAAACCCACTCCCCGAAAACAGAGAACTATAGTAATATTCACTGAATGAAACAGTTTTCCTCTATCTTGTTCACTAGAAAAAAAAGAAAACAAGACAGGAGAAAACATTTTCATTTGCAGAACTTCACCTTAGTCAAATTGTTCTAACTGTCCCAACCCAAGGAGGGGATGGGTGAGATCTGAGTCAGTTTAACTTGCCCAAAACACCGTAAGTGGTGAGTAAAGGGGACTGAAATGCGTTGGCTCCACCAGCACATCAAACTCTTTCCAGGCATCATCACTCTTTCCAGGTTTTAAGTGAAATTTAAATTCTCCTTCAGTAGTAACATTCCAAAAACTTCAAAATATCGTACCTTGCAAGGAGGACGCAATCAACATTCTTTATCTTCCCCAAAATCAAGGCATCAGAAGGCTGCACACAATGGATAATGGTTACAACTCAGTGATTTGAAAACATAGATGAACAATTAAAAAGCTGCCAGTTCAACTGTCCCACCATGATAGGTTCCATGGAAACTTGGGAGTTGGACCATACACTTTAAAGAAGAGTCTAGATTTGATGACTAATCACTCAGCAAATATTTACGGAGGCCTTTATAAGCAGAGATTCACAGGAATTTGAAGGCTGCCTCAGGCGCCTGGCTAAGTCCCATTTAGTGAGACCTATTTGGAGCAGGCACCCCAGCGGACTCCGAGGGCCGGCTGATCAAATACAGCTGTGCTGGTATCTGTCAGGTGTGAGAGAGCCAAGCAGGGGGGGTGGGGAGGGCGTGGGAGAGATTAAGAACTGAGCACTGGAACTGTTTGCTCTGTCAATCAACCACAAGATGGCCAGGGGTGGCCTGAGGGAATGGAGAGAAAGGTTTTGAGAACCTAGGGGCTCCAGAAAACAGAAGGCTAAGAAGTGAGCCAAGCTTATGGCAGGACTCCGGGGACCCGAGGTTAACCCAAGGACTCGCTGAAAAGGAGGGTTTGGTTGGGACTGTCAGATGCAGGGACCTTCAGAGTCGGATGGAAAACTGCAATGTTTAGAAGCAGCACGGTGGAACAGCCTCCTTTAAATAGGAAAGGAAGCTTTTACGATATTCCCAGTTATGCAATCTTGTTACGAATCCCCTTTTGGGCCAGGGCTTACTTTGAATGCTGCTTCCTCCCATGCTCTTGCTCCTAAATTAGTGTGACGTGACCTGTCTTCACCAGATGAGAAGCTGATTTAAATGCTTTAAATGCAGAGAACTGAAGGGTACAGGTGCTATGTCTAAAATGAATATGTGGCTTCTAGGAATATAAATTGAGAAGTAATTTGCACATGTTCAGCAGCAGTACTTTTAATATAAGAAAGTCGGGGGCGCCCTTCGAGATACTGAATCCACTGGTAGAACCCACTGACCGGACTCCTGGCCCCCCTCTTGGTCTGAGGCAGGCAGCCCTGGGCTGACAAGACAATAGCAATTTAAAATTATTTTAAATTAAAAAAAAAAAAGCCAGCTGGTATGTCTCCATTAACTGGGTACTAACCTTGCCAAAAGGAGTATCCACATATTTCTCGGTTCTTCCTTCTAAGATTTCTGGATCATCCAGGCCTGTTCCGCCAACAATTCCAATCTAAGGGAGGCAACAAAAAGGTGCCATAGTTCACCAGTTTCCATCAGAAACAAGATTAGAAGCAAATCCATTTTCTCACATGCTCTTCTCCATTCCTGCTAGTTATTTCTTAAAATCTACAACTACGGACCAACAGACATTCAACACACATTTGAAATAACCTAAACCTAGGTCACCTTTTTGGACTTTATCACATTTATTGCTGATAATTTGAATAACAAATTAGCACAGAAAGGTACTCTGTGTAGCTTAAGCAGGAAATCAATTCTAAAAATAAGTCACTGTGGTCGCAGAAAGTACTCTATAACCAATGTTTATTCTCTACTAAGTGGACTATGGAATAAAGAATGTTCAAAAGACTGCTGGGATGGAAAATATTCTGTATGGTCACTTCGTAATGATTTCTCCTCATCACTCTATTAGATAAAGAAGCACTCTTTTTCAATGTTTTAAATCTACTGTCACTTGAGTAAAATCTCCACTAAGTGGGAAAAGTAGCTCCTTGAGGAGGAAAAGAAATCGTGAGTGAAAGATTAACTGAACATCTGAATAATTTTCAGATGGTGTTAACAAGCGGATTTAAATTAATTTGTGGGGAAAGGGCTACCTCTCTGGCCTTCCGGTTTCCAGGGGGGGGGAGGGGAAGTCAACAAAACAGAAAATAAGGGCGATTTGGTGAGATTTTGCTGAAGAACTGCCTGTTGCATGATTTGGAACTCTGCCTCCCCACAACTTCCTCAAGTGGCTAAACCAGTTCTTTAAAAAATGTTTTTATTGACTTTTAGAGAGAGAGGGAGAGGGAGAGGGAGAGGGAGAGACTGAAACATCGATGAGAGAACCACCACCGACCGGCTGCCTTCTGCATACCCCCTTCTGGGGATCAGCCCGCCACCGGATGCATGCCCTGACCCCCCCACAGGGAATCAAACCGGGACCTCCTGGTTCACAGGTCAAAGCTCAACCGCTGAGCAACCACTCAGGCTAACTCAGTTGTTGAAGTTGGTGCCACCTTGTGGTCTGTTACTGAAACCACAGCAGGTTACATGTAAAGTCTAACCACATTCCACATTTAGAGGTTTAAAATCACAGTTGTCACTTTTACAGGTTTCAAATCAAAGAAATGTTCACAGAGATGTTCTCTTAAATTGTACATTTAAATCATGCCAGTTCAAGAGGAAAAAAAATTTTTTTTAAATCACACTGTCTGATGCAATCCTAACCCTTCATCTGCCTGACTTCTCCATTTTATCCTTCATTTCAAGTACCTCTGAAGGACCACACATCATTGAGGACTAACATGTCATCACCCCAAACTACAGAATTGAACTGCTGACTCAAATTACTCTCAGTCTACTTACTCTTCATGGATTCTATCACTGATGAAAACTTCCATTTTGCAAAAACAAACAACCCTTCCCCCCCCACCACCCAAAAAACAAACAACCCCCCCCCCCCAAAAAAAAAAGAGCTTATGACCACTTTGACTTGGCTGTTTCTGGATTATCTCTGGGCCTTAGTATCTCACATTCTAGACTCTCAAGACTCATATGTACAAAATGAGAACCTGACTGTTTTTGAAACCTTGTTCTCACGGGTTAGGCAAGCTAGCCCAGCATTGTGGAAGCTTTTACAAAATGGTAATGGGGATCCTGCTGAAGTCCAGTGCCCTTGAGCCCACCCTCAGCACCCCCAAGCTTCAGTCCCCACTACCCTGATGCCATGACAACCCTGCATTAGGTAGCTGGTAATCTGGCCCTCAGCAAGGAACAGGTAGTACTGGGCATGGAAGCAAGAGCTGCAACTGCTAGTCAGAAAGCCCAGGATGTGGTCTCTGGTCCGGAATATCTGCAGGAGTGTCCATCCATTCACCCAACTGGCTTGGATTGTTCATGGAAACACTTTGCAAGGGACACAGAACAAGTATAGCAATTGAGTACTGGCCTCTCCAGGGAACTGAATTTCTAACCATTTCCTGCAGCTGCTGATTCAGGCCAGCAGTGCCAAGATTTGGCAATGTCGCCACCTGCTGGCTCCATGCAAAGTACCACTAGGATGAAACTCCCAAACAGGGATGCGTAATTCTGCAACTTCTAAATTCATCTCAGCATCTGCCTTGCTAATGCTTTGTGTGTGTGTGTGTGTGTGTGTGTGTGTGTGTGTGTGTGTGTGTGTGTTTTTAAAAAAAGGAACTGTGCCTGAGCACTTACATGTCATAGGCACTTCAGTGGCCTATCTCTCTTGATTTTCACAACTGTCTGTGGAGGGGCAAGGACCAGACTGCATTTCCCCATAAAGAATGAATCAGGGTCAGGGTGCCCTCAGGCCTGGAGGCAGAAGGAACGGGGGTTTCAGAACACCAGGTGCCTGAAGGCACCCCCGGCCTTGAGAAGCCATAAAGTTTGACAAACAACTCCTGCAAGGACAACCGTTATCTAGACTGCTTACTTGCATAACCAAAAAGCTTAGACAAAGAGTCAGTATAGGAAATTTAGTAATGCTTAGCCAATTAAAATTCGCTAAGTCCTCCTGCGCTGAGGATAAAAGGCACTTGCTGCAGAGGTTCGGGGCTCTCGTGCTTCCCTGCTGTGTCAGTGGAACTGTGAGCCCGGACTCGAGTTCGACTCGAGTTCGTAATGAAGGCTTCCTAAATTTTCTAATTGGCTGTCTGGTGGTCGTCTGTCGCTGGTTGCCCCATTACATCTGGAGGCCTCCCAGCGAGATACCCTGGCCGAGTGGACAGGGCTGGACACCCCAGAGAGGACACTCTAGTCTCCGTCCCAGGTTCCAAGGGGGACAGAGTGATCTCCTCATAAAACGGCAATCCAATTGATTGAAGCCATCTGGGCCTCAGGTTGAGGGCTCTCAGCCTCTGCTCTGCTTTTGGAGTATGTTGTGAGCCCCAGCATGCTTGGTCTGCAATAAACCCCTTGCTGTTTGCATGAGAACGTCTCTTGGAGTCTTCCGTTGAGCGGCGAGCGTTTCGACCCTAACATGTCCTATAGAACAGACCCTATAGTATCACACCCATTTTACAAAATTGAAAAGACAGAGTGAGAAGATGGCAACTGGCAGGAAGTTAGGGAGAGAGGGTGTGTGAGAAAGTGAGAGAGCGATAGAGGTGTGTGAGGACGTGTGTGTGTGTGTGTGTGTGTGTGTGTGTGAGTGAAACAGGGACAGTTAGACCCTACAGTTTTTCCAGGGGCCTGCCAATCGGGCAGTCTTGGACAGCAAAACCCCGTGGCCACCACAAACACTCCGGGGAGGACACTGGCGGCACAGAGACTATGCCATCTTGAAGAACAGAACTGCTTGAGACTAGAATCCTAGCCTAGCCAACACCCAGTCTGGTCTCAGAAGCAAACTCGGACCCTATAGCCACTCTGGTAAAATACCTGCAATCACTGCTGCAGACCAAGGGACACCAAGACTCCAGGCACCACAGCTGCAGATTTCTGTGAGTCATAAAGCCACTCCCCCTCCCCCACTGGCCCCACAGCAGCCACACAGAACTACCAGACCCCAGCTGCACAATAAGGCTTTCTGCATACACAAAGCAGTGGTGACTCTGCCCGACTTTGAGTCTTGGTGTCAGACACGGGAAGTTTGTTTCCTGTGACCAGATCCTATGCCCATGGAGGGCAGGGAGACAGTGCTGAACTTGAGCCTGGACTTGAGAACTTGGGGATTTTGTTTCCCAAGACTAGTCTCTACACCCAGGCAGAGAGACTGAGCGGAATTTTAGCCTAGCTGCTCATCCCTAGGGAGGTAGTTTTCTGCAACTAGATCCTGTGCCCATGTGGGGCAAGGAGACAGTGCTGAACTCAAGCCTGGACTTACAAACTTGGGGAATTTGTTTCCCATGACTAGTCTCCATGCCCAGGCAGGGAGGCAGTCCTGAATTTGTTTTCTGCCACCAGATCCTGCACCCACACAGGGAGACAGCATTGAATTTGAGCCTGGGGGTGAAAACCTGGGGAGTTTGTTTCCCATGACCAGACCCTGTGGCCACACAGGGAAGCAGCACTGAATTTGAGTCTGGGTAGATGGACACAGGGAGTTTGTTTTCCACAGTGCACACCCAAGTGACCAGACTCCACACCCACACTAAATGGCAGTGCCACCTGACTTTGATTCAGGGCAAGTGCACACAGAAGGCTGTTTACTACAGGGCAGAAGTGGACCTCCTAGCAACACAGTGCGACTGTGCAACTTGGTCTCCCAAGCAGATCGGGGACCTTTATCTCCATGCAAAGGCAGCAATGACCGCCAGTGACTAGACTCTGTTCCTCATTACATGCACCTGGGATCCCTGATTCCCACTACATTCACACTAAGAACCAGTGACTCCAAATTCTTGGCGCATGTGCACACAAGGACCCTGATTCTCAGTGCAAGGTAGCACAAAGCAACAGAGATTCTGATACTCAATTCTCAGCATAGACACAGGGAGCCTCTGACTCCCAACACACAATAGGGGACTTTGATTTTTGGCACACAGCAGTGGGTTCTCTGTTTCAACGTGGCACAGGCAAGGTCCCTGATTCTAGGTGCACACACGAGGCCGCATTAAGTACCTGTGACTCTGACTCAAGGCGAGCATGGCTCCCACCAATCCAAAGCAACCGCACATCTTGGTGTCAGAGCTCTTCAGTGACCCTTGAGGGGTGCAAAACAACCACTACATACAGCCCAGGTCCCCACAACTCAACATATGAATCTTCTGGTGATTGTCAGAATGGGAAGACAATGAAGAAATCACCAGAGGAAAGAAAAGGAGGCATTGCCAAAAAAGGAAATAAGTGAAATGGAAGCATGCAACATGACAGAAAAAGAATTCAGAGTAATGGTCATACAGTTCATACACTAATGGATGAAAAAATCAACAACCTATGCAAAAATCAGGAAGAAATGAAATATGATACAGCTACAATAAAAAACACCATGGAAGGCTTCAACAATAGAGTAGAAGAAGCAGAGGACCAAATCAGTGAGTTAGAAGATCAGGTACAAAAACAAGCCCAATCTGAACAGCAACTAGAGAAAAATATTAAAAAGCAGGAGAGCCTAAGGAAGCTTTGGGATAATGCAAAACGAAATAACATATATAATAGGGCTGCCAGAAGGACAAGAAGAGCATCAAGGATTAGAAAATTTATTTGAAGAAATAATGACAAAAAACTTCCCTGATATGGGGAAGAAAAAAGTTACTCAAGTACAGAGAGTCCCAAGCAAGATGGAACCCAAAAGACGCATACGAAGATACACCAAATTGCAAATGTTATTGACAAGGAGATAATCTTAAAGGCTGCAAGAAAGAGACAGAGAGTTTCCTTCAAAGGATTCCCCATCAGATTAAAATGATTTCTCAACAGAAACACATCAAGCTAGAAGGGAATGGAAGGAGATATACAAAGTGATGCAAAGCAAGGGAATGAATCCAAGAATACTCTATCCAGCAAGACTATCAATCAACATTGAAGAGGAAATCAGAAGTTTCACAGACAAAAAAAGGCTAAGGGAGTTTATCATCACCAAACCAGCAACACAAGAAATGCTAAAAGGAACGCTGTAAAAAGAAGAAACAAAAAGGTAAGAAGAATCACAGCCTCAAGAAATAAAAATGGCTACAAACAAGTACTTTTCAATAATAACTTTAAACGTAAATGTACTAAATGCTCCAATCAAAAGACATCAAGTGGCTGAATGGATAAAAAAAAATGACCCATATATATACTGTTGACAAGAGACCCACCTCAGAACAAGGAACTCACACAGACTGAAAGTTAAGAGATGGAAAAATATCTTTCAGGAAAATGGAAATGAAAAAAAAGCTGAGGTAGCAATACTTATATCAGACAAAATAGACCTCAAAGTGAAGGCCATAACAAGAGATAAGGAAGGCCACTTCATAGTACTAAAGGGATCGATACAACAAGAGGATATAACCCTGGTAAACATATATGCACCCATCACGGGAGCACCCAAATACATAAAAAATTTCCTGGAAGATATCAAGAGAGAGAGATTGACAACAATACAATCATAGAAGGGGACTTAAATACACCAATGACATCAATGGATAAATCCTGTAGAAAAAAAAATCACCAAAGAAACAACAATCCTAAATGACTCACTAGACTAGATGGAGTTAAATTAACATCTTCAGAACATTTCACCCCAAAGCCATGGTATATACATTCTTCTCAAGTGCACATGGGTCATTTTCAAAAATAGACCACATACTGGATTACAAGCAAAGTCTCCCCAAATTCAAGAATATTAAAATCATACCAAGTATCTTTTCAGACCATAATGGCATAATCCTATCTAATAAAAGATGCAAATTGACCACCACTTCAAGACAAAATGCCCCCCCCCAGTGGTCAAAGATGGCTGCCCCCATATGGACACAAGATGGCCTGCAGGGAGGGCAATTGTGGGCAGTTAGGGGTGACCATGCTGGCAGAGGAGAGCAGTTGGGGAAGACCAGGCCAGCAAGGGAGGGCAGTTGGGGAGGACCCAGGCTGTAGAAGAGAGCAGTTGGGGGGACCAGACCAGCAAGGGAGGTGAGTTGGGGGGGACCTACGCCTGCAGAGGAGAGTATTTGGAGGGGCCAGGCCTGCATGGGAGGGCAGTTGGGGGGGACCAGGCCTGTAGGGGAGGGCAGTTGGGGGAGATCAGGCCTGCAGTGGAGGACAGTTGCAGGGGACCCAGACCTGCAGGGGAGGTCAGTTGGGGGAGACCAGGCATGAAGGGTAGGGCAATTGGGGGAACCAGGTCTGCAGGGGAGGGCAGTTGTGGGCAATCAGGCCACCAGGGAGGGTAATTAGGGGTGACTGGGCCAGCAGAGGAGGGTAGTTGGGGTGACCACGCCATTAGGGGAGGGCAGTTAGGGGCAATTGGATCAGCTGAAGAGCAGTTAGGCATCAACCAGGCTGACAGGGGAGTGGTTAAGGGGGTGATCAGGCTGGCAGGCAGAATTGGTTAGGGGCAATCAGGTAGAGGCAGGCGAGCAGTTGGGAGCCAGCAGTTCTGGTGGGATCAGGCCTAAATGGGCAGTTGGACATCCCTTAAGGGGTCCCAGATTCAAGAGGGTGCAGGCTGGGCTGAGGGACACACCCCTGTGCATGAATTTCGTGCACCAGGCTTCTAGTATATTAGAAATGAATTACAATAGAAATAATGCAAAACATTCAAACACTTGGGAAGTGAATAGCAAGTGATTAAATATTAGAGGCCCAGTGCACGAAATTCGTTCATGGAGGGGGGCTGTCCTTCAGCTTAGCCTGCTCCCTCTCCAATCTGGGACCTCCTAAGGGATGTCCGATTGCCTTCTCACAATCCAGGACTGCTGGCTCCCAACTGCTCACCTGCCTGTCTTCCTGATTGCCCCTAACCGCCTCTGCCTGCCAGCCTGATCACCCCCTAACCACTTTCCTACCAGCCTGATTGATGCCTAACTGCTCCCCTGCCAGCCTGTTTGCTCCTAACTGATCTCTCTTGTGGGCCTGGTCACCCCTAACTGCCTTCCTCTGCAGGCCTGGGTTTCCCCCAACTGCCCTTCTCTGCAGGCCTGGACATGCCCAACTTCCCTCCTCTGCTGGCCTGGTCACCCCTAACTGCCCTCCCCTGCAGGCTTGATCACCCCTAACTGCCCTCCCTTGTAGGCCTGGTCCCTCCCAACTGCCCTTCCCTGGTGGCCTGATCACCCAAAACTGCCCTCCCCTGCTGTCATCTTGTAGTGGCCATCTTGTGTCCACATAGGGGCAGCCATCTTTGACCACATGGGGGCAGTCATCTTGTGTGTTGGAGTGATGGTCAATCTGCATATTACTCTTTTATTAGATAGGATAGAGGCCTGCTGCATGGGTTGGGCCAGCTGGTTTACCCTGAAGGGTGTCCTGGATAAGGGTGGGTGTTCCTCTGAGGTGTCGGGTGGCCTGGGGGAGGGACCTATGGTGGTTTGCAGGTCGACCACACCCCCCAGCCACCCAAGTAGAGGCCCAAGTACCTGAGATTTATTTAACTTCTACAATTGAAACTTTGTAGCCTCGAGCGGAGCCAAGCCTTCTGCTCTCACAGCCACTGAAACTTCATTGCCTTAAGCAGAGGCCTGGGCTGGCCAGGGTTTGCGGAAAGCTTGGCTTCTTCCATCGCCAGGGGCAACCTAAGCCTCGTTCCATGGCAGCAACCATTGAAACTTTGTTGCCTTAAGCAGAGGCCTGGGCTGGCCAGGTTTTGTGGAAAGCTTGGCTTCCTTCATCGCCTGGGTCAACCCAAGCCTCCCTCTTGCTCTCTCTGTGGCCGTAGCCATCTTGGTTGGATTAATTTGCATACTTGCTCTGATTGGCTGATTGGTGTGGCTTGTGGGTATAGCAGAGGTACAGTCAATTTGCATATCACTTTTTTATTAGATAGGATTGATTGGATTACCAATGAGATCAAAGAAGAAATTAAAAACATTCTGGAAACTAATGATAATAAAAACACAATAATCCAAAACCTATGGGACACAATGAAAGCAGTCCTGAAAGGGAAGTTTATGGTTTTATAGGCCTACCTCAAAAAAAACAAGAAAAAATGGTAGTAAATCATCTAATGCTACAACTCAAAAAATTAGAAAGAAAGCAACAAGAAAAGCCCAGAGTGAGCAGGAGGAAGGAGATAATAATAAGATTGGAGCAGAAATAAATGATGTAGAGACCAAAAAAACAATACAAAAGATCAATGGAACCAAGAGCTGGTTCTCTGAAAGGTTAAACAAGATTGATGAACCTCTAGCCAGGCCACCAAGAAACAAAGAGAGACGACTCAAACAAAATCAGAAATGAGAGAGGCGAAATAACAACAGACCCCACAGACATACAAAGGATTGCTAAAAAATATTATGAACAACTCTATCACAATAAACTGGACAACCTGGAAAAAATGGATATATTCCTAGAAAAATACAACCTTCCAAAACTCAATCAGGAAGATTTAAAAAATCTCAATAGCCCAATAACTGTGGAAGAAATTTAAGCAATCATCAAAAAGCTTCTAGCAAATGAAAGCCCAGGACCAGACAGCTTCACAGCACAGTTATAGCAACCATTCAAGGAAGAACTAAACTATTCCAAAAAATTAAAGAGGAAGAAACACTTCCAAATTCATTCTATAAAGCTACCCTAATACCAAAACCAGATAAAGACAACACAATGAAAGAGAATTACAGGTCAATATCCCTCATGAACATAGATGCCAAAATCCTCAACAAAATTCTAGCAAATCGATTCCAGCAGTACATTAGAAAGATCATGCACGAGGACCAAGCAGATTTATCCCAGGGATACAAAGATGGGACAATATCCGCAAATCAATAAACATGATGCATCATATAAACAAATGGAGGGAGAAAAATCAGTCATATCAGTTGACGCAGATAAAGCACTTGACAAAATCCAACACTCTTTCTTGCTAAAAACTCTCAGCAAGATGGGAATAGAAGGATCATACCTCAACATCATAAAAGCCACAGCCAGCATCACACACAATGGACAAAAGCTAAAGCCATTTCCCCTAAGAACAAGAACAAGACAGGGATACCCACTCTTACCACTCCTGTTTGACATAGTACTGGAAGTACTAGCCATTGCTATCAGACAAGAAGAAATAAAAGCATCCAAATTGGAAAAGAAGAAGTAAAACTGTCCTTATTCACAGATGACATGATACTGTACACAGAAAACCCTAAAGACTCCATCAAAAAATTATTAGTCTTAATAAGTGAATTTGGCAAGATAGCAGGATACAAAATTACACCAAGTAATCTATGGCATTTCTATACACCAATAATGAACTTACAAAGAGACTAAAAAAGCAATCCCCTTTACCATCATACCAAAACAATTAAGATACCTAGGAATAAACTTAACTAAGGAGGTATAAGATCTATATGCAAAATACTACAAGACACTGAAAAAAGAGATAGAGGAAGATATAAACAGATGAAAGAACATACCGTGTTCATGGATTAGTAGGATCAACATCATCAAAATGTCCATACTACCCAAAGCAATCTATAGATTCAATGCAATCCCCATTAAAATACCAATGGCATATTTCACAGACCTAGAAGGAACTCTCCAAAAATTCACCTGGAATAAAAAAAGACCCCGAATAGCTGCAGCAATCTTGAGAAAGAAGAACAAGTAAGTGAGATCTCAATACCAGATATCAAGCTGTATTACAAAGTCATTGTTCTCAAAACCGCCTGGTACTGGCACAAGGATAGTGATATAGATCAATGGAATAGAATAGAGAACCCAGATATCGACCCAAATCACTATGTCCAATTAATATTCGACAAAAGAGGCATGAACATACAATGGAATTAAGACAGTCTCTTCAATAAATGGTGTTTGGAAAATTGGACAGATACATGCAAAAAAAATGAAACTGGAACACCAACTTACACCATATACAAAAATAAACTCAAAATGGATACAGGACTTAAACTTACGACGGGAAACCATAAAAATACTGAAGTATTCCACAGGCAGAGAAATTTCAGACATATGCTGATATAACTTCTTCACTGATAATGCTCCTAGGGCAATGGAAAGTAAAGAGAAAATAAACAAATGGGACTACATCAAAATAAAAAGCTTTTGCACAGCGAAAGAAACCAACAAAACAACAAGGAAGACCACTACATGGGAGAACATATTTGCCAATGTTATCACTGATAAGGGTTTAATCTCCAATATTTACAGGGAACTCATACAACTCAACAAAAAGGAAGATAAACAATCCAATAAAGAAATGGGCAATGGACCTAAATAGAAACTTTTGGAAAGAAGACAGAAGGAAGGCCAAGAGACATATGAAAACAAACATGCTCAAAGTCACTAATTATCCAAGAGATGCAAATCAAAACGACAATGGCCGAGACCGGTTTGGCTCAGTAGACAGAGCATCAGCTTGCGGACAGAAAGGTCCCAGGTTCGATTCCGGTTGGGGGCATGTACCTTGCTTGCGGGCATATCTCCACGTGGGGCGTGCAGGAGGCGGCTGATCGATGTCTCTCTCTCATCGATGTTTCTGACTTTCTATCTCTCTCCCTTCCTCTCTGTAAAAAATCAATAAAAATATATTTTAAAAAAATCAAAACGACAATGCCGTTCCATCCCACACTTACCAGAACAGCAATCAACAAATCAAAAAATGACAAGTGTTGGCGAGGATGCAGAGAAAAAGGAACCCTGGTGCACTGCTGGTGGGAATGCAGACTGGTGCAGCCACTGTGGAGAACAAACAGTATAGAGTTTCCTCAAAAAACTAAAAATGTAACTCCCATTTGACCCAGAGATCCCACTTCTAGGAATATATCCCAAGAAGCTAGAAACATCAATCAGAAAGGATATATGCACCCCTATGTTCATAGTAGTACAATTTACCATAGCTAAGATTTGGAAACAGCCTAAGTGCCCATTAGCAGATGAGTGGATTAAAAAACTGTGGTACATCTACACAATGGAATATAAAGCTGTACTAAAAAAGAAGGAATTCCTACCATTTGCAACAGCCTGGATGGAACTGGAGAGCATTATGCTAAGTGAAATAAGCCAGTCAGAGAAAGATAAATATCACATGATCTCACTCATCTATGGGAAATAATGAACAACATAAACTAATGATCAAAAACAGATCCAGAGACAGGGAAGCATCGATCAGACTGTCAAACCTCAGAGGGAAGGTAGGAGAGGGTGGGAGTAAGGAGGAGAGATCAACCAAAGGACTTGTATGCATGCATATAAGCTTAACTGGTGGACACAGACAACAGGGGAATGGGGACAGGAGGTGGGCGGTGGGAAGGTAATGGGAGGATGAGGACAAATATGTAATATCTTAACCAATAAAGAAATTAAAATACAAAAGAAGAGAAAAATAAATAAAACCGTTTTACAGAAAGAAAAAAGAAAATTGAAAATAGAAAGCATAAAAGGGAAGAGTTAATCACAAGGAGCCAAACTGGAATAGCAATGCAGGCCTTTCATGCTTGACCACTAAGATGCGCTACCTCCCAATACCCCCTGGGAATCTTTATAACACCATACCTAGTAGAAAAGTTTTCTCTCCATCTTAAGAGAAAACTGATGCAGAGAGGTCAAGTTCTGGCCGAAGGTCACAGAGCCAGCTTAGGAATAGTGACTCTGGGTGTCTAAGTGAACCCCTTGGGAGAGCTGGGGATGGAACAGCTCCCTATCAAAGACCTCATCCGCACTCAGGAAGCAAGGACAAAATCGAACTAGGTCTCCTGGGCCAAAAGCATCAGCCCCCATCCAGGCAATCCCAGGCTGCCTAGGAAATGTGTCCCAGCACTGAGATGGAATTTTGGGGCCAATTCTGCCCAGCCAGGACTTCATTACACAAGATGAAACTCTGAAAAGGGACCCCTGATCAATCAAGATCATTGCCACATTTTAATAGCTTAGTGTCATCCCACACTCTCCCAATGACACACCACCAAGCCAATCTTCGTAAGAGAGGATTTGATTTTCTGAGACTATGAAAGCATTTTGTTGAAATGCTGGCTTACTTGGGCAGAATGGCTACTTCCAGCAATGTTGAAAGGGCCCCTCTCTATGTCCTCTGGTGCCTGGACCCCGGAGATTTCACATACCCATCTTGGTTTCACATTGAGGCACCCTCATACTGAGGCCTGGACGTACTACCTAAGGAACCCATGCTCCAGGATGGCATTCTCAAAACCCCACAACCCCAAGCAGCTGAGACTGGCTCCTGCCAGGCGGTGGGCTGCCTCTGAGCGTTCAAGCTCTCGAAGCAAGAGAGCCTGGCAGCACTCCCTGACCTGAGTGTTTCAGTCCTTCAGCTCTAGTCGCCACTGACAAGTTTGGCAAATGCAGCAGACAGGGCCTTTCTTATTGAGCCAAACTGGCTTGGATGCCTCTCAGGGCCTTGCAAAACCCCGGAAGTCCAGTTGTGTGAGAAGAAAGTGGCTAAATGTCTGTTTGGGAGGTCTGTTCAAAACCCATAGTAATGTCCACAGATGGAGCGGTGGCTCCATCCCTGACAAGATAACCATCTGTAAAACACCCCTATGGGTGATGGTTATGGGCTCAACTGTATCCCCCAAATTTATACCGTGAAGTCCTCACGCCTGATACCTCAGAATGTGACCATTTTTAGAAATAAGCTCTTTGAAGAGATAAAGTTGAATGAGGTTTCTGGTGGGCAGGGGGGTATCCATTATGACTGGTGAACTTGTAAGAGACTAGGACACGCAGAAGGAAGACCATATAGTCACAGCAAGAAAACAGCATCTGCCAGCCAAGAAGAGAGGCCTCAGATGAATCAACCTGCTGACACCTTGATCTTGAACTTCCAGCTTCCAGCACTGCTTAAGCCATCCAGTCTGTAGTACTTTGCTATAGCAGCCCTAGCAAACAAATAAGTAACACTACATTCAGAACATCCTTGATTTTTACTTAACCAACCTACCTGCGCCAAGTCAAGATATTATTCTAATGGGCAGACTTCCCTTCTGATACAGTCCATTATTTTTTGAGGATTTTCAGGGAATTTTACTGTACTTTCTGAAGCTCATCTTCCCTTGAGGACTGCAGGATCCCTCCCAGTGTGCCCGCTGGGTCAGCTGCTAGATACTAAACTCACCAGGAAGTTCTCAATACCAAAGCCCAGGCCACAGACTCCAGAGATGCTGATTAACTGGACAACGCACAGTCTGTTTACTTAAAGCTCTGCAGGTGGATCTAACACGCACCTGCTCTAGGACCAGATTGTGAAATTCTAAAATCAGGGCTGAAGAATGGCCCCTGAGAAAGATCCTATCTGCCTCCTCCTAATTCCCAGAAGCTGCCATCATTATTTGATGTGATTAAAGATTATCCTGGATTATCTGGGCGGGCCCTACATGCAATCCAAGGATCCTTATAAGATGACCACACGAGGAAGAGGGTGATGTGATGATGGAGGCAGAGGGAGAAAAGAGAAGTGAGGCAGGTCAAGGGGCAAGGAACGCCGGTGACCTCTGCAGGCTGGAAAAGGCAGTGAAACAAACAAGATTCCTCCTTCGATGCTCCCAGAGGACTTGCCCCGCCCTACTGACACCTGGGTTTGAACTGTAAGAGAGCACATTAGCATTGTTTTAAGCCATCCAATTTGTAGTCATCCTTAATGCAGCCACAGGAAACCAATACACTAAGAATCACCGGAAGAGCTTGTTTAGATGCAGGTGCTCACTCGGCCTTTTCAAAGCTCCCTGGGGCAGTGGTTGTCACACTTTAGTGGGCATTTGAATAGACTTAGGCTCTTCTAAACCCAGGTTGCTGGGCCCCGCCCCCTAGAGCAGGACTGGGGTGGGGCTCAAGAACCTGCATTTCTAACATACCCCCAGGCGGGTGCAGATGCACGAGTCCTTTGAGGACTACAGCTTTGGAAGTAGCACAGACTAGAACACCATGACTAAAATCAGTTATCTATCTAGGGTCCACTGCACATGGTTCCTCACCTGTACCTACAGGCACACCTTTTTAAAAAAATATTTTTTATTTGTTTCAGAGAAGAAGGAAGAGGGGGAGAGAGAGATAAAAGCATCACTATGAGATTGATTGGCTGATTGGCTGTCTTCTGCACGCCCCCTACTGGGGATTGAGTCCACAGCCCAGGCATGTGCCCTTGACCAGAATGGAACCTTTCAGTCTACAGACCGGGGCTATACCCACTGAACCAAACCAGCTAGGGCCACACCTCCTTTTTACTGTGCGTCATTTTACTGCACTTCACAGATATTGTAGGTTTATTGCGGTTTTTTTGGTTTGTTTTGTTTTTTTAACAAATGGAAGGTAAGACCCTCCACCAGCAAACAGATCGCAACTTGTTTTATTGTGGTGGTATGGAAACAAACCCACAATATCTCTAAGGATTGCCAGAATAAGGGAAGGTAAGAAATCCATAGAATTATAAGAATCAAATAAAAAATGAAGCATTAATATCTGTCTCTGTCCTTGTACACCTTCCCACCTATAGCAAAAACAAAAAATCCAAATGAACTTCCTTAAAGCAACAACAACAACAAAGCCCCTTCTCTGGCTTTCAGTGTGAACAAGACACAGACTGGTGTTGCTCCTGCTCCTCTCCAGGCTGACTGTCTCAGAGACTTAGCCTCGGTCCCTCAACCAAGTGTGCACGGGCTCTCCTGGGGGTGCCTGGCACCCAGGGGACATTGCTGGCTGCCAGATGCCTTGGAGGAGTGCTACTGGCATTTCGTGGAGAAGAGCCAAAAAGTACTCTATGTCCTACATTGCTCAGGGCAGTCCTACAACGATGGGAATTGTCCTGACCACAATGTCCCCAAGCCCCTGGGCAAAAAATACAGGCTCCTGGGTCACTTCCAATTTGGAGCATTTGGGTTGTCCCCCAGTTTCTGAGAGTCATTTCAAGACCTTGGATCTGAAAGGCCACAGACAGCCAAGAAGTGGACGTAAGAAGCCCATTCTCCAGTCTAGATTCCATTCCCCTTAAGGCCATTTTGTTAACAGCTCTCTAACCCACCTACAATGGGACCATATCCCCTACCTGTCATAGCAACCATAATACACAAGACTTATTTTTAATCTCCCAGAGAAAAAGCTGGGGGACACACACACCCATTGAAGGAGGCCTCCAGAATGCCCTGGCTGGGGGGCAAAGATCTGTTCAGCCCCCTGCATGGTCAAGCATACCACCTGCCCACGGCTGATGCTGGAAGTTCTCCCAGACACGGCTGTTATTAGTCACAGGGGCGAGCGTCCAGTGGGCACAGGGAGGCAGCCAACTTCTTGCACTCACTCTACCATCCCTCTCCCTTAAAGCTGCAGGATCTCTTTATTCACACAATAAAACAGGGCACAGAGACCACAGGTGGGACTCAGTAATGTCTCAAAATATCTAGTTGGTGGAATGTCAGGCTCTGGGCCCAATTCTGTTACTATCTAGGCCCGACTGTATAATGCTGGGCACTTTAGCTGACCTTTCTGGGCCTTAGCTTCCTATCTACAAAAAGGAGTTGGTGTGGCTCCCAGATCTTCAGGAACCTTCCAAATCTACATTCCATGATCTGGGGGCAGGACATGGTTTTTATCAGCCTACTTTGCTCTGGACACTAGCACTTCATGTTGTCTACACAGGATGTTGCCTCAGCAGCCTGAGGAATCTGGTGTTGGCAGCATGGATTCTCAATAGCAAATGGTGACCCTCCTAACCTCAAAGGCAGAAAGTAGCAGGCAGGCCTAGCATGATGCATACTTAAGTTTATATTCAGCAGCTCGCCAAGGCCAAAAATATACATCATTCAATATTACATGAGGTTCTCACCACAGTGTCATGCAGTGCCCACTCTGCACTCAAATGCACTGCACCAATTTTACAGGGAGGCTGTATGTCGAGGAGAATGCTGAACCAGGTTAACATGAGATTGTTTTAAATAACACCTCTCTGTGTTTTTACTATTTCTCTAAGTGTAAAGTAAGGGAAAGCTTTCCTGCCTGCCCACTGAAAGCGGTGGCCACGACACCTATCATTATTTAATTGTTGGGGAAAAGATATTCAAAATGTATCCCAGCTCCCCCACTTAGAAACACTACCATTGAACAATTTTCAACACCCCAGCAAAACCCTGCAGTAAACCCCCACTTCGCTTAGCACATAAGCTTCATTAAAACACTTTCTGCCTTTCCCCCTCTTACTGGTAAGGGAGGAGTGTTGTGCAGATATTTTTGAACGCAATATTCTTTTCAAAATGACCAAAGGAGTTTGAAATCTAAGTGTGAACTGCAACACTCCCCACCCCACTCTCTTTCATAACTGTCTCATGAAAAGCTTCATGGGCCCAATGAACAAATAATCACTGTGACTTGATAACATGGGGACTGCAGAGATTTGCCTTCTCTCTGGAGGAAGCCAGGAACCCATAGAGGCCTGGGTAAAGGAGGCAGGCCTCCTCCCTACCCCATAGGCAAAGAATTTCTAAAGTTATCTTACTTCCTAGCCAATCCTAAACCGAAAAGAGATCTTAAGTTTTATCAAATTTTCCTTATGCACTGTAACTCTGCACTCTGCCAGGACACCAGCCAGGCCTGAAGTGTTTAAGCCCCAGGGAAGCTGGGGGAGTGGGGGCCTCAGAACTCATACTCTTCTCTGGCTAGGGATCCCACCGCACAAAGGTCTCTGTTACGGAGAGCAGTGCAAGTGCTAGGGCACAATGAAACCGATCTCTGACTTTCAAGATTGCAAACAAAGCGCTTTAAAGCCAGAGGCCTCCAAAGAAGGAGCTGCCTGTACTCCAGGTCGGTGCTGCAGAAGTCAGAATGCCTGAAGCAACGTGCTGCAGGCGACACTTCAGGGGAAGGCCTACCTTTGGAAGGGGAAAAAAAAAAAAAAGCCGGAACTTGAAAAAGAGCAAGCTCGCAGTTCTCCCACGTGGGCCGCGGGCAGAAAGCGGAATCAGAGCGGAAGCAGGAGGAGATGGGCTCAGAGCTGCAGGCACACTGCTGGCCCCAGCCGAGCGCATCTCCGGGAAAAGCAGGACTCCTCGGGAAAGGCTGGCGCGCGGCGGAGCTCTGCCCACAGCCCCTTTCCTAAGGGCTTGCCCACACCCTGCACAATGAGGGTGCAGCTGAGACCAAAAGCGGAGGGGGCAAGCTTGCTTGCTTTCCCTCCCGCCCGCTCCCCGCCCCTGGGCGAACCGTCCTGGTGCAGTGCCCTACCGAGACCTTTCCCGCCTCGGCGGGGGCTCACTGACAGGGCACCCAGGCAGGGCGCACGCCCCGGATGCGCGGTCCCCCAGGCGGGGGCAAGAGCGCAGCGGGCAGGGCGGACCGTAGCCGCCAGAACGGCTGATCTCACCTTCACGGCTGTAGGGGTGGCACCTGAGGCCATGTCTGCGCCGGGAGGAGGCTACGGGAAGGGCACGCAGGGGGGGCGACGGGCCGATCGAGCGCGCGGCGCGGGACCGAGCCGTGCGGGTCCGGAGTGACTCTGACTCCTCCTCTTCCTCCCCGGGACAGCTGGATTGGCTGCCGACGTGGGATCTCCCCCGCCGCCCCCCTCCTCAAAGCGAGGTTCCCGCGTCCCGCCCCGTGTGCACACTTTTCCGGCTCTCCGTGTTTGGGTTTTCCCCCAACCCCGGAGGTAACTAACGGGTTTATAACAATGATAGTAGTGGAGGCCGTTCATTGAGCGCTTGATCGGTGCCAGACTCTGCTGGGCGCTTTAATCAGCCGAGTTAACTTCCACAAGAACCCCGCCAGGAAGAGCAGCACCCGCGCCCTGCCTGCCCAGGATTGCGGGCTCCTCTGTAAAACGAGGCGGGCCCGCGTTCAGCTCTCGCGGGAGAGTGGATCAGCGGCAGAGGGGGCGGACTAGTGTTTACTCATCTCTAGTTTGAGGGGAGGCTCTGAACAGGCTGAGACCACGCCCAACTCCCAGCCTGACTTGACAAGGCCAGCACCCCTCCCACTGGGCAGCATCCAGTCCACCTAGATTCAGACTCCAGGCTCCTGACATCATCATTTCACATTGGCTGGTCACCTCCAGCACACACACACACACACACACACACACACACACACACACACACACACAGGATCCTCCTGGTTCACAGATACAATGGTACATTTGGCCACTTTGTCAGTGGATTAGAGTCTGGCATTGGAAGCTGAGGGGAAAAGCTAAAAGTTCTACTAACAAGCAGCCACTCTGGATAGAGCAGAACATTGTCAAAAAAAATATCTTGCCGACACCGGTTTGGCCTGCGGACTGAAAGGTCCCAGGTTCGATTCCGGTCGGGGGCATGTGCCTTGGCTGCGGGCACAACTCCAGTGGGGGGCGTGCAGAAGGCGGCTGATCGATGTCTTTCTCATCGATGTTTCTGACTTTCTATCCCTCTCCCTTCCTCTCTGTAAAAAAAATCAATAAAATATATTAAAAATATATCTTAAGAGGATAGTAAGAAATTAATAGTCATAATAATAAAATTTAAAAATTGCTGCCCCTTTAAATTCCCAGCTAGGCATAAAATCCTCAGAGATGTGTGAATTGGTGTAAATTCAGGTTGAAAAACCTCAATGTCATCACTGACTACTAAATTTACAGAGCAGAGACAAGGGAGTTGGACAAGTGGGACTTGAGGAGGGGAGTCAGGATCAGAGGAACGCTGCCAAGATATATTCCTGAATCTGTCTTAGTGCCATTGGCTTCGAGGGGAGGCAGGTTTTGGTAGGTTTAGAGATGCCCAGTTATAAGCAATAAACAACTGCAGGTTTGGTAATTTACAGTTGAAATGGCAAGACTCCACAGTTTTTAAAACATTTACAGAGTGGTTTACATAAAAATTTGGTTTTCTATCATGATACTTCATTGCCCTTTGTGTTGGCACCCCCTGGGGCTGTTCTTTACCTTGGTCGTGTGCCTTGACTCATTAGTGGTGACCACACTGTTTTTGACAACAATTATCAGATAATCAGATGTCTTAAGAAATAAACTTACGGAGGATTTTCAATGATTTGTACTCTGCTTTGGACAAGCTTGCTATAAGAGGAGTCTTTATAATTAGCTGATTATAAATAAAGAGAGAGCTCAATGTTTCTTGCAGCTATTCATGGTGCAAAAGTAATGCTTTTCCTCATGGGAAGGATAGAGCTAGGAAGTATCTGAGTATCATAGCAGGTGCTATTACGGAAGTCCTTGAATTCCCTTGCTGGCCTGACAGTAGTAAACTATGGGAAAAATTATTTGCTATATTTCCGGAAAACATAGATAATTTTGTATGTAAATCATTCTCTTTCAAAAATATTTGAGTTCTTGGAAATGTGTTGCTTATAAGTGTTGTAAATCTGTCCTGTCAAGAATTTGAAATTATTAAAAATGAAAGAAATTTCTGAAAAATGCTTAAAGTATTTAATTGAATATAATTACAAAAGAGAACTGGGGGAAATAACCCTGTTCAATATAGAAATATTAATTCCAATCATTAATGAAAAAGTTATGATACTTTTCATCAGACCCAATTTAAAATACAGTAGAAAAATCTGTAAGTTGAAATTAAATATTTAAGGAAAACTTGTTTTTAATTTTGTGACCTTAATAAATTGAACACTAATTTTAAACCAAGTAGCTTTTAAACACTTCTTAATGCACACAGAAACCTCAACTCCGGAATATTAAACATAAAAAAACAAAATATTCACATTGATTATACCGCTGAGAGAGGAAACATGCCAGAATGAAGAGCAGGAGAAACAGTCTGCAGGTGAGTAAAAGAGATAGTAGAAACCTCCTTCAAGAAGTTTGGATGAAGAAGGAGGAGACGTTGGAACGTGATAAGAAAAAATAGGAAGTCAATGTTTTTAATAGACTTGTGAGCACAGAGTGAAGTTTGCACAGCAGGAAAATGGTAAGATACCAATAGAGTGAGAAGGCTAATGAGGCAGGATCCCAGAGGATCCCAGAGGAATGGCATCAGAAGCACTGGTAGGGACGTGGTCATATATCAGGGGACAGAGACATGGGTCTGGAAGAAAGGAGGTAAGATTGGGGCTCTAGTTAAATTTGAGGTCGGTATTGTAGCCCTAGCTGGTTTGGCTCAGTGGATAGAGCATTGGCTTGCAGACTGAAGGGTCCAGGGTTTGATTCTGGTCAAGGGACTGCCCAAGTTGCAGTCTCCATCCTCAGTGGGAGGTGTGCAGGACGCAGTCGGCCAATGATTCTCTCTCACCATTGATGTTTATGTCTCTTTTCCCTTTCTCTCTCTGAAATTAATACCAATGTATATATAAAGAGTAGGTGTTGGGAACCTACAGGACATCACTCCTGATGGCCTAATTTTCTCCACAAAGTGGGAGTTACATAATGGGTTTGAGGATAGATGGTAAATTTTGGGATGGTTATGGAACCATGTCAGATTATGGATGTGGATTTGAAATGGTACCCATCTACAAGGGTATACAATACTGGGGAAGGAAGAAACTCTACCCTTCTAAGTTCTTTCAGCTGGTCTAACAATTAAATCCACATGAGACATATTAACAAGATAAAATAACCACATTTAATTACTTGCATATACTGTACATGAGAACTCCATGTATATGAGAGGTTCAGAGACAGAAAGGTAAAATAAGGTATATATAACATCCTGAGCTAAGGAATGTGATATAGAGAAGAGGAGGACCATTCTTATTTTAATAAGAAGAGCAGATGTTCAGGAATTAGATGTTTGCCCTGCCATAGAGATAGGTCATAAAAAGTTAGCTCTGATAATAACTCACTAAAAGCCAGGCCCCTGATTTAAAATTTCTAGGTAGCCGAAACTGGTTTGACTCAGTGGATAGAGTGTCGGCCTGGGGACTGAAGGGTCCCAGGTTCGATTCCAGTCAAGGGCATGTACATTGGTTGTGGGCTCATCCCCAGTAGGGGGCGTGCAGGAGGCGGCTGATCCATGTCTCTCCATGTTTCTGGCTTTCTATCCCTTTCCCTTCCTCTCTGTGAAAAAATCAATAAAATATATTTAAAAAATAAAATAAAATTTCTAGGTAATTACAGTGGGGACAGAAGTTTCTCTTGAGCCCACAGGGTCTCTATTACCAACAACTCAAAAGAATCCACATGCCCTCAACTCTGGAATATTAAATGTAAAAACAAAATAATCACATTGATTATTCCACCAAGAGGGGAAATTCTTCTTGGAGAGGTTTGCTCTGAGCCCCTTTATATTTTCCCTGATTAGTCCGTAGAGATTGATTAATTAGTTAGGGGTTCAAGGAACGAAGGTGTTGGGGAGGTGAGTTTATATTATCAACCAGACTTATAGGGAACAAACACGCCAGAAGGGAGCTGAATGATGGGTGAAAGTGAAGGACTGAGGAGGTGGAAGTCTCCGGGAAATCTAAGAACAGTGATGGCGAGGTGAAGAGGTGTGAAAGATAGAAGGGGAGAAGGTCTGGAGGGCGATAGATAATAAAGCTCAAGGTTTTAGATGAATTGCAACCTCAGGTTATGGCAAGATCCAGGAGGTGAACAACTGGATTAGATCATCAGGTAGGATGAAAGTGGAAGCTGTTTTTTGTTTGTTTGTTTTTCCTGTGTGTTTTTTTATATTTAGGGCTTGAGCAAAAGAGAACAGTGGCCACTCAGGATCCAATTGTTGGAGGGCCTGGCAATCAAAGCCACAGGATAATCAGAGATGACACAGAGAGGTAGAGCCCACACAATAGTCACAGTGTTTTAGAGGTCATGGAAGCAACCGTTTGAAACTGGCAGTGAGGAACCAGGAGAATGCCACCATCCACCAAGGTCCCATGTGAGGCCTGTCAGCCTCCCCATGAGAAACCAAGAGATGGAACCGGTAACCTGGAAGGAAGCTGAGGATAGAAAAGAGTTTATTCATGATTAAACAACCATTTCACAGAGTGCAGTGGAAAATCCTATCTAATAAGTTAGCAATATGCAAATCGACCATACCTCTGCTATACCCACCAGCCATGCCCACCAGCCATGCCCATCAGTCAATCAGAGTGAGTATGCAAATTAACCCAACCAAGATGGCTACCGCTGCAGAGAGGCTTGGGCTGCCCCTGGCTATGGAGGAAACCAAGCTTTCCCTCTGCTTAAGGATACAAAGTTTCAATTGTAGAAGATAAATAAATCCCAGATACCAGGGCCTTTGCTTGGATCTCCAAGGGATGTGTCTGGCCTGCAAACCACCACAGGCCCCTCGCCCAGGCCACCCCACGCCCTAAGGGAACACCCACCCTGACCCAAGTCACCCTTCAGGGCAAACCAGCTGGCCCCTACCTGTGCACCAGGCCTCTATCCTATCTGATAAGAGTAATATGTAGATTGACCATCACTTCAACACATAAGATGACTGCCCCCATGTAGTCACAAGATCCTGCCCCCATGAGGACACAAGATGGCTACCACAAGATGGCCAGTAGGGGAGAGCAGTTGTCAGGGACCAGGCCTATAAGAGAGGGCAGTTTTGGGTGATCAAACCTGCAGGGAAGGGCAGTTAGTGGTGCCTAGACTAGCAGAGGAGGGCAGTTGCTGCAGTGTGGAGTAGGCAGGCCCCACAGAGAGCAGAGAACCACGGGGGCGGGGGGCAGACTTAAACCGTCAGTAGGGCATCCCCAAGGGCTCCTGGATTGGAGAGGGAGCAGGTCAGGCTGAGGGACAGCCCCCCTGTCCCTGAGCATGAATTTCATGCACCAGGCCTCTAGTATATTTATAAAATGCTGAGGGAAAATGAAAGAGAGGAGTTCTTAATCAAACTGGGAAAGTTGAGAAAGAACTTCCAGAGCAGGTGATCAGGGTCCTGAAAGACAGATCCCAGTCAGCTACATAAATGAGGGAGGGAGGAGAGAGGAGAGTTAAGTGTCAAGTTTTAAACTGAGGCATAATATCTCATGGAGATAAGGCACCCCTATGGCATTGCCCTATGTTCCAAGTGGCTGGATTGAGGAGGAGGTCTGAAGTATTGGTGATTGCTGAGGCAACTTCTGACCAAACTGTGAAAATATCTCTAAACTGAGAAAATATCTCTTGCTGGCCAATAGGAGCAGAGGTCAGAGAAAGGAAGCACAGTATGCTGAGTTATATAGGCCTCCCCAGAGATCTTTCACCAGATGCAACATTTTATTCTGGACCATCTGACAATAATTGCCAGAATTAAGTTAAAAAGTATCTTCTGGAGCAAGATATTCCTATTAAACTCATTTAGCCTTTTATTTAAAAGCTTTATGCTTATAATGGACTTAAGATCAAGAAG
This sequence comes from Lasiurus cinereus, assembly GCA_011751065.1. Classification (NCBI taxonomy): domain Eukaryota; kingdom Metazoa; phylum Chordata; class Mammalia; order Chiroptera; family Vespertilionidae; genus Lasiurus; species Lasiurus cinereus. The sequence goes on from JAAGEH010000389.1 coordinate 10,359,934, forward strand.
CAGCAGCAAATAGTCCCCTTCAGACTGGAAGGATGGGTTGGCATTCTGTTCACTGCACCTGCCCCTTCTCCTTCTCTACCTCCCTTTCCTTGCCCGTTCTTCCCTTTCATCCCCTCCCTCTCTTTAAGCCATGGCATCAAAGATTTGGTACAACCAAATTGATGGATTCTGGGGACACTAGAATAGATTTTCATGTGATTTTGCCTGGAAATTCTGCCTTTTTCTTTCCTTGTCACAGTGGTTTGTTTTGTGCCCCAGTCATCTTGCATAGAGCATGGTTATAGGTGCATAGTATGGCTTATATTCACTTATTGAATAAAAAAAACACATTCATTGTTTTTAGTTTCAGCAAAAGACCAGAAACTCTAAGAAACCTGAACACCAGGGGGCAGCAAATGTTTGCCTTTTTTGTTTTTTAACCAAGTCATCATTGTCTAATGCTTGAGTCATATTGGCTTCATATAAGAGAGAAGAAGAAAAAAAAAGAGAGAGAAGAGAGGAGTGCTATAATTGAAATGTCGACTCTAAAAGGTAAATGGCTTCTAGGACAATGCGTGTGGTTTTTCTTAGTTCTTTCCTCTAAGACCCCAAAATGTTTATGTAGAACATACCAGTGGCCAGCAGATGGCAGCAGGTTTTAAGAATCAGGAATATAGCACAGTAGGGGCGGAGTGTGTGGCGGTGGGGGAGGTGAAGCATATTTGGGAATGAAATATTTATTTAAAAAACTACTGAAGTAAAATCCATTTTAAGTAGGAGAACCAATCTTTTTAAGTCTCAAATATCTTGATGAAAGTAAGGTGGAATTTTAACCATTGGTACAAAGTACGTTGTTCATGTTGAAGCAAGGTAATAACTAAAATATCAAGTTTTAAAATATCAAGTTTGAGACTTACAAAAAGGAGCTGTAATTGATGGAAATCATTTGGATTTTGCTGTGTACTTTAAGAATGTATCTTTATCAGATTTCTCAATGATCAATTCACAGGCCGTTAGCCAAGAAAAAGGCATTTGCACACAGACACAATGCTTTCGGATTACTGATTAATCGCACTAAGTGACTTCCTGCGTTGTCCTTGGCTACCTTAGTTAAGTGTCAACAGAGTAACTCAGCTTCTCATAGGTATTATCAGGGCTTCACCTTTTCTAAACATTTAACTGCTTTAGTTGGATATTTATAGCCAGATTAAAGCAGGAACAATGTCTCCAGTTTGAGTATTTTAACTGCAAAGGAAAATGCAGACCCACTGGTTTCTGAGTGACACTTGCCCTGACACTTCAAACGGGCCTGTGAAACTTCCCTCTGGGTGAAGGGGCAGAGGCCAGTCTAACACTGATGTCTTTTTCAGGCATCCTCCATCCTTAGCCAGGAGATAAATAATAACTGCTTGAATGGGAATTAAAAGCATTCTGTGGCATTTCTGCGTATAATGAAAAGTCCCCTGCCTTTGGCTGTTTGATTTCCCACGTGAAACCCAACATGGATTTTGCTACAATAACAAAGAGCGCTAGAAAAAACAGAAGGGCCTGTTTGCTTAAATTGCTGCTTGCACGGAAAGAAACTCCCTAACGGGGTTATCACTGGGTCAGGCTGCACTCCATTTTCACCAGGCCTGCATCAGGGGCAGAAGAATTCAGATGGCTAGGTGGGTTTCGGCTCTTAGAAGACTACTTTTTAAGTAAAGTTTTGCCTTTCTGGCCAAAGTTTCTGAGCCCTTCTATTTGATTAGCAACTGAAAGAAACATAAGAAAGGGATTAGAAATACTGAGGAGTCAGCTATAGGAAATAACCCTTAGATTTAATTTCATCTCCAAAGAATAATATCTTCAATCCTTATGGGTCAGGGACCCAAAAATAAAGTCCTTTTGCTGAGTGTCACTCGCACCAATAGAACAAGACTGTCTTTGGTAAAGCAGAGCAGAAACTTCATTCTTAGATCAAAGAATGCAGAAGGATGAGCTTATGCTCTACAGATACCTTTGCCCCAATCTGAGGAAATCAGAAGTCCTCAGGATTGGTGGGAGTTCTGTGGGTTCAGGAGTATGGATTTTCAAGAAAAAAGTGGAGACTTTGCATTGTGGGAAACATGCACAGTTCCTAAACATGCTTGGAACATGCCAGGCCATACATCACATGTCTTATTTTAATGTTACATCTCCACTGGGTATGGTCTTTAGCATACTAGTGAGTAGAAGTTCCTCAAAGGTTACTTGGAAGGTTTGGGGTGCCATGCTGGATCTTTTTAGTGCTAGCCCCTTTCTTAGCTGAGGTCCTTGGGTTTCTTATCTGGTCCTTGCTGGCAAGCTTAGCTCGATCTGGCGTGTCCATACTTTCCTGTTGAGTCTGTTTTGTCAGGGGATATGTTGGGAGAATGAGAGAAGACAAGAAGTTGGTGGCATACCACTGTGACAATAGCACAGCTCCATATGGGAGGAACTGTGGTCTAGAAGCATCGGCTCTGACACTTCTATTTGGTGTTGAATCTTGTTACGTGCTGCTACAGTTTCCTCATCTGTGAAATGAATATGAGAGTGTAGGGATGGTATGAAAGTTCAAGTTCATACTTGTGCAGCACTAGGAACATAGTATTACATGTACTAATGGTGAGGATGCTTCAGGCACTGCAATAGGGCCTGAGAATACAGAGATTGGTGAGATACTGTCCGGGCTTTGGGGGAGATTAGAACATTTCGGGGGGGGGGGGTGTCAGGTAAATAAAAAAAGAACAAAATATTACAGGTGTAATAGAAGTTGTGTAGAGTTTGGGGAATGGAGTACATGGGACAGTGTGGTGAGTATGGCCTGGGCGGGGATGAGGGATGTCTTGAAAGGCCCTTGAGTTGAATCATGAAATGTGATTATATGTTTGTGTGACCGAACTCAAGGGGTTCGCCTCTTGGGGTTCTCTATTCAAGAAGGAGACATTGTTGTGGCCAGGTAGTTTTATTTATTTATCACACTCAAAGGGGACAGAGGTTTCCTATCCAAAGCTCTGCCTCTCCAAGGGAGGCTTAGCCATTGCTTATATCACTATTTGGCAATCACGTGTTGATTTCTTCTTTGCGGTTGGACACTTTGGTCCCTTGAGTTCCTGTCCGCTGAACCTGATTACAGCTGAATCTGACAAGAAGTAAGTTAAAACGCCTGGAGGAGCAAGAAGGTGCTTGCCCACAAGTGCCTGAAGGTGGGCTGGGGAGCCAGTGCCTGAAGACCCAAAGTGAGAGCCAGGGTGATGCATTTCCAGCGCTACTGTTACTGGACTCAGGTAGGTGTTCCGGTTGGTAGAGTGTTTGGTGAAGTCCTACAGGTGGGTGAACCTCAAAGTCCAAAGTGAGGCCCATGGACTGAATTTGGAAATTTGATGGGTGTTGTTCAGCTCATTCAGCATTTCTAAAACACAAGGCATCAACTTTTAACATTTAGGAGGTTTGACGTGGAAAAATCTGGATTCCTAGGCTTTCTGGAAAATGTGGATGGTCTCACAATAAGGCTGTTTTCATTCCCTGCACCACACCAAGGCACGACATGTACCGTCAGGTTGTCCCAGACCCCTCCCCCTCCAGTCAATCAGCATGTGTGTCTCTGATCTTTATATAACGCACCTCAGAGTTCTGGCTTTATTCTATGGGGCATACACAGCGTCCACGTGTTTCAATAAGGAAATTCTACTGTGGTCTAATTTGCATTTGTGTGTGGAGAATGGCGTAAGGGAAAAGATGCAAAATTGTCTTCAGCTTTTAACAGACATCTTATCATAAGAAGTGACTGGATACACACAGGGGCAATTAAATATCATTGGCTTTTACTGTAAGATTTTATTAGAAAATCGAATCCATTCTTTGAAAATTGTGATCTTTAATTTGGTTATGGAAGAGTGATCAATCTTCTAGGCACCTCTGTGGTACTTTTAAAGGTTTGCACTTGGTGTAGGACTTTAAGAGGAGGACTTAGTCTAGTTGGGCAGCTCCTTTAAGGACTGACAATATTGTAAAATCAGATCTTAACACAGGGGGAAAGGACTAAAGGGGATGCGTATATTTCAACAGAAGAAGGAGCTGTTACAAAACAAAAGTTGCTGAGAGGCAACAAAGTATTTCTGGAGGAGAGGGTTTTGCTATCTAAAACCTGCTCTTACTGGTAGAGACAGCCCCATCTTCAGACTTCCCAGGGAAATGGCACATAACTTAAATGGGGGTGGTAGATACAAATAAATAGAGGGTTTTTCTGGCTTGTGGTTCAGGCCCCTGACAGATTAGCACATCACAAAGCAGAAACAGCTGTGCTGGATTCAGAACCACACCAGGGCACAGGCTAGTTCAGGTGTCATGAGCTGGAGATAAGAAAGAGACTTCTTCTGAGCTATGCCCATCTCTGAGAAACTAAGTATCAACTTCTCTGTTACACCTAAAATTTGTTGAACAAATGTGAAGAACCTGCTTTCTGCATAGTTCTTGCCAATGCTCTACTTTTAGGGGGTCTATTGCTATTATAAATATTTGTAGAAAGGGTACATTTAAATAAGACACAGATGTTGGCTTTCAAGGAGCTTATAGTCTAATGGAGGAAATCAACCTGCACACACAGAACTGCAATTGAGAGAAGAGTCACACAGAGTGTACCTCAGGGGCAGAGTTGGGGGTGAGGGAGCTCCTGGCCCAGAAGAAGCCATAAATTCTGATTTGTGGGTTCAAACAATCAATCTTTGGAAAGAAGCAAATGAGAGTATATTTCCCCCCAAATTTTTCTGTGGGAATGCCCTAGGAATAATTTTGGGGACAAAAGCATAATAGAACCTTGCAACTAGACTCGGCCAGTGAGAGGTGAATATATTCTAAACTTGCACTTTATGTAGAGATTAAATCTTAGCTAAAGTCCCAGAGCTTTGACAAGTAAACTCTCTTTCCCAGAAGGCAGCAGATACTTCCATGTAGTTCACTTCCTAATCACTTGAATTGTTATAGAAAACCAGAGAAGAACCAAGCAATACTTAGAGATATAGAGTGTTATTATGCGTGGGTCCAGAGGAAAATGTCTCTCAAATTCTGGGCCCCAACATGAAGGAATTTTCCCTATTTATATGTTTTTACCTTCTTTGTCTCCCAAATATGGGGTATTTCTGGCCCCCTTTGCAAATTCTTAAAGGGCCTCTATATGCTGGGACCTTGAGACCACAACCAAAGGCCTGGCCTGGTGCCAGCACTGATAATGTCATCTGGGAAATGTATAATGGCCTCTCTGAAGTGGGAGTAATCTAATTTTCCTTATTATTTAAGCAAGCAAGCATTTATAGAAGCTAACTAGCAGGGTTAAAATTTCAAACACCAGTTTTTATATAAGATGGATGCTTCAGAATGAAAATCAAAACCATTGACTGGAAAAAAATGTAAGTTGTGAAAATTGAGATCTGTGAGATATTTCCTGTACTTTTGTTCAAATTAAGTGTTACAAACTTCACGCAATATCAAAGTTTATTTACAAAACATCCTCTACCTCAATGAATCTTTCTTTAAACCTTTTCTAAGTTGATTCACTTTCTTAAAAATAAATTTAAAATACTATGTTTTTTTGTTTTGTTTTGTTTTTTATTTTTCAATTCCAGTTTACTTTCATTATTCTTTTGTATTCATTTCAGGTTTACAGCATAGTGGTTAGATAATCATTTAATTTACACACTGTTCCCTTGATATTTTCAGTTTCCATCTAGAACCATACATTGTTATTGCAATATTATTGACTTTTTTGTTGTTATTATTGACTGTTAATCCTCATCCAAGGGTATTTTTCCATTGATTTTCTATTATTTTTATTTTATTTTAGAGAGAGTAGAAGGGAGGGCGAGAGACAGAAAGAAACATAGATGTGAGAGAGAAACATCGACTAGTTGCCTCGAGCATGTGCCCTGACCAGAGCTGGGGATTGAGCCTGCAATTGAGGTACGTCCCCTTGACGGGAATCAAACCTGGATCCTTCAGTTCGCAAGCTGATGCTCTATACACTGAGCCAAACCAGCTAGAGCTCACTTTAGTTTGTTTTAAGGGAAGTCTCAACTGGCATCAAATAATATGCCATATATATATGATATATAAAGTTTCTCCCTCAACATAGCAGTGCCTTTTTTAATATATTAAGTTAATTATATGATATATCATATATAAATACACCATATATATATACATATATATACATATATATATATGTATGTATATATATATCCCCCTCAACATAACATAGATCATGTAATTTTGTGTTTTGCGCTTTGTAGGAAAAAAATTCGATTAGAAGAATCTTTTTTAAAAAATATCTATACATATACATATATATATACATACATATATATATACACACATATATGTATATATGTATACATATATACACATATATATACACATATATATATACACATATATATGTATATATATACATATATATATATATATATCATTGATTTTTTTACAGAGAAGAAGGGAGAGGGATAGAGAATTAGAAACACCAATGAGAGAGAAACATCGATCAGTTGCCTCCTGCACACCCCACACTGGGGATGTGCCCACAACCAAGGTACATGCCCTTGAGAGGAATCGAACCCAGGACCTTTCAGTCCACAGGCCAATGCTCTAGCCACTGAACCAAACCGGCTAGGCCCCATTAGAAGAATCTTAAAATGTTTTGCAAATGTGCCTTGGAATAGATTTTAACCATTGTTCTTTTCTCAGCTGGCCACTAAAAATAAGCAAGACTGAGAGTTGAAATGACTTACGCAAAGTTGGCAAGATTAGCAAGGCTTAGCCCAGACTCTGGCTGCTGACATCATGCTGTCCAGAGGCCACAAGGTCTAACTCAGTGGTTCTCAACCTTCCTAAGGCCACGACCCTTGCATACAGTTCCTCATGTGGTGGTGACCCCCAACCATGAAATTTTGCTACTGTTATGCATCGTGATGTAAATATCTGCATTTTCTGATGGTCTTAGGTGACCCCTGTGAAAGGGTCATTCAACCCCCAAAGGGGTCTCGACCCACAGGTTGAGAACCGCTGGTCCAACTGCTGGTTGGTCCCATGGATAAGGTATTTCTGGCGCCTCGCCTCTAAATGAATTAACTTGGTAGTCAGGAAAGCAGGGAGGATAAATTAGTGACTTCCTCCTTCCTACTGAACAATTTGTTCAACATCTTGTACACTATCCAGGTCACCCAGATAAAAATCTAAGGGAAAAACCCAGCAAAGTCCCAATAGTCATTAGTTTTCCCAGAGAATGAAAGCAATTTCTAACACAAAGGTAGTTCAACAAGCTTGTTTTAGCTGAAAGTTAACCGTTATGCATTTGCTGTTTGCTTCTATCTCAGGTCAATTTCATTATTGCTGAAATATTTAAATCTTAATCTATTAAAAAAAAAGAGAGAGCCCTGGCTGGTTTGGCTCAGTGGATATAGCGTCAGCCTGCAGACTGAAGGGTCTTAGGTTCGATTCTGGTCAAGGGCACCTGCCCGAGTTGCGGGCTCAATCCCCAATAGGGGGTGTGCAGGAGGCAGCCGATCAATGATTCTCATCATTGAAGTTTCTCTCTCTCTCTCTTGCCTTTCCTCTCTAAAATCAATAAAAATATATTTAAAAAATAATTCTTAGGAATGAGCTAGAGAAGGACTCATTTGGGGAAATGAATCAATATTCTAGGCCTACTGAAAATGTCAACAAATTCCTGTGCAAGAAAAATCAATGGCTTGTTCCCCTAAGAGAAACCTACACTGGGTATGTGTATGGGATGTCACTCAGATACCTTTGCTGTTGAGTAAAAGCAAAAAAGAATGCTATGTCACCTGGCACAAATGCCCAAGGTATAATTCCCTGTGCGCTTTTCTTTATGAAAGGGAAATAAATACCCAATTGTTATGACATTTTTTCCTAGCCTGTGCCTTTGGATTTATACCCCAGGAAATGGAATTTCTGTGATTTCATTGTACAGGAGTCCCTTCTTATCCACAGATTTGCTTTCTGTGGTTTCAGTTACGTGCGGTCTACCGTGATCCAAAAAGATAAAATGGAAAATTCCAGTAAATGAGGCATGTTTTGAGTCGCTCACCTTTCTCTGTAGTGTGATGAAGTCTCCTACAGCTCCTTGCAAGAGGTTATTAATTCCCTTTGTCCAGTGTGTGTGTGTGCTGTTGATGCTCTACGCCCATTAGCTGCTTAGTCACATTCTTGGTTGTCAGATCCGCCGTTGTGGTATTGAAGCGCTTGTGTTCAACTGGCCCTGTTACTTAATAATGACCCTAATGCGCAAGAGTAGTGATGATGGCAGTTCAGATATGGTAAAGGGAAGCCACAAATGTGCTTCCTTTAAGTGAAAGTTGATTACAGTACAATGAAACACTTTGAGAGAGAGACTACATATACAAAACTATGAGAACAGTGCATTGTTATAATTGCTCTATTTTGTTACTAGTGTTGTTAAATTCTTACGGTGCCTAATATATAAATTAAACTCTAGCAGAGGGATGTGTGTGTAGTCTATATGGGGTGTGGGTACTATCTAGGGTGTCAGTCATCCCCTGGGGATCTTGGAACATATCTCCTGCCACTAAGTGGGGTGGAGAGGCAACTGCAGTTCTTTCTCCATATGGAAGCTGTCACCTGCAATGCAGTGTAGTGTTCACAGAGAACCGTGTACATGAGAACGCATGGGCATAGGCTTTATCCCAGCATGCAGCACAGAGCTGACTGCTCTGCAGAGCCGGCTATATTAATTCTCCCTGGATAAGTCATAGCAGAGGCTGGCTTATTAGGAATGATAGTAAGGATGGAGTGCTATTCCTGGTTTTTCTGAATTCTTAAAACTACATAATTCTCAAGGAGTTAGAGAAATCCTAATGGAATTTGGCAAAGAACTAAAGAGACTTACTTTCTACACCATTTCTCTGAATGGATAAGTTTATAGAAAATCTCTCCTTTGTTAATTATGTAAGCAGTGGAAAAACCATAGTCTAGGACAGTGGTTGGCAAACTGCAGCTCTCGAGCCACGAGCGGCTCTTTGGTCCCTTGAGTGTGGCTCTCGCACAAAATACCACGTGCAGGCGTGGCCCATGCTCAGAAGTTGGTTTTCTGCTCTCAAAAGAAATTTCAGTCGTTGTACTGTTGATATGTGGCTCATAATGAGTTTGCCAACCACTGGTCTAGGACAACTTGAAAAGAGAATAATTCATCTTTCTTTCATCTTAAGATGAGGTTGCCAGAGGTTGAATTCTGTCTGTGCCTCCTTTGTAGCTGAGTGACCTTGAATAAAGTTATTAAATTTTCTTAGGTTTCCATCTCCTCATCTATAAAATGGTGATATTGATAACACCTACTTAATTGGGTTGTTTGAGAATTACATTAGATAAAATATATAAGGTACTTAGAATACGACTCGGCACTAGTACTTACTAGTAAATATTAGCTACTGCTATTATTAATTTTGAAATGATTATATTAAAAATTTGTAGTCCCTTTTTATCTTAGTCTAAATTCCACATATTTTAGGGGTATAATCTCAGTGCACATCCAATTGAAAACTTACTTATTTTTTTCCTAGATCTCCATATATATATTTTTCATGTGACTACATAGACTTCATAAATGTTACTTTTTTTTGTTTTGTTTTGTTAGGATTTTAACTTTATTGGAGTTAAAAACAAAATGTTAAATAGTATTTCCAAAATTCCAAAACTACTAACTGAAAGGATAAAATTCAATCTAGTTCACTATGTATCATGTAAACACTAAAACAATCCACAACAGTATTTTTAAAAATATATATTTTATTGATTTTTTACAGAGAGGAAGGGAGAGGGATAAAGAGTTAGAGACATCGATGAGAGAGAAACATCAATCAGCTGCCTCCTGCACAACCCCGACTGGAGATGTGCCCGCAACCAAGGTACATGTCCCTGACTGGAATCGAAGCTGGGACCCTTGAGTCCACTGAGCCAAACCAGTCAGGGCTCAACAACAGTATATAATTTTGATCTAAAAAAAAATAGATTTCAGAGAGAGGAAGGGAGAGGAAGAGAGATAAAAACATCAATGATGAGAGAGAATCATCCATCAGCTGCCTTCTGCACAACCCCAACAGGGGATCAAGCCCAAAACCGGGGCATGTGCCCTGACTGGGATTCGAACAGTGACCTCTTGGTTCATGGTTGATGCTCAACCACTGAGCAACAATAGCCAGGCTAATTTTGGACTTTAAAGAGCTGCTTTATTAAAACTACTTTTTAGAACCAACTTAATTGTTTTGTATTTTCTAGAACTGATCGTATGTTTTAGAACATTCTTTAATAATGTAAATACCAACATAATAAACAGAACATTATATTGTAAAAATATTCTTGTTAATGATTATCCAGAGGTAGAGAGAGAGAGAGGGAGAGAAGGATGGAGGGAGAGAGGGAGACTGAAGGATGGAGGGAGAGAGGGAGACAGTTTCTATATTAGAAACTAGTTAAACTCTGGATCTTTGCCTCTTTTACCTCAGGTAACAAGCAAAATAATAGGATGTTATATGGAATTGTTGTGTAAAATACTATAAAGTCCTTAACAGATATAAAAAGAAGAACTGTGGTAGATTTTAAGTATCTAGGAATGGAGCTAATTATAGAAATGTTAAATAAGTATAAATACATAACGTGGCCCATCTGGTAAACTGTTTTCTATATTTTATGACTTTTTAGATTAAGGGGACCTTAAATTAAGTTTTATTGGAATTTCTAGAAAAAAGTGTTACTTTTAAAAGCTCCATGGAGTTGTTGCACTGCCATGTACTATGGTAGTCCAAGAATGCCACATACACATAATAGGATAATATCTCTTGGTTGTAAATTATGCAGATTGTTCCTGTTACTATTTTGCAATTATAAACAAAACCACAATGAACATCTTAGAACATTTTACTTAGGAACTAGAATTTTTAAATATAAAGATATGAACTTTAATACAGTGGCATTTCAATATAGCTTTCCAAAATGGTTGCCCTAAATTACACTATAGCAAGTTTGTGTAGGGGGCACCACATCCTCACTCGAATTTGGATTATTATTAATCCAGTTTGGCTCAGTTGATAAGTGCACACTAATATTTTGTTATTGTGTTTGTTTTCTTTACAATTTATATATATTTTTGTGTGAAGTTGTTCATATTCTTTGATCTTTTTGCTATTTGAGTTATTTTTCTTATACACTTAAATATGGATATTAACCCTTTTCACATTAGTTGAAAATATTTTTCAAGTGTTTTGAAATTTATATGTATGTAATTTTAAAATGTTTTGTTTTTTGAGTTTTTTTTTAATATATTTTATTGATTTTTTACAGAGAGGAAGGGAGAGAGATAAAAAGTCAGAAACATCAATGAGAGAGAGACATCGATCAGCCGCCTCCTGCATGCTCCACAGTGGAGATGTGCCTGCAAGCAAGGTACATGCCTCCAACCAGAATCAAACCTGGGACCTTTCAGTCCGAAAGCCGACACTCTATCCACTGAGCCAAACCAGTCTCAGCTCCTTTGAGTTTTTTTAATGCATCTGGGTTCTTCAATTTTTTTTCTTTTATTTTTCCTTAAATAAATTCTTAACTTTGAAGTTTACTTTGCTATACAACATGAGAAAATGAAAAAAATAATAATATTCTAGAGAACCATAATATTAAACACTGGCATTTACTTTTTTGCAATACATTATCTATAATAATAAAAGCATAATATGCTAATTAGATTGGACAGCCGAACGACCTTCGGACATCCTTCTAGACAATGCTGCGGCTGCTGCAAAGGCCAAGGGAAGGCAGCTGTGGCAGCTGGCAGTGGCAGTAGCAGTGGGGTGATGGAGGTGGCACTTTCCTCTGATCAGCCCGGTCACCTCTCACAGAGGGAGGCCAGACTGTGGCTTACCTGGGAAGTGGGCCTAATCCATCAGTAGGACATCTCTTGAGGGCTCCTAGACTGTGAGGGGGCAGGCTGGGCTGAGGGACACCCCAGTGCACAAAAACTTGTGTACTGGGCCTCTAGTTATAAATAAAAGAGAACTAAAACAGGATCTTGCAAGAGGCTGAAGAGATTCTTGGAGCCAGGAGTCTTTTTGCTATTGCTCTCTGTTAGATTGCCCTGATTCCAAACAACAAACTCCAAAGAAAGGAAAAAAAATTGCCGGCCAGTGTTGCTCAGTGGTTGAGCGTCAACCTATGAACCAGGAAGTCATGGTTCAATTCCTGGTCAGGGCACATGCCTGGATTGCGGGCTCCATCCCCAGTGTGGGGCATGCAGAAGGCAACTGATCAATGACTTTCTCTCATCATTGATGTTTCTATCTCTTCCTCTCCCTTCCTGAACAAAAAGTTTACATCCTACAGTGATACTAAGCTCTCATTCTCCTCAGATTAGCCAATCAAATATATCTTTGCATTTTCAGGAAATTAATCTTAAGTATACCACACTGTGCACACTTTTGAATTAAAGGATGCTTACTGTACTTAGAGCAAGCTAGAAATATTGATTTCTCAATGTAATACTTAAACACATACATTATAGCGCCAATTCCTGGCAGAAACTATTTTAATTTAATTCTCTTAATGAGCAAAAACTAAAAGTGCGATTTGTGGTTAGAAATCTAAGGATACTTAGCAATTGGTAAGGTTACAATCCAGAATTTTTAAAAAATATTGTGTTTCACTTCATTATTTCACTCTAGAAACAAAAATAATTTTCCTTTGGCTTTTTAACCATTTCATTTCAGTATATCAAACATTTATTAAGCACCTCCTTTACACCAGGCCCTGTGCTAGGTAGTAGGGGTGCAATGATAAATAATAAAATGATTCTTCTGGAGTAACTTTAAGCCAAGTTGTAGACAGACACACAGATGATTGAAATATAATTCAATAAATCATGAGATTCAAGCCAATTAACTACTTGTGTCAAAGATTCCATAGATTGTCACAATAACTCCCTTGCATACACCTTTCACTCTTTTATCCTTCTCTATCTCCTGGCAAAACCCAAACTCTGGTTATATATAACTCTGCCTACCCCACTTGTGCTCAAGCAGCTAAGTAGGATAGAAAAAAAGCACAATTGCTTTACTTATATGGTCACAAATCTCAAGTAGGTTCTCAGTAGTGCAGGCTAATTCTGCTAGAATTCTCCTACCAGTTTCCTGTCCACTTTTTTTTAGATGACCGTTTTATATCTTATTTTCTCTTTTTAAACCTCCAACACTGTCAGTCCTCCCACTTGGCTAATAGCCTTAATTGGTAAAGTTTGACTTAGAAAGTAGAAGCAAACAGAAAAGAACTGCTTCTTTTCCCTTTTACCAAATCTACCACCCCTGTTTCAGACCCGCAGGCTCTGTTTTCTCTTTAGTCATAAGGATGAGCAATTTCTGCTCTTCTTAAGGACAATTCCTCCACTCCAGACCTCACTTCCTACAGGTACACTTTCCCCTCTTACTAGATTGTTCTCATCAGCATTGGAACATATAGAAAGCATAACCTTTAGGGTCTATATTTACATCATTTTAATGACTGTACAATATTCTAAATTATGCATTTACCCCTAATGTTGGACATTCAAGGTATTTAAGATTTTCTAATATTTGTCAATAAGACAATAATGATGGTGTGCTGCCAGCTACTCCATCCTACCCAGAAGCGGGCTTCCACCTAACTAGATCATGCTCATTACCATCTCAATAAAACAAAAAACCACCTTTCCCAGACTTCCTGCCACATTCTAGTTCCGGCTGCATTCCTGGGTTGCTCTTTTCAGCAGGACTTACTGAGAATGTTTTGTACTTATTGTCATACTTTCTCACCTCCGTCTCTTTAACTCACTTCAATTGGAATTTTGTTCCCACTGCTCCCTTCAAATTGCGCTGTGAGAACTACCAGTGATCTCCATAGTGCTAAAAGCAGTGATCAATTTTCAATCTTCATTTTATGCAAACTGCCTCCCCGCCTCGCCTGACCCGGCCCAGGAGATTTGGCACCATAGCCCTTCACTCCCAAACAATTTGTTCTGGGCCCTCTGGCATGCCCCATTCTCCTAGTTGTCCTCTCCTCTCAGTGTTGCTTTCTGGTTTCTTCTGTAACCTCCTGTCCCTTCTCTCCAGAACTCTGAATATTAGAGCACTCCAGCTTCAAGCTCTTGGTCCTTCTCTCCTTGCTGTCTGTACTACTTCCAAGGTGACCTCATCCGGGCCATGACTTTAAATAGCATCTTCAGATGATAATCCAGCTCCATCCTCTCCCCTAAACTCCAGGTTTCAATATCTATCTACGGGATATTTCCATTTGTATGTCTAAAAAGCATAACTAAAATCATTCATTCATAAATTATTATTTGTTAAAATCATTTATAAGCAAGGAAAATTATTAATTTTTCCTTCTCAAATATGCTCTTTACACCTCTCCTCTCTTTTTAAAAATATATTTTATTGAATCTCGAAAAATGGTGGCGGAATAGACGGACGCGTCTGGAGCTTTGTCACTGGGCAGAGGGAGAGAGAGCAGCTGAGAGTTGCACGGGGAATGTTTGTTGGCAAGTTAAGAGTCAGTTATCCTCCAGGAGAAGGTGGGGAACTGCTGGATGAGGCTCTCCTGGCCAGGCAGCCCCACTGCCACGGGGTTTTTGTCGGCCGGAGCCACCAGCGCGAACGTGGAGACCTCGCCATCCTGCAGAGGGAGGTGGATGTCTGCGGCGTTCTGAAAGCTGCGGCTGAAACACCCATTGAACAGCCGGAGACCCAGAACACTGCTCTCCAATCGGCACAGACACACGGCGGACTCAGAAATCCACACGGCACACGGAAAGGTCAGATTTCACCTGGGATAAGGTGAGGTCTCGAATAGAGATGCACACACTGTGGGAGCCGGGCTGCGGGAAAGCTGCCTCTGGAGAGGTCCGCGGAGGTGGGCAGGGTGTGATCCCTAAGTGTGGAGGCAAACTCTCCAAGCTGTTGACAGAGGGGAGCTCTGGAAAACGACTCGTTTTTTTATCTGAGGCAGAGGGACAGCCTGGGAGTTATTACAATGTCCCGGCTGCAAAATCCCCACAAACACGCTTTGAGAACCACAGAGTAGCAGGATCTGAGCACAGCCTAGAGAGGTCCTGTACTTTGTCTCAGAGATCAGTTCCGAAACACTGCCACCAAGTGGATGACACACAAATTGACTCTCGCATAACGACAAAAGAATAAAGAGATTAAAACACCAACAGTGGAACACAGGGAACTGCAATACCTTCCCTACTGGGAAACAGGAGTGCCAAGCAGAATAATAGTGGAAGTGAATGACCATTCTATTTTTTTTCTTTTTCTTTAAATTTTTTTTTATTTTTCATTTTTACATATTTTAATTAAAAGACTATTTTTTTCTTTCCACCTCAGTTGATTTTACCTTTTTAATTATTACATTTTTGTTTTCAACTAGTATTATTAATTACTACTAGTATTTTACCTTTTTTTAAAAAAAAAACAAGTGTCATTTTGTTTTCTCTTTATTTTACCTTGGGATTAGACTTCTACATTCTATTTTCATCTTTCCTTTAGCATAATTTTACTCCAACTCAACTCTACCTTTATGCCAACACTTTCCTCCTAACTTTCCCCATTTTGTTGTCTTGTTTCTCTTTCCCTTTTCCAACTTTAGATTCCCCCTATTCTTTCTCTTTACCTGGTTAAAATTTCATCCCACTTATATATCTAATTTCAAATCCCCTACTACAAGTCCATACAAACCTCTCTCCTCTTGTCTTCACTAGCCAAAAAGTTGTTTTTTCTCTATGTCCTTTTGTTACTATTTGCCTGATTATATCGATTTTTTGAACTTTTTTGGAGATTGTTTTAGCATATTCTACTTGTTTTATTTTGCTTTTTGCTTGCTTTGTCTTTTACCTCTCTTTTCCCTCACCTTCCTCCATACCAGTTGTTATCTGCAGTTTGTATTAATCTCTAAGTACTGGTTGCTGGCCTTTATTGGGATTAGTGACTGTTCTATTGGAGTTTCCTCCTGACATCTATATTTTGTTCCCCTTTTCTCTCTTATCCGTTTTCTTTTCTCTCTGACTTTGTTTCTCTTTCTCTTTTCTTTTTCTTCTTCTCCTTTTATTTTATTTTATTTTTAGTTTGTTTGTTTATTTATTTATTTATTTATTTATTTATTTATTTATTTATTTTTTCCCTCTCCCAATTTGATTTTGGCACTTCTTTCTTTTCTTTTTCCCTCAATTTCCTCTTCCTCTTTCTCTACTTATCCCTAATTTGTCTTTCATTGGTGGTCACCTTATTGGTGATTATTAACATCATGAATACATTTCTGTTCAGTGCCTTGTGTGCTGTACCGGGTCGTGTTGTAGTTTGTGCCTTTGAATCAATGTAGGAGAGAGAACTACATAACCAGACACCTGGAGAAGAAAAACCATGGGCAGAAGAAGAAACAGCCCACATACAACAGATAGGCAGGTATCACCAGAAAAGGAAGTAAATGAAATAGAAGCAGAAATAAGCCTGCCAGAGAAAGAGTTCAGAGAAATGATCATAAGGTGGATGAAAAGAATGGAAGATAAATTCGACATTGTGAGTAAGAGCCAAGAAGAAATGAAGAAGACCCAAGAGGAAATGAAGAAGACCCAAGAGGAAATGCAGAAGCAGCAAAAAGAAATGCAAAAGAAGCAAGAAGAAATGCAGAAGAACCTAAAATAAATGCAAAATAATTAAGAAGAAATGAAAAATGACATCCCTGCTATAAAGAACTCAATAGAAAGCATCAAAAGTAGAGTAGAAGAAGCAGAGGACCGCATCAGTGAGCTAGAAGACACGGTAGGAAAAAATACCCAAGTACAGCAGCTTCTAGAAAAAAAAAGTTAAAAAGCAAGAGGAGAGCCTAAGAGAATTTTGGGATAACATGAAACAAAACAACATCTGCATAATTGGGGTTCCAGAAAGAGTGGAAACTGAACAAGGAATAGAGAACCTGTTTGAAGAAATAATGACAGAAAATTTCCCCAATATAGGAAAGAAAAAACCCACACAAATCCAAGAAGCTCACAGAGTCCCAAGCAAAATGAACCCCACAAAACCGACACCAAGGCACATTATGATTAAATTGGCAAATACCAACGATAAAGTAAGAATCTTAAAAGCAGCCAGAGAGAAACAAAGTTATCTACAAAGGAACCCCATAAGACTAGCTACTGACTTCTCAACAGAAACTCATCAGGAGAGAAGGGAATGGAATGAAATATACAAAGTCATGCAAAGGAAGGGTCTGAATCCAAAATACTGTACCCTGCAAGACTTTCAATCAAAATTGAAGGTGAAATCAGAAGCTTCACAGACAAAAAAGGACTAAAGGAATATATTACCACCAAAGCAGCAATGCAAGAAATGTTAAAGGGTCTGCTGTAATAAAAAGAAAGAGGAAGCGAAGAGGAAACTAGGGGGTAAGGACTAAAAATGGCAACAGATAAGTACTTATCAATAATAACTTTAAATGTAAACGGATTAAATGCTCCAATTAAAAGACATAGGGTAACCGATTGGATAAGAAGACATGATCCATATATCTGCTGTCTGCAAGAAACCCACCTCAGGAAAAGAGATGCACACAGATTGAGGGTGAAGGGATGGAAGATGGTATTTCAGGCAAATGGAAATGAAAAAATAGCTGGGGTTGCAATACTTATATCTGGCAAATTAGATCTCAAAGTGAAGGACATAACAAGAGATAAAGAAGGCCACTTCATAATCCAACTAAAGGGAACAATCCAACAAGAAGAAATAGCTCTGGTAAACATATATGCACCCAATATAGGAGCACCTAAATACATAAAAAAACTCTTGGAGGATATTAAGGGAGAGATTGACAGCAATACAATCATAGTAGGAGACTTTAATACCCCACTGTCACCATTGGACAAATCCTCTAAACAAAAAATCAGCAAAGAAACATCAATTCTAAATGATACACTAGACCAGATGGAATTAATTGACATCTTCAGAACATTTCACCCCAAAGCCACAGAATATACATTCTTCTCCAGTGCATATGGGTCAATTTCAAAGATAGATCATATGTTGGGTCATAAGAAAAGTCTCTTCAAATTCAAGAAGATAGAAATCATAGCAAGCATTTTCTCAGACCACAGTGACATAAAACTGGAAATCAAGTATAATAAAAACAATAGAAAGAAATCAAACACATGGAAACTAAACAGCATACTATTAAACAACCACTGGGTAACCAGAGAGATCAAGGAAGAAATAAAAAACATCATGGCAACAAATGACAATGACATCACAACAATACAAAATTCATGGGACACAGTGAAAGCAGTCTTGAGAGGGAAGTTCATAGCCCTACAAGCCTACTGCAAAAAACAGAAAACAATGGTAATAAATTACCTAACCTTACAACTCAAAGAGCTAGAACGAGAGCAACAAGAAAAGCCCAGTGTAAGCATAAGGAAGGACATAGTGAAGATCAGAGCAGAGATAAACAACTTGGAGACCAAAGAAAGAATTCAAAAGATCAACAAAACCAAGAGCTGATTCTTTGAAAGGATAAACAAGATTGATGGACCTCTAGCCAGGCTCACCCAGAAGCAAAGAGAGAAGACCCAAATCAACAAAATCAGAAATGAAAGAGGAGAAATAACAACAGACCCTGCCGAAATACAAAGGATTGTTAAAAAATACTATGAACAACTCTATTCCAACGAATTGGACAACCTGCAAGAAATGGACATTTTCCTAGAAAAATATAATCTTCCAAAACTCAATGAGGAGGAATCTAAACATATCAGTAGTCCAATAACTATGGAAGAAATTGAGGCAGTCATCAAAAAGCTTTCAGCAAATAAAAGCCCGGGACCAGATGGCTACACAGGAGAGTTTTACCAAACATTCAAGGAAGAATTAAAACCTATCCTCCTCAGACTATTCAAAAACATTCAAGAAGAAGGAACACTTCCAAACACCTTCTATGAAGCCAGCATCACCCTAATACCAAAACCAGATAAAGACAACACAATGAAAGAGAATTATAGGCCAATATCTCTCATGAACATAGATGCTAAAATCCTCAACAAAATTCTAGCAAATCAGATCCAGCAGTACATCAGAAAGATCATACACCATGACCAAGTAGAATTCATCCCAGGAATGCAGGGATGATACAATATCTGCAAATCAATAAACGTGATACATCACATAAAGAAATTGAGAGATAAAAATCACATAGTCATATCAATTGACAAAAAGCATTTGACAAAATCCAACACCCTTTCTTAATAAAAACTCTCAGCAAAGTGGGAATAGAAGGATCATACCTTAACATCATAAAAGCCATATATGATAAAGCCACAGCTAACATCAGACTCAATGGGCAAAAACTAAAACCATTTCCCCTAAGAACAGGAATAAGGCAGGGATGCCCACTCTCACCTCTCCTGTTCTACATAGTACTGGAAGTATTAGCCATTGCAATTAGACAAGAAGAAGAAATAAAAGGCATCCAAATTGGAAAAGAAGAAGTAAAGCTGTCCTTATTTGCAGATGACATGATATTTTACATAAAAAAAACCCAAAGGACTCCATTCCAAAACTAATTGACTTAATTAATGAATTCTGCAATGTAGCAGGATACAAAATTAATGCCAAGAAGTCTGTGGCATTCTATACACTAATAGTGAAATTACAGAAAGAGAGACACAAAAAGCAATCCCATTTACCATCGCACCAAAAAAATTAAGATACCTAGGAATAAACCTAACTAAAGAGGTAAAAGACCTATATGTAGAAAACTACAGGACACTGAAAAAAGAGATAGAGGAAGATGTTAACAGATGGAAGAGCATACCGTGCTCATGGATTGGGAGAATCAACATCATTAAAATGTCCATACTACACAAAGCAATCTATAGATTCAATGCACTACCCATTAAAATACCAATGACAAATTTCACAGACCTAGAAAGAATTCTTCATAGATTCATCTGGAACAAAGAAAGACCACGAATAGCCACAGCAATTCTGAGAAAGAAGAATAAAGTAGGTGGGATCTCAATGCCAGATTTCAAGCTATATTACAAAGCAACTGTTCTCAAAACAGCCTGGTACTGGCACAAGAACAGACATATAGACCAATGGAATAGAATAGAGAACCCAGATATCCATCCAAACCACTATGCTTAACTAATATTTGACAAAGGAGGCATGAACATTCAATGGAGCCAAGATAGCCTCTTCCATAAATGGTGTTGGGAAAATTGGACAGATACATGCAAAAATGTGAAACTGGACCACCAGCTTACAGCAAATACAAAAATAAACTCAAAATAGATACAGGACTTAAACATTAGAAGGGAAGCCATAAAAATACTAGAAGAATCCACAGGCAGCACAATCTCAGACATATGCCGAAAGAACTTCTTCACTGATACTGCTCCAAAGGCAATTGAAACTAAAGAAAAAGTAAACAAATGGGACTACATCAAAATAAAAAGTTTTTGCACAGCAAAATAAACCATCAACAAAACAACAAGAAAGACCACTGTATGGGAGAACATTTTGCAAATATTATCAATGATAAAGGTTTAATCTCCAACATCTACAGCCAACTTATGCAACTTCATAAAAGGAAGATAAACAATCCAATAAAAAAATGGGCAACGCACCTAAATAGATCCTTTTCGAAAGACGACAGTAGGAAGGCCAAGAGACACATGAAAACACGTTCAAAGTCACTAATTATCCGAGAGATGCAAATCAAAACGACAATGTGTTACCATCTTACACTTGTCAGAATGGCAATCATCAACAAATCAGCAAACGACAAGTGTTGGCGAGGATGCGGAGAAAAAGGAACCCTTGTGCACTGTTGGTGGGAATGCAGACTGGTGCAGCCACTGTGGAGAACAGTATGGAGTTTCCTCAAATAACTATAAATGGATCTCCCATTTGATCCTGTAATCCCACTCTTAAGAATTTATCCTAAGAAATCACAAACACCAATCAGAAAAGATTTATGCACCCCTATGTTCATAGGAGCACAATTTACAATAGCTACAATTTGGAAACAGCCTAGGTGGCCGTCAGCAGATGAGTGGATCAGAACACTGTGGTACATCCACACAATGGAATTCTATGCTGCCATTAAAAAGAAGGAATTCTTACCATTTGCAGCAACCTGGTTGGAACTGGAGAGCCTTATGCTTAGTGAAATAAGCCAGTCAATGAAGGAGAAGCATCACATGATCTCACTGATTTGTGGATAATAAAGAACATTATAAACTGATGAACAAAAGGATAGATACAGAGGTAGTAAAGCTTCAAACAGACTGTGAAATTACAGCAGGAAGATTAAAGTTAGGTGAGGTAGATAAGAGATCAATCAAAGGACTTGTATGCATGCATATAAGCTTAACCAATGAACATAGACACTGGGGGGTTGGGGGTATGCCTGGGAGGGGGGGGGCAATGGGGAGATATGTATAAAAATTAATGAAAAAAATAGAAAAAATATATATTTTATTGATTTTTTACAGAGAGGAAGGGAGAGGGGTAGAGAGTTAGAAACATTGATGAGAGAGATACCAATTCAGCTGCCTCCTGCACACTTCCTACTGAGGAAGTGCCCACAACCAAGGTACATGCCCTTGACCAGAATTAAACCTGGACCTTTCAGTCTGCAGGCCAACTCTCTATCCACTGAGCCAGACCAGTTAGGGCTGCTGCTTCTTCTTCTTCTTCTTCTTCTTCTTCTTCTTCTTCTTCTTCTTCTTCTTCTTCTTCTT
>JAAGEH010000389.1:10381757-10415491 GCA_011751065.1 Lasiurus cinereus
TTCTTCTTCTTCTTCTTCTTCTTCTTCTTCTTCTTCTTCTTCTTCTTTAATATATTTCATTGATTTTTTACAGAGAGGAAGAGAGAGAGATAGATAGTCAGAAACATCGATGTGAGAGAGACATTAATCAGCCGCTTCCTGCAGGCCCCCTACTGGGGATGTGCCTGCAACTAAGGTACATGCCCTTGACCGGAATCGAACCTGGGGCCTTTTAGTCCGGAGGCCAACGCTCTATCCACTGAGCCAAACCGGTTTCGGCAACTTTTTTTTTTTTTTTTTTTTTAGCAATGGCATCATCATTGCACAGTCAAATGTCTAGGCATCATGCTTGACTCTCTAAAACATATACTTCCATTAACAAGTCTTATTAGCTGTACCTTCAGAACATACCTTGAATCTGACAGTTCTCACCATATTCAACTCTGTGGGACAAGTTATTATTATATCTGGCTGTGTCATTAAATTCCTAACTTGTCTTCTTATTTTTGTTCTAGTGTTCCTCCAATCAGTTTCCCCCCGCAGCAGCAGATTCTCTTTTAAAAAATATAAATTTATTCATAAGCCTACTGAAAAGTTGCCTCTGGCTTGCTCTTACACTTGGAACCAGGTGAATCCTCACCAAGCCTTATAAGCTATCTGACCCCTGAGTCACCTTCCTGATTAACCAGTCCCCTTTGGTTCAGTCTGTTTCAGGTATACTGGGTGTTGTTGCTTCCTGAAATTCAGCAAGCTTGCTCTTTCAATTCTGGTCTTTGTAATTCTGTTGAGAATCCTGCTCTCCTACATGTTCACATGGCTAATTCTCTTATTTTGTAGAAGGGATGTCTTCTATAAAAAAAAATACCTAGCTCTGGCCAGTGTTGTTATGTGGTTAGAGCAGCGGTTCTCAACCTGTGGGTCGCGACCCCTTTGGGGGTCGAAGGACCCTTTCACGGGGGTCACCTAAGACCAGCGGAAAACACCTATTTCCCATGGTCTTAGGAACCAACACACCACTCCTCGGTGTAGCAAAGTGTAGCAATGTAGTTTACTGTTGTCATATGAAGACTGTTACCCATGCTACACCATGATTCCAGACAAAATTTCATTTATTTGTAATTAGAAATAAATATTTCACAATATATAATTACATATTGTTTTTGTGATTAATCCCTATGCTTTAATTATGTTCAATTTGTAACAATGAAAATACATCCTTCATATCAGATATTTACATTACAGTTCATAACAGTAGCGCAATTACAGTTATGAAGTAGCAATGGAAATAATTTTATGGTTGGGGGTCACCACCACATGAGGAGCTGTATTAAAGGGTCACGGCATTAGGAAGGTTGAGAACCACTGGGTAAAAGTGTTGGCCTGTGGACCAAAAGGTTGTGGGTTTGACTCCCAGTCAAGAGCACATGTCTGGATTTCAGGTTCACTCCCTGCCCCTCATCAGGCTGCATTTGGGAGGCAACTAGTTCAGTCAATGTGACCCCCTTATATTGATGTTTCTTTCTTGCTCCCCTCCCCTTCTCTTCCCTCTTCTCCTCTCCTCTCTCTCCCTTTCATTCTCTTTGAAGAAGCAATGGAAAAAAGAAATAACCAAACTTCCCTGTCTAAATTCAAGCCAAGGCTGTGTAATCATATTCTACTCCCTTACTTTCCTTTATGTATTACTCATCACTACCTGAACTTAAATGAAATAGTTGTTTACTTTTTAATTATTTGTTTCTCTTACTAGAATGTAAGCCTCCTGAGGGTAGAACTTTCATCTGTCTTCGGCATAGTGGCATTCCTATTGCTTAAAAGCAGAGCCTAGGATCTAGAAGATTCTCAATAAATATTTGTTCAATGAATGAATGAAAAGTGTAAATCATCACTACAGCTGACTCATTGTTGATACTGCTTTATTATTAATTAAGAACCAACATATGACTATGTGTTCTGGCACCACCTGGAAGCATCTTGCTTACTTTACACTATCATTGCAGTTACCACACTTCAGTGAACACTATTCTCAACCCTGTGAAAATATATCTGCCGCCCTGACTAGTGCAACCAGGGGTGAGTGCCTGGCCAAGAACCACCAATCTCTTGTTTTGATTACTATCTGGACAGTTGTCCTGGTTTAAAAATCTGGTCAAAGGGGTCATGATTGCTTAGTGAGGTGGAATCCTGCTTTTGGGTACCATGAAGTAGCCTGCAGCAGACCGTCATTACTATGTTGTTGACAATATTAGAAAAATTTAAATACCTTGAATGTCCAACATTAGGGGATTGGGTAAATGTAGAATAATACACACTTATTAAAATATTTAAATATAGAAAGATATGCTTTCTATATAATATGTATTATCAAGTGAAAAAATCAGAGAGTGAATTGTTTATGTAGTATGACTTCAATTTTGTTAATTCTCTATGTATTTCTTCACACACACAAATATATCAAAAATTTAGGTGCTGGGAAATTTGCTCAGACATATGCAAAAAAATGAAACTAGACCACCAACTTACACCCATACACAAAACAAACTCAAAATGGATAAAGGACTTACATGTAAGACAGGAAACCATAAAAATATTAGAGGAATCCACAGGCAGCAAAATCTCAGACATATGCCGAAGGAACTTCTTCTCTGATACTGCTCCTAGGGCAATGGAAACTAAAGGGAAAATAAACAAATGAGACTATATCAAAATTAAAAGCTTCTGCACAGCAAAAGAAACCATCAACAAAACAACAAGAAAACTCACTGCATGGGAGAACATATTTGCCAACAATATCTCAGATAAGTGTTTAATCTCCAACATTTACAACTTACAATTCATGCAATTTAACAAAAGGAAGATAAACAACCTCATCAAAAAATGGGCAAATGACCTAAATAGATTACTTATTGAAAGAAGACATAAGGAAGGCCAAGAGACATGTGAAAACATGCTCAAAGTCTCTAATCATCTGAGAGATGCAAATCAAACTACAATGAGGTACCATCTCACACCTGTCAGAATGGCTATCATCAACAAATCAACAAATGACAAGTTCTGGTGAGATTGTGGAGAAAAAGGAACCCTTTTGCACTGCTGGTGGGAATGCAGACTTGTGCAGCCACTGTGGAGAACAGAATGGAGTTTCCTCAAAAAACTAAAAATGGAACTTCCATTTGACCCAGTGTTCTCACTTCTAGGAATATATCCCAAGAAACCAGAAACACCAATAAGAAAGGATATATGCACCCCTATGTTCATATTAGCAAATTTATAATAGCTAAGGTTTAGAATCAGCCTAAGTGCCCATGAGTGGATTAAAAAACTTTGGCACATCTACTCTATGCTGCAGTAAAAAGAATTCCTACCATTTGCAGTAGCATGGATGGACCTGGGGAGCTCTATGCTAAGTGAAATAAATCAGTCAGAGAAAAATAAATATCACATTATCTCACTCATTTGTGGATTATAATGAACAACACAAACCAATGAACAAAAACAGATCTAGAGACAGAGAAGCACCGATCAGATGCTCAAACCTCAGAGGGAAGGTAGGAAAGGGTGGGATAAGAGGGAGAGATCAATGAAAGGACTTGTATGCATACATATAAGCATAAGCAATGGACGAAGACAACAGGGGGTGAGGGTGAGGGCAGGTCTGGGGGAATGAGGGGACAATGGAGGGATAAGGACACATTTGTAATATCTTAAGCAATAAAAAGAATACATAATAAAAAAATTTAATAGGGCTTCTTTTCTCCTAGATGGTGCTAATGAGGGTATAGGAATATCTCTCTTATAGGTGATTTATTTTTTCCTATAGTTTTATAATTTTTTTCAAATTAAATTAATTTAAGTAGATTAAAAAGTGTATTATTTAGAAACCTTTCCATAGAAATCTCAAAGATTTTGTGCATTTTAAAATATATATTTGGGCCCTAGCTAATTTGGCTCAGTGGCTAGAGCATCAGCCTGCAGATCAAAGGGTCCTGGATTTGATTCCAGTCAAGGGCATGTACCTTGGTTGCAGGGTCCTTCCCAGACAGGCCCTGGTCAGGGCTCATGAGTTTCTCCCACATTGATGTTTTTTTCTGTCTTTCCCTCTCTCTTCCACTCTCCCTAAAAACAATCAATGGAAAGATATCCTTGGGTGAGGATTAACAACAACTATATATATCTACACTAATAAAAGCATAATATGCAAATTCGTCATGATGCCCTCATAGTAAAAACCAAACAGTGGGCTGCATGGGGCAACCAGTCCAAGGGGTTTAACAAGGGATGATCAAACGACTGACCAGCAGGCTGCGTGAGGTGGTCAGGCTGGCAGAGGGGGGCAGTGAGGAGTGACCAAGCTGGCAGAGGGAGTAGTTGGGGGTGACCAGACCGGCAGGGGTGGTGGTGGTTAGGGATGATCAGGCTGGCAGGGGGGTTGGTTAGGGGTGATCAAGTGGCAGGCAGGTGAGCAGTTAGGAGCCGGTGGTCCTGGATTGTGAGAGGGATGTCCGACTGCCGGTTTCAGCCTGATCTGTGTGATCAGGCTGAAACCGGCAGTCGGACATCCCCCAACAGGTCCCTGATAGGAGAGGGTCCAGGCTGGGCTGAGGGGATCACCCCCCTGTGCACAAATTTTGTGCATCAGGCCTCTAGTGTGTGTGTGTGTGTGTGTGTGTGTGTGTGTACTAGAAGCCCAGGGCACGAAATTCGTGTACTGGAGGGGCGGGATCCCTCAGCCCAGCCTATGCCCTCTCGCAGTCCAGGAGCCCTCAAGGGATGTCCGTCTGCTTCGGAGGTCGGAGAGGCTCCTGCCACCACCACTCAGCTCACCAGCCATGAGACTGGCTTCTGGCAGAGCAGCGTTCCCCCTGTGGGAGTGCACTGACCACTAGAGAGCAGCTTCTGCTTTGAGCATCTGCCCCCTGGTGGTTAGTGAGCATCATGGCAACTGGTCACTCCGCTGTTTGATTGATTTGTGTATTAGCCTTTTATTATACAGTAGGTCCTTGAGTTACCAAGTTTCGTTCCTACGGCTTGACGTAACACAGTTTTTGCTGTAAGTTGGAACCCACCTATATAAGCACCTATGTCACTCACATGGAGCACATACACAGCAGTAATGAAGTGACACAGTAAAAGAAATTTAAAAGAAAGATAATTCCTGACCTTTACTTGTGGTAAATAAATAATAAAAACCATGAAGCACATATTGGAAATTTATATATATATACTGTAAATGGGAGATGGCAACGTAACCACGAAATGATGTATGTCGAGTCTGATGTAATGCGAGGACTGCCTATATAGGCCATATATATATATTTGTATTTTTGCATTAGGCCTGCAAAGGGTCTAAAAAACTATATACATAAAAATCACATAGTTATATATTAGATACATATTTATATCAAGTAATGGATTAGAATGTATTATATATTATGTCTACAAATGCATGTGCACACATGCCCACATGCATAACTTCATAGATTAGTGAATTCCTTGGCAGCCCTTGAACTGGTACTTCAGTTCAAATTCTGGTGTGATTTTATACTAATCCCTTTAAATGACTGCCAAATATTTGCTTTTATTCTAAAAAAAAGTACAATAAATATTAAATCTAAGAGAAGTTATATCATTTTATGAGACTTTAAAAGTTAAAGTCCGATTATTTAAACTGTGGAATAATTAGAGCTTTATTTTAACATTATTATTCATTGTATAATTTCAAATATACTAGTGTTTCTGGTTAGATTATAATAACCTTCTTTTTAACCTCTAAATGTTGCATATGTACAAAGTAAAAAATTGAGCTATTACACAGTAAATTGCAAAGAATAATTTATTGTAATTCAAATATTAATGCCTAGGATGAAAATCATTTGAAATAACAGCTTAAAGATTATATGGAAGAGAGTAGTAAATATGTCTTTTGAGTTGAGAAATAAAAATTAATGGGTTTAGGTGTTCCTTTAATATTTTTGAAATTTGGGTCTAGTCCATTCATTATTTTATTTATTTATTTGACAAATTTATAGGTATTCCAGTATCAAGTGCTAAGACCAAAGTGATGAAAAAGAGAGATGAACTCTATCTTCTTCTTTTTTAAAAATATATTTTATTGATTTTTTACAGAGAGGAAGAGAGAGGGACAGAGAGCTAGAAAAATCAGTGAGAGAGAGACATTTATCAGCTGCCTCCTGCACACCCCACACTGGAGATGTGCCCACAATCAAGGTACCTGCCCTTGACTGGAATCGAACCTGGGACCTTTCAATCTGCAGGCCAACACTCTATACACCGAGCCAAACTGGTTTCGGATCTATCTTCTTGAAATAGTGTGTTAGTCTATTGATTACATAATTTTTCAGTAAATTATATTTATGATACATATTAGGATGGCAATTTTCAACTGGTGTGCTGCAAGAATTTTTAAAACATGTAATACCTGATTATTTAGTCAGGGGCACTGGTCTCTTTTCCCTTAGATTGTCAAGTAAAATAAATGATAACAGCCAACACAACAATAGCTATCTGGTGTGAATGAATCAAAATTATATCTAGATTTCTGTCAGATTGACAATAAAATTAATATGTTCTTTGGTGTGATACAAAATTGTAGTAATCAGTTTATGTGCTATGAGATGAAAAAGGTTGAAAATCACTGTATTAAAAAGTTGAAGTGGAGTCAGACATTTAAGTTTGAGGTGAAATATAGAATCACAAGGGATTCTTTCTTCCAATGGAATATTTAAAGTTTCTAAACCCTACTGACCTATAAAGCACCCAGACAGGGAGTGGGATCTGTTTTTCTCTGTAGCCTGGTTGAAATCTGATTGTACGATTAGCCACTGATGTGCTTGGAATTCCATACGTTTCCCCTGAGATAAACCGCAGGAAGGAGAACAGAGTAAGGACTTGCCCATCTGTGAGAAAGCTCTCCAGATGCTGTGCTCCTGGCGCCCCATGTCATGGCCTCAAGTTGTTGCGTGGGTTTACTCCATTCATTCTTTTACTTACTTATTTGACAAATTTATAGGGCTTCTGCTGTGTAAGTGGCATGATGGCTGACAAATGGTCAAAATGGAGAGATGGTCAGATGTCCATTGACCATTTCAAAAAACAAATACATGTCTGTGGTGGATTCTGGATGGAGGGATAGACAGGCGAGGAGAAACTCAGGACAAATCAGTTCCCATCTTTTGAAGCCCTACTATGTGCCAGAGCTGTCATGTGTACTGTCTAAGCCTTGCAGAACTCTGCAGCAAAGATATCACTGTAATTTAAAGATGAGGAAACTTAGGCCAAGATGCTCAGAAGGTCTTACTCGGGGCTACGTAGTAAGTATATGGTAGGAATGTGATTAAAATTCAGGTCGGTTTAGCTCCAGTGTTAGCATATTTTTAAATACCTCAGTGCTAGTAGCATAATATCTACAGGGGGAAATTGGAGTATAACTGTAAAAGAAGGTTTCAATGTTTTGTAATTATATTTAAAATACAAGAATGAAGGATGCTAGCTAGTAAAACTACCCAATGTTATATAAATGTATATCTGCTTAATTTAATTTATCGCTGGGAACTTATTACTATTCTACAGCAGTTTGCTTTTTTGTTTGTTTTTTAACCTTCTACTTCAATCATACCAGGAATAGGTTCACCAGGAAGCACAACATATCCTATAGGTATTGGCCATTGTGACAGATTAACTTTTAATGTCAATCTTTATTTTCTCATAAAAGATTATAACATTCCTTCCCTTGACTTGCTTCCTCTTATGTGAGTGGAGTGTATTTTTCCTACTCTTTGACTTTGGGCCTGGACATGCAACTTGCTTTGGTAATGGGGTGTTGTTGACACAGGCAGAGACCAGAAACATGCGAATTCTGCTTGCTGGTACTCCACCAGGAGAAGAACATGCCCATATCCAGCCCCACATCTAAGACACTTGGAACAGATTGGACCTGAACCTACATTCAGGGACCAAGGCCAGCCAACCCTGAAAGAGAGCTAATTAGCTAACCCATATCCCATACACATCCACAAAGGTAAGGGAAGGTGTTTATTGCTATAAGCCCCTGTGTTTTAGGGATCATTTGTTATGCAGCAATATTGTGCCTCTAGGTGACTGACCTAGCCATGAGGTAAACACAAAATTATGGAAGATGCATAAGGAGGAAAATATTCTTCCTGCTCTTTAGTCTTTCTGAGTCATCCAAGACAGAAAGTCAGAAATGAAGGACCATGATGAGTAAAGGACTTGAATGCATGTTCTTAACATACATGAGAGAACTGTGCCTGAGTGTTATTTGTGTGACCATGGACAGAGTTTGAAGGCAAGGAGTGGAAGAGAGCCCCATCAGTATGAAAACTCTTCTCTAGTGAGACCCCTAAGCCAACCAAATGGTACCTGTCAATGGGTGGAAATGGTATAAGGAACAAAGGATTAAGGCAATTGTCTCTCTGCAGCCTTACAAATGAAATTAATCAATTGCTAAACAGTTTTTATATTGCTAGCTGACTTCTTAATAGTAACCACATTTCATTTCTCTGGAAAATGGTATTTTAAGCCAAAGAGGGTTTAGGCCTCATTAGATATATTGATGTTATACTTTGCTCATGAAGTAAGCTGTAGATTAGAGTCACTGGAATAAAGTACTAAAAATGAAAGGTGCTTGAGGCACTTTTAGTCTCCAAATAGATCATAGCCTGGTGAGGGATTTAGCACAGAAATATATTATTCAAACTATTGCAGGTGAGGATTTACTGTAATATTTAATAAAAACATGCATGGGGCTTATCATGAAATATGCTCACGTGATGTGTCTGGCATCCCTCAGGAATTTGGCACGAACAGTAAAGCTTTGCCACATGGTGCCAGAAACTCTAATATGGGGCGGTTTACTGCAAGAGACACAACTGTTTGAATTCTACAGGATACCACAGAAAATAGCACTTAGCTCAGTTAAAAACATCCATATGCTAGTCTCACACTTAAGCCATTGTCTGATAGATTTAAACCATTTTCTGATAGATTTCTTTGCTTGCTAACTCCCTTTCATTGGATTTTTTTTTAAGTTCTTGGACTTTTTACATGAAAAATTGTGCTAGAACAGGGAGGATGCTTTTGTCAATCGAGTTATGTGAAATATTCATCTACTGTCTGTGAGAAAAGGAATGTTTTCTCAGAAAATTTCCTTTATTAGGCCGATTTTTCAGTTTTTAAAGCCACATGCTGTATGAGGATAAGTGCAGTCAACCAGTGCTTCACATCCATTCTGCGGGAGGGATGAAAGAAATAATAATGTCATTAAAGGAAACAAACAGAAACTTCACTTTATTGTCTTTTCATACTCTAAGTTATGAGACTGTATAATAACACATATTTCTAGAAGACATAATTAATTCTCCTTAGTTGGGACTCAAAATTTCTCATCTAAAATTCAGGGGAATAATAATACTTTCTCATCTAAAATCCCCCCACCCTCTGTATTACTTTCCTATTGCTTCTGTAATAAGTTGTCATAAATTAAGTGGCTTAGAAAAAACACACATTTATTTTTCATTTTGTAGGTCAGAGGTCTGATGAAGGTGTCACAGGACTATAATAAAAGATGTTCGCAGGGTTGTATTCTAGAGACTGCCCACACTCCTTGGCTTGTGATCCCCTTCCATCTTCAAAGCCACCAAGAGCCAGCTGAGTCTTTTTCACAGTGTATTACTTAGACACTGACTCTTCTGCCTTTCTCTTTCGTAGAATTCTTGTGATTGCTTTGAGCTCACTCAGATAATACAACATAATCTCTCTAATTTACTTATTTATTTATAAATTTTTTTAAAATTTAGTTCAGAGAGGAAGAGAGAGGGAGAAAGAGATAGAAACATCAATGATGAGAATCATTGATTGGTTACCTCCTGTATGCCCCCTACTGGGGGGATTGAGCCCACTCCCCAGGCATGGGTCTTAACTGGAATCGAACCTGGGACCCTTCAATCTGCAGGCTAACACTCTATCCATGAGCCAAACCAACTAGGGTATTATCTCTCTATTTTAAAGGCAGCTGATTATCAACCTTAATTTCATCTGCTACCTTGGTTGTTGTTGTTTTTTTTTGTTTTTTTTTTGCATTATTACATATCATATTCATAGGTTTTGGGGATTAGCATGTGGACAATTTTTGGAGACCATTAGTCTGCCTACCACACTTCTCTTGGATTGTTGTGAAGATCAAATGAGACAATACATATGTAAATTTGGCCCATAATAAATATTCAATAAATCCTAACTAATTTTATTTTGTTACTTTGTAAAAGCATGTTTTTAAGTGTACCACCAATGGAATGCTCACAAATCAGAAATACTACCACCCTTCACATTCAGATAAATATTCACAGGGATTGGATTTTGAAAACTCCACATTTTTTAGTAGGCTCTGTTGCTAGGCATTTGGGACCTCAGTGTCTGCCTGGTTCATAATGGGTGGATCAGGTAATTGGGAAATGCTATGATTTTCAGGATATGACCTGCATTGCTAGGATAGTCATCATAGATATACATAACAGTCCATTTTTCAATGCTCATAAAGACCATTGAAAAATGGACTATTATGTACTCAATCTAAGTTGGTGTTTGACAGCCATGGGGGACAAGTCATTAGTGTGGCTAAAATTGGGCTATATGGTTTGGATCAAGCCCCCTGCCAGTGTATAAAGAGGGTAGTGTCCACTCATATTGAAAGATATCTTGATGCTTGGATTTCAGCCATGGGCAGCCATAGAACTACTTAGATAAATGGAATCTATAATAATCTATAATAATAAAAGCATAATATACTAATTAGATTGGATGTCCTTCCAGACCTCCTTCCGGACATACCAGGGTTGTAAGGGAAGCCCAGGTCCCAGGTGCCCGAAGGAAGCTAGTGCTGGCAGCTGGGAGAAAGAAGGCCTACCCTTGCACAAATTTCGTGGGTATGTATGTATATATGCATGCATTTAGAAGAAGTCTAAAGAAAACGTGATGGGAAAAGTACAGGTTTCATTTATAGACAGAATTGCATATAAATTTTATTTCTAAAAGTTACAAGTATTATGACCTGTAGCAAGTTGCAAACCTCTGTGAGGCTTAGGCTTTTTATCTGTTAAATTGTGTACAAGGTTGTGTGGGTTACATGACATAACATGTTAAAGCATCCATAATTGGGGCAGGGCAGTAAGAAGCTAGGAAAATCCCTGGGCAAGTAGAATGGGGAAACTGAGAAAAGAAAATTAAACAAATCAAAGAGTTGGGGTTGCTTGCAGCCAGCTTGTGAATTGAGAGACCTTATCTTCCTCAACCAAGAACACCCAAGAATAAATGGTTAAAACCCTCCTCCCTAACCAGAGAATACATAGTTTACATCACCCTGGCCTGGGAAATAGAGAACAAAGACCCAGTTAATGCCATTTGTGCCAGCTGAACCCAAGGACAGATGAAGTTGGGGAACAAATTAACAAAAACCCCATTGAAGCCAGACAGACCTAAGATAAAAGTAAAACAGTAAAATATACCAAAGAATAATCCCAAACTCCCCTATTCACTCATTTTGATGTATCAGTGTATTAAAAATGCCCCTGGAAAGCCGATGAATATTCTACTAAAACCCTTTCCTAAAATTTCTCACCTGCAGGGGGAAATAAAGGATAAACCCCCTCCTTCCCGGACATGAACTTTTTATTTGTTCCTGAATTCTAAGGATCACCCTGAGACTTGCAGCCAGGGGCATCGTGGGCAGCGGCAGCCCAACCAGGGCTCACCTCCAGCTTCTATCTCCAAGGTCCCCCTTTCTCTGACTTCCCAGTGAACTAAGGCAGCCCCACCTTGGCTCATTTCCATCACCATGACCTTCACTTCCCAGTGAGCTAACAGCAGTCCGGCCCAGCCTCCCCTGGTTCCTATAACATTTCTAGAGGCCAAAGCAGAGCCCTACCTAATCTCTCTTCTGTTGTTTCTTCTGCCCTAAATTCTTTTATTTCACTGTCCCCAGCATTAATAAACATATTCTCAAACCCATCTGGACGTGAAATCTTTCCTACACAAAGTCAAGAATCAGCTCACTGCAGGCAGGTCTGAGACAGACCTGCTTCGGGCTACCCCTGCCAGTAACAGTATGGCCTAGTGGAAACTCTGTAAGTGATAGATTGAAGCATAGTAACTTCCGTCTTGAATAAAAAGCTGCTGTTTGAAACTCTCTGCTATTGTTGTTAGATAATCCCTTGTCCTGTAAACTCTGTCATTGTAAACTCTGTCACTTTCAGACAGTCTCTTATTCTATAAAATAACTTTGTTTTTATTTATTTATTTATTTATTTATTTATTTATTTATTTAAAGTATTACATGTGTATATATCTTCCCATTGAAAATGATTTTGTTTTTAGTTCAAATAATAAAAAAAGATAAATTAACTGTCTGACCTTGCAAGCTAGCCATCCGATGTAATAGACTAATATGGACTAACACTGATAATAATTCCCATATTCTTTTGCCAAGTGCTAATTCATTGTGTATTCAAGGTTACAACTGTCTGTAACAATAACTCACACAGAGCCCTTTATAATATCCTTGTTTTCTGAGGAAAGCTTCATTTCATGTAAGATGTTCTGTCATTATCAAGCCGGAAGTCTCTGAGATCATGACACTGAAATTCCATTAAAACCTTTCAAAGAAGGAATGAAAGCTCTCTACTGAAAGAAGTGCGTGCAACGTGATGAAGGAGTTTAGACAGAGTGTGACCTGATTTGGCCCAGGCTAGTGGTAGATCTCTCTGGTGGAATGGCGTGGGTGATGGGTCTGAAAGGACAGGAAGAACTTGATTCAGGGAATCCAGTTAGAGTGTTGCAGAAATTCAGGTGAGAGTCATCAAGGGCCAGAGAGGTGCTTCTAGGGAGTAAAAGATGAGCTTGAGTGATATTTAGGCAATATAATTGGCTGAAATCAGAGATTGAGTCGATATCAGGGGGAGGTCTGGCATGCTTCCCAGATTTTTATTTTGGTGCCGAGTAGCAAGAACAAGCCGTCACTGAGACAGGAAACATAGGAGGATGAACAGATTTGGGGGCAGAAGCATCGAGGAGTTTGTTGTTTTTGTCGCCTGTACACATCAAGCGTAGCCTTCAGTCACTTAGTTTGGTATGCTCTAAATATATTTAGGAAAAACAAATAAACTGGTTACCTCTGTATTTCACAATAATATTTTGACTAATAGAACTTGAAATTTATTATGTTCCTCTCTAGCAATGTTGGGTTTCTAAAATATATTCCCAGCATATTGATTCTGAGCAGGACAGAATTCCAATATTTATTTTCAATATTCTTATTTTCCCCAATCTCCAAAACATGCATTATACCTCAAGAGGAACTGTTGGTATGTGGTTGTCTTCCAGTACCTTTTCCTCAATAGTTTCTGCAGATATAGAACATGGACATACATTAAAAACACACACATATAATTCTTAAAGCGTCCCCATACTATGGATAGGATAATATTCTGGATTTTCTTCCTAATCCTTTACAGTGAAATCTAATTATGGAACTCCATTAAAATTTTGATGGTTTTGATGATTTATATAAAGAATATATTAATTCTTCAAATGTTTTAGAGAATATAAAATGCCATATAGAAAATATTACTTATTGCTGTGTAATTCAAACTATTTTGCCCTAGAAATTTTCCAAACCATGCTTTCTTAAATTATGCTAAACAGATTAATATTTACACACAAATATTTTATAGTATTGAAAGTGTGAACACTGGATTTTTTCCCCTACATGTAGGGTTGGTTAACTGAAGTCTGAATGAAGATAGTGTATTACAGGGTTGTACTATGGACTTCAGGTAGAGCTAAAGATGACTTGAAAAATTAAATTGCCTCTTGTCACCAAATGACTAGGAGATACTTGTGAAGCCATTGAAAAAGAAAGACACTGAGCCACAGACACTATTTTCTAGTTTTAACTCTTTCATGAAAATAGAGCTCTATGCTTAAGTTCTTGGAATCATATTTTTGACATAGTAACAGTCTCACTTTCAAACTATTATCTTGATTCTTTATAATCCATTTCCCATCTCCTTTCTTCCTCCTCCTTCCCCTTCACTTCCAAACAATTTATCTAACTTTCTAAAAATATCTTGACTTGATCCATTTCTCTCTCTTCCCTCTGCTACTAGTCCAGTCACCATTTTCTTGCACAGCCTCTTAACTCATCTCTTGCCCTGATCTGTTGGCCACCTTGTTGCCAATTACGTTTTTCCTAAAACAAAACAAAAAAAATCCTCCAATTGCTTCTTAACAATTGGAACAAGGGGAAGGGTATATTCTTCTCAGTCTCATCCTTAGGTTTCAGCTTCATCTTGTAACATTTGTTCCTCTCCCATAGAATCCCAGTTTTCCTGAATTTCTGTCAGTTCCATGTTTTCATTATGCACAGGAATCAGTTAATGCTTTGGAGAATGTTTCAAATATACTGTTACCTCTTTGTTTCCTAGGCCAAATTTACCCACCACTCAGGTATCTTTTTAGGTGACACTTCTTTCAGAATAACTTTTTTTGACTGTTCCTTGCCACTAGAGCACCTTGAATATCATCTGTCATAAAACAGATAGAATTTGTCAAAACTTCTTATTCAGTTAGCTGCCTTTATTCTACACTGCAAGATCCATGGGGATAGATACATGTCTTACTGATTCTAGATGCCTGGCATTTAGAAGATTCTCAATAAATATTTACACAAAAATGTGTCTATTCTAAATCCTTTTATTATTATTTTCTTTTTCAAAAATATGTTTTTATTGATTTCGAGAGAGGAAGGGAGAGGGAGAGAGAAATAGAAACATCAGTGATGAGAGAAAATCATCAATGGGCTGCCTCCTACATGTCCCACACTGGGGATTGAGCCCCCAACCTGGACATGTGACCTGACCAGGAATGGAACCATGACTTTCTGGTTCATAGGTTAACACTCAACTACTGAGCCACATTGGCTGGGCTATTCTAAAACCTTTTAAAGAAGCAGACAAACTATTATTCAACTAGTGTAAAGCCTTTAAAAAGCAGGAATTAGATCCTTAGGTTTGACTTGATTCCTATTTATACCCTTTTCAGACTCTCATTGAAGACATTGAGGACTATGAGCTAAAAAGCCAAGTCATTCCCTGGCCTGTTTTTCTCAGTGGTTAGAATGTTGGCCCACAGGTTCGATTTCTTGTCAAGGGCAATCTGTATCTCGGTTGCAGGTTTGATCCCTCGCCGCAGTGGGGATGCATGCAGGAAACAACCAATCGAAGCATCTCTCTCATGTCAGTGCTTCTCTCTCTTCCCCTCTACTCTCTCTAAAAATCAATAGGGCAAAAATATCCTTGGGTGAGGATTAAAAAAAAAAGCTAGTCTGACTAGAGGCTCAGTGCACAGGATTTGTGCACTGGTGGGGGCATGGCCTGTAGGGACTGGCCTGCTGTGGGAGCAGCAGCTCATCCTGGTCAGCCAAGCGGCTGTGGACCGGCCTTCTGAGTGGCTGCTCCACTGCAAGAACAGCTGCTCATCCTGGTCAGCCGAGAGGCGCTCACACTGTGGGAGTGCACTGACGTCTGCCCCCTAGTGGTAAGTGTGCATTATAGCAACTGGTCAACCAGTTGTTCTGGTTGTTCCACCATTTGGTTGTTGGGCTTTTATTATGTAGGATTATATCTCAATAAAGTAGGGGAAAAAGAGTGTATTAATAATAGTCAGAAGATAATCCCTCTCAAAATTCAGCAATAAGGGGCACTTGAGTGAGAGGGTTTATTCATTTTGAACACCATATATGGCATCTCAACATTTCCCCTTGAGACTCAGGCAAGGAGGCTAGCACATCTGACATTATTCACATAAAAGTGTCATGTCTACCTCTTGCAATAGAAACTTATAGAAGAGCAGTTTAGGACAGAAGTAGCAATAGCAAGAGCTGTAGAAATGTGGTTAATGAAGTTTGCAAGGCTAAGATGGAAAACCTGCATTTGATCTCTGAGTTTAGAAGAGTTGCAAAGTAGACCAAGATGTTCCACCTTTAGTGGACCATTCTGTTACCAGGAAGTGATTAGTCTGCCATACAGCAGTTTGGGGTGTAGAAAAAATAAACAAGGATTAGAAATACAAATTTAGGACAAGGGAGAGGCAAATCCATACCAATACCAACACAGATGTCTATTCTGGTCACACCTGCTTCAATTGCCTTTGGAGCAGTATCAGTGAAGAAGTTCTTTCGGCATATGTCTGAGATTGTGCTGCCTGTGGATTCTTCTAGTATTTTTATGGCTTCCCTTCTAATGTTTAAGTCCTGTATCTATTTTGAGTTTATTTTTGTATTTGCTGTAAGCTGGTGGTCCAGTTTCACTTTTTTGCATGTATCTGTCCAATATTCCCAACACCATTTATGGAAGAGGCTATCTTGGCTCCATTGAATGTTCATGCCTCCTTTGTCAAATATTAGTTGAGCATAGTGGTTTGGGTGGATATCTGGGTTCTCTATTCTATTCCATTGGTCTATATGTCTGTTCTTGTGCCAGTACCAGGCTGTTTTGAGAACAGTTGCTTTGTAACATAGCTTGAAATCTGGCATTGAGATCCCACCTACTTTATTCTTCTTTCTCAGAATTGCTGTGGCTGTTCGTGGTCTTTCTTTGTTCCAGATGAATCTATGAAGAATTCTTTCTAGGTCTGTGAAATTTGTCGTTGGTATTTTAATGGGTAGTGCATTGAATCTATAGATTGCTTTGTGTAGTATGGACATTTTAATGATGTTGATTCTCCCAATCCATGAGCACGGTATGCTCTTCCATCTGTTAACATCTTCCTCTATCTCTTTTTTCAGTGTCCTGTAGTTTTCTACATATAGGTCTTTTACTTCTTTAGTTAGGTTTATTCCTAGGTATCTTAATTTTTTTGGAGCGATGGTAAATGGGATTGCTTTTTGAGTCTCTATTTCTGTAATTTCACTATTAGTGTATAGAAATGCCACAGAGTTCTTGGCATTAATTTTGTATCTTGCTACATTGCCGAATTCATTTATTAAGTCAATTAGTTTTGGGATGGAGTCCTTTGGGTTTTTTATGTACAGTATCATGTCATCTGCAAATAAGGACAATTTTACTTCTTCTTTTCCAATTTGGATGCCTTTTATTTCTTCTTCTTGTCTAATTGCTATGGCTAATACTTCCAGTACTATGTGGAACAGAAGAGGTGAGAGTGGGCATCCCTGTCTTGTTCCTGTTCTTAGGGGAAATGTTTTTAGTTTTTGCCCATTGAGTCTGATGTTAGCTGTGGGTTTATCATATATGGCTTTTATGATGTTGAGGTATGATCCTTCTATTCCCACTTTACTGAGAGTTTTTATCAAGAAAGGGTGTTGGATTTTGTCAAATGCTTTTTGTCAATTGATATGACTATGTGATTTTTATCTCTCAATTTTATTATGTGATGTATCACATTTATTGATTTGTGGATATTGTACCATCCCTGCATTCCTGGAATGAATCCTACTTGGTCATGGGGTGTGACCTTTCTGATGTACTGCTGGATCTGATTTGCTAGAATTTTGTTGAGGATTTTGGCATCTATGTTCATGAGAGATATTGTGTTGTCTTTATCTGGTTTTGGTATTAGGGTGATGCTGGCTTCATAGAAGGTGTTTGGAAGTGTTCCTTCTTCTTGAATGTTTTTGAATAGTCTGAGGAGGATAGGTTTTAATTCTTCCTTGAAAGTTTGGTAAAACTCTCCTGTGTAGCCATCTGGTCCCAGGCTTTTATTTCCTGGAAGCTTTTTGATGACTGCCTCAATTTCTTCCATAGTTATTGGACTACTGAGATGTTTAGATTCTTCCTGATTGAGTTTTGGAAGGTTATATTTTTCTAGAAATATGTCCATGTCTTGCAGGTTGTCCAGTTTGTTGGAATAGAGTTGTTCATAGTATTTTTTAACAATCCTTTGTATTTCGGCAGGGTCTGTTGTTATTTCTCCTCTTTATTTCTGATTTTGTTTATTTGGGTCTTCTCTCTTTGCTTCTTGGTGAGCCTGGCTAGAGGTCCATCAATTTTGTTTATCCTTTCAAAGAATCAGCTCTTGGTTTTATTGATCTTTTGAATTGTTTCTTTGGTCTCCATGTTGTTTATCTCCACTCTGATCTTCACTATTTCCTTCCTTTGCGTACACTGCACTTTTCTTGTTGCTCTCATTCTAGCTCTTTGAGTTTTAGGGTTAGGTAATTTATTACCATTGTTTCCTGTTTTTTTTTTTTTTTTTTTTTTTGCAGTAGGCTTGTAGGGCTATGAACTTCCCTCTCAAGACTGCTTTCACTGTGTCCCATAAATTTTGTATTTTTGTGTTGTCATTGTCATTTGTTGCCGTGATGTTTTTTATTTCTTCTTTGATCTCTCTGGTTTAATAGCATGTTGTTTAATAGCATGTTGTTTAGTCACCATGTGTTTGATTTCTTTATATTGTTTTTATTATAGTTGTTTCCAGTTTTATGCCACTGTGGTCTGAGAAAATGCTTGATATGATTTCTATCTTCTTGAATTTGAAGAGACTTTTCTTATGACCCAACATATGATCTATCTTTGAAAATGACCCATGTGCACTCGAGAAGAATGTATATTCTGTAGCTTTGGGGTGAAATGTTCTGAAGATGTCAATTAATTCCATCTGGTCTAGTGAGTCATTTAGGATTGATGTTTCTTTACTGATTTTTTGTTAAGAGGATTTGTCCAATGGTGACAATGGGGTATTAAAGTCTCCTACTATGATTGTATTGCTGTCAATCTCTCCCTTAATATCCTCCAAGAGTTTTTTTTATGTATTTAGGTGCTCCTTTATTGGGTGCATATATGTTTACCAGAGTTATTTCTTCTCGTTGGATTGTTCCCTTTAGTTGGATTATGAAGTGGCCTTCTTTATCTCTTGTTATGTCCTTCACTTTGAGATCTAATTTGTCAGATATAATTATTGCAACCCCAGCTTTTTTTTTTCATTTCCATTTGCCTGGAATACCATCTTCCATCCCTTCACCCTTAATCTGTGTGCATCTCTTTTCATGAGGTGGGTTTCTTGCAGACAGCATATATATGGATCATGTCTTCTTATCCAATTGGTTACCCTATGTCTCTTGATTGGGACATTTAATCCATTTACATTTAAAGTTATTTTTGTTAGGTACTTATCTGTTGCCATATTTTAGTCTTTATCCCAGAGTTCCTTCCTCGCTTCCTATTTCTTTTTATTACAGCAGACCCTTTAACATTTCTTGCATTGCTGGTTTGGTGGTAATGTATTTCCTTAGTCCTTTTTTGTCTGTGAAGCTTCTGATTTCACCTTCAATTTTGATTGAAGTATTCTTGGATTCAGACCCTTCCTTTGCATGACTTTGTATATTTCATTCCACTCCCTTCTCTCCTGATGAGTTTCTGTTGAGAAATCAGTAGCTAGTCTTATGGGGGTTCCTTTGTAGGTAACATTCTGTTTCTCTCTGCCTGCTTTTAAGATTCTTACTTTGTCGTTGGTGTTTGCCAATTTAATTATAATGTGCCTTGGTGTCGGTTTTGTGGGGTTCATTTTGCATGGGACTCTGTGAGCTTCTTGGATTTGTGTGGGGTTTTTCTTTCCTATATTGGGGAAATTTTCTGTCATTATTTCTTCAAATAGGTTCTCTAATCCTTGCTCAGTTTCCACTCTTTCTGGAACCCCAATTATGCGGATGTTGTTTTTTTTCATGTTATCCCAAAGTTCCCTTAGGCTCTCCTCTTGCTTTTTAAATTTTTTTTCTAGAAACTGCTGTACTTGGGTATTTTTTCCTACCGTGTCTTCTAGCTCACTGATGCGGTCCTCTGCTTCTTCTAGTCTACTTTTGAGGCTTTCTATTAAATTCTTTAAAGCAGTGATGTCATTTTTTATTTCTTCTTGCATTTCTTCTTGCTTCTTCTTCATTTCCTCTTTGGTCTTCTTCATTTCCTCTTGGCTCTTACTAATATTGTTGAATTTGTCTTCCATTGTTTTCATCCACCTTATGATCATTTCTCTAAACTCTTTCTCTGGCAGGCTTATTTCTAGCAGTTGTAGTCTTATCCTATCTAATAAAAGGGGAATATGCAAATTGATCATCATTCTGTCACAAAAATAGCAGCACCCGTAGCCATGAGATGGTGGCAC
This sequence comes from Lasiurus cinereus, assembly GCA_011751065.1. NCBI lineage: Eukaryota > Metazoa > Chordata > Mammalia > Chiroptera > Vespertilionidae > Lasiurus > Lasiurus cinereus. The sequence goes on from JAAGEH010000389.1 coordinate 10,401,939, forward strand.
CCAGTCCTGGGGGAGTGGCTGCTGAGAGCAGGCAGCATGAGCAGCCTGGCAGAATGTTTGCTTCATTACTATGGCAATGAGGCAAGAATACCACCCCAGCCACTGTAGGCCTCTGGGCCACAGAGAGCCTCTGGGCAGCAGGCACAGAGTGGCTAGGCCCCGCAGAGAGCAGAGAACTATGGGGAGTGGGCATAAACTATCAGGGTTCCCAGACTGGAGAGGGTATATGTCAGGATGAGGGACCCACCCCCTATGCACAAATTTTGTGCACCGAGCCTCTAGTCATATCTAATAAGAGAATAATATGGAAATTGACTATCACTCCAAGACACATGATGGCCATCCCCATGTGGTCAAAGATGGCTGCCTCCATGGGGACACAAGATGGTCGCCAGAAGATGGCCAGCAGAGGAGGGCAGTTGTGGGAGACCAGCCTTGAATCGATCAGAATGGTAGGGAAATAGTTAGGGGTTGATTAGGTTGGAAGGCAGAAGCGATTAGGTGCAATCGGGCAGAGGCAGGGCAGCTATTTAGAGCCAGTAGTCCTGGATTATGAGAGGGATGTCCAACTACCCATTTAGGCCCGATCCCCCTGGATCAAAAGGAATCCACTGGGATTGGGCCTAAACGAACAGTTAGACATCCCTCAAGAGGTCCCACATTGAAGAAGGTGCAGGCTGGACTGAGGGACAACATCCCCCCTACACTCCCTACCCTCCAAGTACAAATTTCTTGCACCCGGCCTCTAGAGTTATTTATAACTAGAGGCCGGGTGCATGAAATTCATGTATGGGAAGGGGGTGTCCTTCAACCCAGCTTGCTCCCTCTTCAATATGGGACACCTTGATAGATGTCTGACTGCCCGTTTAGGGCAGGTAGGGTCAGGCCTAAACGAGCAGTCATACATCCATCTCACAGTCCAGGACTGATGGCTCACACCTGCTCACCTGCCTGCCTTCTTAGTTGCCCCTAAGTGCTTCTGCCTGCCAGCCTGATCACCCCCTAACCGCTACCCTACCAACCAGATTGATGCCTAACTGCTTCCCTTCCAGCCTAACTGCCACTCACCCCCAACTTCCCTCCTTTGCCAACCTATTTACTCCTAACTGCCCTCCCCTGCAGGCTTGATCACTCCCAACTGCCCTCCCTTGCAGGCCTGGTCCCTGCCAACTGCCCTCCCCTACTGGCCATCGTGTGGTGGCCATCTTGTGTCCACATGGGGGCAGGATCTTTTGACCACATGGGGGCAGTCATCTTGTGTGTTGGAGTGATGGTCGATTTGCATATTACTCTTTTATTAGATAGGATAGAGGCCTGGTGCATGGTGGGGGCCAGCTGTTTTGCCCTGAAGGGTGTCCTGGATCAGGGTGGGTGTTCCCTTGGGGCATGGAGTGGCCTGGGCGAGAGACCTGTGGTGGTTTGCAGGCCAGCCAAGCTCTCTGGCAATCCAAGTGGAGGCCCTGGTATCTGGTATTTATTTGTCTTCTACAATTGAAACTTTGTAGCCTTGATCAGAGGCCAGGTGTGCAGAAAGCTTGGCTTCCTCCATCTCCAGGGGCAACCCAAGCCTCCCTCCTGCTCTCTCTGTGACCATAGCCATCTTGGTTGTGTTAATTTGCATACTCGCTCTGATTGGCTGGTGGGCATGGCTGGTGGGCATGGCTTGTAGGTGTAGTGGAGGTATGCTCAATTTGCATATTGCTCTTTTATTCGATAGGATTAGTTATACATTGGTATGCAAGAGAATCTTAACCAACTTAAAGACTCTATCCAAATATCTCCAGCTGCCTGGAGAGAATGTGAAACTCCATTCCTCCAATTATTGTATTCAGTGCATCAAGATATGTCTGAAACAGAAGACTGATGGGCTGGGTCAGTCCCTCCCCCTTCCCACCCCTCCACAGATGTTCACATTTAAATTGATAGTATTTCAAACACTTCATGTAAATGGATAGGTTTAACATTTTCACTCTGACAAAATTTCTAATAAAATATAAAGATGGGAACAGGTCTTGAAAACTGAATGTGGAAATAAAACTTTAAAGTGGATAATCCCTGGAGAGAAACCAATATGGCGGCATAGGTGAACACTTAAACTGCTGCCTCGCACAACAATTTCAAAACTACAACTAAAAGACAGAACAGACACTATCCAGAACCACAGGAAAGCTGGATGAGTGGAAATTCTACAACTAGAAGGAAAGAGGGGGGCTCATGGAGACGCAGAGGAGCTACAAAAAGCTGAGGTACAGAGACGCATGTGTGGAGAGAACTGGTGGCGGAGTGCCTGACTGGCTTTCTCTAGCAGGAAGGAAACAGAAACTCCCAACTGCACTGAACTCCTTATCCTATGGCACTGAACCCTAGTTCTGAGTGAGACTCATACGGGGGGAGTCTAGACTGTAAAAAGGAAGGAGTGCATGGAATTTAGGGGATCTGTGAAAGGGCAGAGGTCTGGGGGCATGCATACAACTGCATGCAGAAGACGAACTGCTGATTTTGCTTCTGGCTTTCTCTTGTGGGCAGAAGACAGAGCCTCCCAACTGTGCCACTTCTAACTGCACGGAACCCCAGTTTTGGGTGAGACCCTGGGTACCCAGACTCAGACGGGGCCCAAAAAGGCAGAGGTCTAGAGGCATGTGCACATGTGCACACAGAGATGGCTGCAGCAATTATCAACAGATACTTGAGACCCAGGGGTTGCATAGGGTGGGGCTGACTGGAAGCCAAGGCCATCTGCTAAGCCCTGAAACTTCACTCCATCCAAGCTCAACAGAGAGGCTTTTGCAGTTTTTCAAGTCTTATATCATAAGGCTGATTCCAACACAGAAGTTCTCCCGCACAATGAAAATGCAGAGACAAAGAAACAGATCACAAACGAAAGAAATGGAGGAAAACAAATGACTGGATATAGAGTTCAAGACCACAATTATAAGGTTTTTCAAGAATTTCCTAGAAAGATGAATGAATTTAGCGAGACCCAAAAGGAGATAAAAAAGGACCAACTAGAAATTAAACATACACTGACTGAAATAAAAATATTATACAGAGACCTAACAGCAGACTAGAGGAACGCAAGAATCAAGTCAAAGATTCGAAATACAAAGAAGCAAAAAACACTCCACTGGAAAAGAAAAAAGAAAAAAGAATAAAAAAATGTGAAGATAGTGTAAAGAACCTCTGGGACAACTCCAAGCATACCAACATCAGAATTATGGGGGTGCCAGAAGAAGAGAGAGAGCAAGATACTGAAAACCTATTTGAAGAAATAATGACTGAAAACTTCCCACATCTGGTGAAAGAATTAGACTTACAAGTCCAGGAAGTGCACAGAACCCCAAATAAAAGGAATTCAAAGAGGACCACACCAAGACACATCATAATTAAAATACCAAGAGCAAAAGACAAAGAGAGAATATTAAAAGCAGCAAGAGAAAAACAGTTTATTACCTACAAGGGAGCACCCATATGACTGTCAGCTGATTTCTCAATAGAAACTATACAGGCCAGACGAGTGGCAAAAATATTCAAAGTGATGAATAGCAAGAACCTACAACCAAGATTACTCTACCCAGCAAAGCTATCATTCAGAATTGAATGGCAGATAAAGAGCTTCACAGATAAGAAAAAGCTAAAGGAGTTCATCAACACCAAACCAGTATTATATGAAATGTTGAAAGGTACTCTTTAAGAAGAGGAAGAAGAAAAAGTAAAGATAAAAATTATGAACAAAAAATACATAACTATCAACAAGTGAATCTAAAAACCAAGTGAATTAAAAATATGATGAACAGAATAAACTGGTGAATATAATAGAATCAGGAGCATAGAAAAGGAGTGGACTGACAATTCTCAGGGGGAAAGGAGTGAAGGGGGTGCAGGGAGATACTGGACAAAAATCACACACCTATGTGGGGAAGGTAAGACTAGAGGGAGGAATGGGAACTCGGTGGAGAGGAGCTATGGGGGGAAAAAAGAGAAACAAATGTAATAATCTGAACAATAAAGATTTATTTGAAAAAAAAAACCACACAACTTTAAAGTGATAGTCAGGGTTTCTGCTCTCTCCTTCTTTATTCCTAACACCATTTCCTTATCCCTGCACCATTTCTCTGTTAGGTGGTGGTAAAATGGAATCACAGATAAAGTTTTATAAAATTTGAGGACATTTATGTTTTATTCACAGCTGTTCCACCATTCAAGAAAGTTAATTCTCTAAATAATTAAGTTAATGCAATGCATTGCAATGTTTTTAACTGATGGACAGAATATGATCCTTAGAGAGGAATAAAAGGTCTAAAGTATTTTGGAAAAATACTTCATAAGCTATGAAAAATAAATTGTCAGTCAAAAGTGCTCAACTTCTAAAAGTTTGTTTCCTCCCCTACACAGCATAATATAGCCCTGTATAAGAAAATACTACTGTACATACTAGTATAAGACTTCAGTTGAAAATCCCTTCAGGTGATGAAAAAGGTAGCCATCCACTTGGGGAAACGGAGCACTTAGAAAATGGGTTCCTTTCATTAAACAGATTCTTGTCTTAGTGAGCCTTGTCATAGTCCTAGTAATGGTGAAAGCTGACAGACAACTTGATGGAGGAATTATCCCTCTGAACTTTCCTGGAGGTGACAGCTCAGCCTCACCTCCCTGGAGGGCAAACAGTTTCTTTCAGAGTTGAGACCAGTGCAGAAGTGAGACCTGAGGCTAGATATGAATGCACACTGTCAGCTTGGTATACATACGACAGCTCCTTCTACTCCTCTGTTTTCAGCAAATTTCCTTTGACCTTAACATCTATTTATCTTGGCTGAAGGCATGTGAGTTAATGGGAGAGAAATTGCTCACCTTGAGGTTCAAGTGAGCTTTTCTTTTTCTCATTTTGTTTGCTGACTGTTTCTTTAAAAATATTTATTGATATATATTTGACAAAAATTGAATATATTTAAGATGTACTATATGTTTTGATATATGATAAATTGTGCAATCAAACTAATTAATATATCCATATTACCTGTATATATGTTTGTGTGTGTGTGTGGGGGGTGAGGACACTTGAAATCTATTTTCTTACCAAATTTCAAGTATACAATGCATTGTTATTAACTATAGACACCATTGAAACACGAAAATTGAACTGGAATGCGTGGTGCTCCCCTGGGCAGGATGGCTTCCCGGGTTCTTGTCCCGGTGGGTTCGAAGAGAGAAGAAGGAAAAGGTAGAACTTTATTAAGAAACGAGCACAGACTCCCACGAGGGGAGGGGGAAAGAGTCCCACTAAGTCCCTTTTTTTCTACTGTTTATAAAGGCTGCAGTTGTTTGTATCTTGATATCCCCTCTGATTTGTCACTATAGCAGCTCAATCTTCACATGAGGTTCCCTCCCTTATTGTTTTCTATTCCCTTTGGCCTATCTCTTCCCTTTCTGAATGAGGGGCTTCCTTCCCTTTCTTCTGTAAATGCATACCTTCTGCAGCTCTCAGCTCCCTTATTCTATGGAAATATACCTTCTGGCAGCTCCCCTATTCTGTGACTGCATACCTTCTGCAGTTATCAACTTTGCAGCCCTGGGGTTTACCCATGGACCCCTTAATTCCTAAAATTTCCTAAACCTGCCTATTTTACCCCTAAAAACTCCTTTCACCATGCTGTACATTAAGTCTCTAGAAATTACTCATCTAATAACAAAGTTCATATCCTTTATCTCCTCTTCCCACCACCTTTCCCCAGGCTTTGCTAACCACCATTTGATTCTATTCCTATGAGTTTAACCTTTTTTTTTTTTTAAGATTCTACCTATATATTAGATCATGCAATATTATTTGGCTTTCTGTGTTAGGCTTATTTCACTTAGCACAGCATCTTATAGTTTCATCCATCTTTTTGCAAATCACAGAATTTCTTTCTTTTTAAAGGTTGAATAACATTCCATTGTATATGTTTATATCACATTTTCATTATCTTTTCATCTGTTGACAGACATATATCTTGGATGATAACTGCCATTCATGTCCCCAAAACATTCCTTTACTCAGTTATTTACTTGTTTATTTACTTGTCCATTGATCAAACATTTATTGGGCACCTACCGTGTATGAGAAATTGTACTGAGGGTTGGGGTCAAGATGACTATAAAAATAAATAATACTGCCTTGATTGGACAGCTTAGTTAGTTGGAGTATCATCTCATACACCCGAAGATTGTGGGTTTAATTCCTAGTCAGGGAACATATCTAGGTTGTGGGTTCAATCCCCATTCAGGACACATATGGGGAACTGACCCATGTTTCTTTCTCACATCAATGTTTCTCTCTCTGTGTCTTTCAAATCAATAAAAATATCCATGGGAGAAGATTAAAAAAAATATATGAATAATTCTGCCTGGCCCGTGTGGCTTAATGGCTTGGAAATCCAGATATTTTTTCATATAAAACATCCTAAAATTTAAATGTTGACACCTTATTTTAAAAAATACTGAATGAGCTGAACAACAATCATCAAATTTCTGATTTCAGTCCACAGACCCCACTATGAACCAGGAGATTGCTGGTTAGTTTGATTCCCAGTCAGGGCATATGTCTGAATTTTGGGCTTGATCCCCAGTAGGGGGCGTGCAGGAGGCAGCCAACCAATGATTCTCTCTCATTCTTTGAAATCAATAAAAATATAAATTTTAAAAATGAGTGATACCATCTACTGTCAGAGAGAAAGTATAAACACATTTTCACAAGATATGATAAGAGCAGTAGTGATTAGCTATGGAATTAGAAGTGAATAAACTGGAATTTCTGTTGGAGTGTGAGTGGGGCAGGAAAACTGTGGGTGTTTCAAATTACTTATACGCCTACTCCAGAAATGTCAACTCCACAGGAGTCAGGCATTGCTCCCACTCCTCATCATACCATTCCTTTCTCATATAGAATCCCATTGAGCCACTGTTACTAATAGGATCATGCCATATCCCAGGGGTGCTGGAGCACAAAGAAGGTTGAGGAACATTGAATTAAGAGGATGTACAAATTGTTTCCCTGGCCGATGTGGTTCAGTCGGTTGAGCATCATCCCGGGCACTGAAAGGTCACAAGTTCATTTCCTAGTCAGGCACATGCCCAGGTTGTGGGTTTGGTCCTCCTGATTGATGTTTCTCTCCCTTTCTCTCCAAAAATCAATACATATATATTTTTTTAAAGAGGATGTACAAATTACTATGAACACAAGGGGATCCTGGAGGACTTCATTGAGAAGATGGCATTTTTGCTGCATTTTGAAGAATAAGAAATTTGTCAGTACAAAAAACGGTATTCTGGGCAAACAATGCAATTTACAAAGGCATAGAATCAGGAAAGTGGAATTTGTTCTATTTAGGAAACATCCAAGATTTGTATAACTAACTATAGATAGCATAGGTGTGTGTGTGTGTGTGTGTGTGTGTGTGTGTGTGTGTGTGTGTATAAATGGCTGGACATGGTAGGTACTATAGTTTGGCTCCATCTTTCCATGAGTGGGGTATATTCCACTGAAAAGTTTTCATGCTGTTTTTTAGAGAATAAGCATCCATTGTCTTCACAATATCTTCTCCATAGTCAAATTCAAATTTAGGAATAGTCTGAATTAGAATTATATGCTGTATCTCTAGCTTCTATCGTGTCCCTATCTGTTCTTTTTAGACAACTGTGTTTATAAGTTTGATATAAACCAGTGGCTGAAAAATATTCCCTCTGTCAACTGGTTTATCTTGTTACTGACATGAATAATCAAATTCAATTGGGTTAAACAAGCTGGAACATTGTCAAAGCCATTAGCAATATAAGAGCCTCCAGCCATACAAAACTCTTTTCGTAGATCTTAGAGTTTTCCTCATGAAAAGAAAAACTCAAACTAAAGGAAAAAATGTGTTTCAGTTACAAGCTCAATCCTCTGGGGTTTTCTCATCAGCTCTTTGATTTGATTTTTTTTCTATCATTTTTCCTGAATATTAGGAGTAGAGATAGCTTCTTGATAGTCTCAAATGTACAGGTTTTTTTTTTTTTTTTAGGTAGGATTAAGAACCTGGAAATATCAAAGTTTGCATATTGTCCAGATTTTCAAAAGGAAAAAATGAAGAGAGGTTGTAATCAAAACCAAGGCGGATGAAACTGATATCCTTGTTGCCTTTTGAAAGATCCTTTTGCCCATTTCCTGGAGCCACTGTTGTATTTTCCCTGACCCAATCTCACCAGACATCTCCTAAATTCAGGTGCCTGCCAGTTCCCTGTAGATACATAGGTAGAGAGATTGACTCCTGTAATAGACAAGATGGTAGATTCACAGGACTGTCAGAAATAGAAAATATTGACAGACGTACATAAAAACTTAAATGAACTGCAAATGGACCTGTATTAAACAAGCTCAGTTCCACTTTCAGCTAATCATTTTTCTTTAAAGAATGCTAGAGGCCCAGTGTATGACATTTGTGCACTGGGGTAAGGGATCCCTCAGCCCAGCCAGCGCCCTCTCACAGTCCAGGACCCCTCGGAGGATGTCTGACTGTCAGCTTAGGCCCACTTAGGCTGGCAGTGGAATATCTCCCGAGGAGTCCTTAGTGCTGCTGCGAAGGTGGGAGAGGCTCCCGCCACCGCTGCTGTGCTCACCAACTGTGAGCCTGGCTTCTGGCTGAGCAGCGCTCCCTTTGTGGGAGCTCACTGATCACCAAGGGGCAGCTCCTGCATTGAGCATCTGCCCCCTGAAGGTCAGTGCACATCATAGCGATCAGTCGTTTCCCCATTTGGTTGATTTGCATATTAGGGTTTTGTTATATAGGATACCATTGCAGGCAAAAGTGATATCTGATGTCTCCCATTTAATAACTTAATTAAAATGTCAAGAGACTAGAGATTACTTATACTGGCCTGATGCATTTTTGTGTCTCATAGAGTCCCTGCTGAAATGATTAATCAAGCCAGATGTACGAGATGAAATGGAAACCCACACTATTTTTCCTTCTCTTTTGGACCTAATTATCTCAGTCATGTGATAATCCTGGGTCGAAGTAAATGAAATGAAAGCAGAAAGTAAAAAAGGGAGAGAGTTTTAATGCCTCCTATAGCTTCCTTTTTGCAAAGTGCTAATGGGCAATATTATACCTGACAGTTATGCAGGCACCCTTTCTCCTTAGTGCTTTGGACAGATTGTATCTCTTTTGAAGTTTAGGAAGAAGGAAATGAGCTCCAATTTTCACCAAACTCTCTTGTATTAGAGATTTAGTTAAGTCCTTCAAGCTTAATCTCAACCTTTGTTTAGAAAATAAATTGTTGATTTCCAATGACAAGCTCCAAGAGTTCAGTTTGCAAGGAGCACTACCAAGTTTCCTTAAATGCTCCTCATGTATTGCTTGTGACAGAATTACTCAAAGTGCAGAGAAAATAGATTGCTGGTAGTCCTCTTTCTCCCAAGCTCTGTCTTGGGAGCAGACCCAGATAGGAAGCAGACCTGTGAGAAGTGCTCTATTTATCTTCTGGACACCAGATTTTAGCTGCAATGGCCAGTTGGGATTCCCCTGACCTAGTGTCCCATCTTCAATACTTGGAGAGGTCTTTTGTCTCTAGACTTTGTGGAAAAAGTAATATATTAGTTGAAATCATTGAAGCTACACTTGCGAATAGAAACTATATAGAGTTTATAGTACATTCACTTCAGCATAATTATTCATTATAAATTATTATTTACTATATATATATATGCCTAAGTGACCATTACAACTGAATAACCAGATGACCGGAGTGACTGGTCAACCAGTCACTATGACAAGCATCGACCACAAGGGGGCCCAATGCTCAACTCAGGAGCTGCCCCCTGGTGGCAAGTGTGCTCCCACAGGCAATCTCCCGTGGCTGGCCAGTGGCGTCGGTGGCCTTTCCTTCCATGTCTGGCCTGGTGACTATCACCTTTTCTCCTGACCCCCTACTGGGGCCTTTGGCCCTGGGCTGGAACAAGGAGCCAGGGTTGGTTGGCAGCAGACGTGGTCCCTTTCCTGGGGGGCTGATGGCCGCTTTCTCCTTGGGGCCAGCAGCAACCTCCTGGACCCTGTCCCTTCCCAGGGCCAGTGGGCCCCAATGACCCAGCCCTGATCAGCCCTGATCGCTGGCCAGGCCTAGGGACCCCACCCATGCACAAATTTGTGCACCAGGCCTCTAGTAATATATAATTACTTATTATAAGTAAACTTTGTAGGTTTTTGCCAAAAATTTCAAATTCCTTCTTTCCAAGAATAAGCCAATGTATGTTGGCTAACTATCTCTGGTTTGGTCTCATTCGAATTTCTTTCCCTTTGTTAGCTAGGTCCTATTTATTCTCATCTCTATGATATTTTTTTTTAATCCTCACTCGAGAATATTTTTTCATTGATTTTCAGAGTGTGGAAGAGAGAGGGCAAGACAGAGCGAAATATCTACATGAGAGAAGCACATCAATTGGTTGCCTCTTGCACATGCTCTGACCAGGATTTGGACTGGGGAGAAGCCTGCAACTGAGATTCATGCCCTTGATGGGAATCAAACCCTGGACCCTTTGGTGTGCAGGCTGATGCTCTATCCAGTGAACAAAACCAGCTAGGCTCATCTCTATGATCTTTGTTAATGACCTTACTAAGATTGTCATTTCTTTGTATGTCAGTGTTTATTAGTAATACCAAAACATTTTTAGTCATTAGATTATTTCATTAGTGGTCTTTATCAAGTGTACTAATAGAAAGTGACACTTCCCCACACTGCTGGCCTCTGGGTAACCCTCTGGAGTAACTTCTCTTTCCATTTTCCTGGACCTCTGCTTCCTGCTACTCTTGGGCATTGTCTGATTGCTCTCTCTCTAGCAGCTTGCTCCCTCCACGTGCTTCTTAAGAGTGGGACTAAAGAGAATTGTTAAATCGAGTTGCCCTCAGAAAGAACGTTCAGACTAAATTGAAAATGGACCCTCCATTTGGTAGAAAGATGAATGTGATACCATTTCCTAAACATGACTGAATTTGCTCCCTGGATGCTCTTGGCATTCAGTGGTATTAATCTTTCAAAAGCATTCTCAATGTTATATGTGACATTCCACAATGGTGCAGATCATTTGAAGGAATATCCTGAAATACTTTCCAAATGCTCTTAAAAGGTAAAAAAAAAAAAACACTTAATAGATATCTTCTGAAAGATTAGGAAGAAATGGGTCACAAAATCAAACAAATTTCAAGAATCAATCAGCAATCAAGCATTTGTTGAACACCTATATCATAACTCTGTTGGTTTGTCTCTATTTTATTTGCAATGATGGATTATGTTCAAAGCATATTATTTGGGCTGTTTGTTATGTTATTTGTTATAGATGGCAACTTCCATGTAATTATAAAACACATTTTAAAAATGCTTGACGTATAGAATCTATCAAGTAAATATAATACAATAGAGAAAGCATTGTGAACACTGATAGCATAGCATGCAATTTGAAGGTGAATTATGTGCACAGGTGTATGAATGTATGCATATTGACTGAAATCACTTTCTGTTTTCTCAGCTTGACTAAACTTGACACAGGCTTCTTCCTGACCTCCCTTCTGTTAGAGCATTTATATAAGAAAACTTGTCATGGAGAACCAAGATGGTAGCATAAGGTATAAACCTGTATGTGCTGTCTCTCGCAACCACACCAAAACTACAACTAAGAGACAAAAATGACTATCCCCCAGACAATGGGAAAGCTGGCAGAGTGGAAGTTCTACCACTAAAAAGAAAGAAAAAAGTACATTGAGACCTGGTAGGATGTGCAGAGGCTCAGAAAGGCAGAGGTATGGAGACACGCATGAAATGGGCTGGCATGTGCTGTTTTTTTCAATTGGGAAGGAGTTACAAGTTCCCCACTGCTCTGAACTTCAGTTTCTGGTGAGATTCTGGGGACTCAGACTCATACAGGGAGAAACTGGACTGTCTGCCATCAGGTCGGAAAGAGAGGGTGGCTTTCTCGCAGAGGTGCACACAGGAATCATTGTTTACTGCACTGGGGCACAGGACACAGAACAAAACACGGAAACAGAGACTCAGAGAGGGCTGACTGGTAGTCATCGCTGTTTGCCACGTCCTAGTGATTCCCTGAGACCCTGCCCACCCCAATTTACAAACCCACCTAGCTGTGCGCAGTGGCTTTTGCATATGAATGGCCTGCCCTCTAGCAGCTTAACCTAACAAATTGCAACTGAGTCAGATAACTCCAAAACTTCCAAATTCCAAGCAAAGAGAAGAAATCTGCAGATCTCTCTGTAGCTCCTGCTGGGTAGCCTCAGACACTAGCTGACTTGCACCTCTTTGGAGATCCAGGAGATCCAGAGGTCAGTGTGAGACAACACCAGATTTCAACTCCTCACATACATAAGTGACACATTCAAAAGGCAGACTCAGTTGGTGAGCATCAAAGCCCCACTGAAGTGAGTCTGCCCCATAGGGGTGTCTCCAGCACAGCAGTTATAGACACAGCTAATCCTCACAGTCAATTGGCCTGGAGGTCAATTCCTCCCAGTGTACCAATAGCAATCAAGGCTTAACTACAAGAAGACTGTGTACCCTGCCCTCAGAGGGGTGCACCAAGAGTGTCCACCTCAGGTGATTGGGGAGGTGGAGCTACTGGGCCATAAAGGACAACTAGCACACAAAGCCACCCCATCAGCCCAGGGAAGCAGCCAAAATGCAGAAGTTTGCAAAAAGCAAACTTCTGGACATAGAGTTCAAAACCACATTTACAAGGTTACTCAAGAATTTTGTACACACTGCCGACAAACTTATTGAGAACTCTGAGAAACTTTGTGAGACCTTTAAGAATCTTAAAGAGAATGCCGAAAAAATGGAAAAAGACCAGCCAGAAATTAAGCATACATTGTCTGAAATAAAGAATAATATACAGAAATCCAACAGCAGACTACAGGACCCCAAGAATCAAGCCAAAGATTTGAAATATGAGGAAGCAAAAAACACTCAACCAGAAAAAAAGAAAAAAGAAAAAAGAGTCTAAAAATGTGAAGATAGTGTAAGGAGCCTCTGGGACAATTTCAAGTGTACTAACATCAGAATTATGGGGGTGCCAGAAGAAGAGAGAGAGCAAGAAAATGAAAATCTATTAGAATAAATAAGGACTGAAAACTTTCCCTACCTGGTGAAAGAAATGGACTTATAAGTCCAAGAAGTGCAGAGAACCCCAAACAAAAGGAATCCTAAGAGGACCACATCAAGACACATCATAATTAAAATGCCAAAGGCAAAAGACAAAGAGAGAATCTTGAAAGCAGCAAGAGAAAAACAGTTAGTTACCTACATTTTTCAACAGAATCTATGCAGGCCAGAAGGGAATGGCAGGAAATATTTAAAGTGATGAATAGCAAGAACCTACAACCAAAATTACTCTACCCGGCAAAGCTATCATTCAGAATTGAAGGTCAGATAAAGAGCTTCACAGAGTTCATCACCATCAAATCAGGATTATATGAAATGCTGAAGAGTATTCTTGAAGAAGAAGAAGAAGAAGAAGAAGAAGAAGAAGAAGAAGAAGAAGA
>JAAGEH010000389.1:10415891-10520709 GCA_011751065.1 Lasiurus cinereus
TGGGGGGGGGGAAGAGGAACATCTGTAATAAACCGAACAATAAAGATTTATTTTAAAAAAAGAAAACTTGTCATTATGAATTATTTCTCTGCCCCTTCATAAATCTTGAAAAAGCCTCTTGTCAGTTATACACCCAGAACTGTCTTCCCAACGGCCCAAGAGATAACACTTTGAAATGTAATCATCAAGGAAGCCTAGGCCCCTGTCTGCTGGTCTCTGAGGTAGGGTGGAAGCCCATGGGCAAAATAGCATAGATAGCCTGACCATAGAGAAGAACACGGTGTTCTGTTCTGTAGCTCAATCCTTCGTATTTCCTGAAATGTTCTTATAGCAGACACAGACTTGCACTTTTCAGATGTTCCTCAAGAGAGACCTGCTGCCTGACTGTGAGCAATCACACCAGCTGAAGGCCTCCAGCTATTCCTTCACAGTTCATCTCAGCTTTCACACGGATGGGACAGCGTGCCTCCCCTGGAGTGCTCTGGAAACGAGCTGTCATGTGCTTCTCAGGACTGCTCTGACCAATAATTGGTTGAAGCAGGGTAGGCACAAGGTGCCACCAACCTCATGATGACACTGAGGATAAAATCTTGATCTGGAGCTTTTCTAGGGCCCGGCAGAATCCTTGCTGGTCTGTGACAAGTCTGAAAGCTATCCCTGCCCAATCCTGCCTTCTTTCTTTCCATGTCATTCCCAAGAAGCATTTCACATTCCTTACTCCATCCCAGGGTCAGCTTCCCAGACACATCAACCACAACACTTCACCCAAACAAACATATATATCAGTAATTTTCAAGTGGTGAGTAGCAAGAATTTTTTAAAAACATGCAGTAAGTGACTATTTAGCCCAGGGGCATTGACCTATTTTCCCCTAGATTGTCAAGTAAAAAAATGACTATAGCCAACATAAGCTGTGCCATGTGAGTGCATCAAAAGTATACCTATTTTTTGTTGGATCTGCAAAAGGTATATTTTTTGATGTGCTGCAGAATTTTAGTAACTAGTTTATGTGTGCCATGAGATGAAAAAGATTGAAAATTTATATATATCAATAGACATTAAAACTATGAAGACTAAACATTAAAACAAAAAAGAGTAAGTGCTGCTGCAAGTGGAAACTCCCCATGAAATTTCTAATATAAATGAAGAGACAGTCTTCAGATGATTTTTGTGGCAGGACAGTAAGAAGCTTGGGAAATCCCTGAGCAAGTGGAATGGGGAAACAGAGACAAGAAAATGAAACAAGGCCAAACAGTTTGGGTAGCTTGCAGCCAGCTTGTGAATCAGAAACCTTATCTTCCTCAACCGAGGACACTTGCAAACAAACGTTTTATACCCTCCTCCCCTAACCAGAGAATAGCTAGCTTACTCACCTTGGCCTGGGAAATAGAGAACAAAGACCCAATTAATGCCATTTATGCCAGGCAAACCCAAAGTTGAGGAACAAATAACAATAATCCCACTAAAGCCAGGCAGAGCTAAGATAAAAGTAAAACAGACCAAATAATTCAAAGCTCCCCTTATACTCTCATTGTAATGAACCAGCATATTAAAAATGCCCTTGGAAAGCTCCTGAATATTCTACTGAAACCTTCCCCTAAGATTTTCACCTGCAGAAAAAATAAGGATAAAAAGCCCTCAGGACAATGACTCAATTCAGCTCGTTCTGGAGCACACCCTTCCTGGGCATGTACATTGTATTTTTAAGGTTTCCCACAAAACTTGCAGTCAGGCCTTAGTTGGTTTGGCTCAATGGATAGAGTGCCGGCCGACTGAAGGGTCCCAGGTTTGATTCCGGCCAAGGGCACATGCCTAGGTTTTGGGCTCAATCCCCAGTAGGGGGTGTGCAGGAGGCAGCCAATCAATGGTTCTCTCTCATCATTGATGTTTCTATCTCTCCCTCTCCCTTCTTCTCTAAAATCAATAAAATATATTTAAACAAACACACAGAAAACTTGCAGTCAGGGGAGCAGTAGGCATTGGCAACTCAACTGGGCTTACCCCTAATCCTGTCTCCAAGGCCCTCTTTTTTCTCTGACTTACCAATGAGCTAACAGCAGCTCTGCCCAGGTTCCTTCTTTTCTATAACATTTCTAGAGAACCAAAGCAGAGCATCCCCTAGGCTCTCTCCTGATGTTTCTTCTGCCCTAATTTTGTCCTTTGTTTCACTGCCCCAGGCATGAATAAACATACTCTCAAACCCAACTAGACTCTTGCTGTGAAATCTTTCCTACATGAAGTCAAGAACCCACATACCACAGGCTGGCCGGAGGCAGACCTGCTGGTCCCTGTCCCATATCAATTTTCACTGTATGAAAGGACCAACCACAGGCTCTCATTAAATATCAAGAGTGCATTCAAATTATTTTAACCTAAAAATTAATTTTTAAAGGTTTAGAAAATATGACTACTGAGAACTAAAGTATGATTTATATAATACTAACCAGAGGCCCGGTGCATGAAATTTGTGCACAGGGGAGGGGGTGTCCTTTAGCCCAACCTGCTCCCTCTCTAATCTGGGACCCCTTGAGGGATGTCCACCTGCCCATTTAGGCCTGATCCCGGTAGAATCAGGCATAAACAGGCAGACGGATATCTCTCTCACAATCCAGGACTGTTGGCTCCCAACTGCTCACCTGCTTGCCTTCCTGATTACCCCTAACTGCTTCTGCCTGCCAGCCTGATCACCCCCTCACCACTTCCCTACCAGCCTGATTGATGCCTAACTGCTCCCCTCCCAGCCTATTTGTCCCTAACTGCTCTCCCCTGTGGGCCTGGTCACACCTAACTGTCCTCTCCTGCAGGCCTTGTTATCCCTAACTGCCCTCCCCTGCAGGCCTGGGTCCTCCCAAACTGCCCTCCCCTGCAAGCTCGGTCACCCCCAAATTCCCTCCTCTGCTGGCCTGTTCACCCCTGACTCCCTCCCTTGCAGGTTTGATCACCCCCAACTGCCCTTCCTTGCAGGTCTGGTTCCTCCCAACTGCCCTCCCTGCTGGCCATCTTGTGATGGCCATCTTGTGTCCACATGGGAGCAGGATATTTTGACCACATGGGGGCAGTCATCTTGTGTGTTAGAGTGATGGTCAATCTGCATATTACTCTTTTATTAGATAGGATAGAGGCCTGGTGCACAGGTGGGGGCCAGCTGGTTTGCCCTGAAGTGTGTCCTGGATCAGGGTGGGTGTTCCCTTGGGGCATGGGGTGGTCTGGGCGAGGGGCCTGTGGTAGTTTGCAGGCCAGCCATGCCCCCCAGTGACCCAAGTGGAGGCCCTGGTATTTGGGATTTATTTATCTTCTACAATTGAAACTTTGTAGTCTGGAGCAGAGCCAAGCCTTCTGCTTGCACAGCCATTGAAACCTTGTTGCCTTAAGCAGAGGCCAGAGTGTACAGAAAACTTGGCTTCCTCCATCGCCAGGGGCAACCCAAGCCTCCCTCCTGCTCTCTCTGTGACCATAGCCATCTTGGTTGGGTTAATTTTCATACTACTCTGATTGGCAGGTGGGTGTGGCTGGTGGGCGTGGCTGGTGGGTGTAGCAGAGATACAGTCAATTTGCATATTACTCTTTTATTAGATAGGACATTAACAAGAGTAGTTTTTGTTGAGTATCTACTATGTGCCAGATTTTATCACTTTATATATATAAATATACTTTCTTTTGTATTTTCTCATTATGTCTTTTTTTTTTCCAATTTTATTCAGATGTACTTTTCTTATTTAATCTTCACGTAGTCAAGTTATTTCCTTGTTTATAGATGAGGAAGCCAGTGTTTGAAAACTATGAAAATTGCCAAAGATTCCAGGAGGCAGGCCTCAGATCCAGGTTAGAACAGAAGGACACTCCAGTCCTTCCTCACTACTCTACAGTTGGTTTCCATATGCCAAGACCATACAGATGTCAGAATGACTACTTCATATACACTATTGTATTTAATCCTCACAACAGCCCCTGAAGACAGATATAATTGTTATCTACATTTTACAGATAAAGTAATTGAGGCCAAGTGAGTTTGTGTGATTCAAAAAGAATAAACCCCATAGGTAGAAGAGTTGAGATTTAGACCAAGACAATCAGATTTGAGAACTTAGCACAGCTGGAAGCGGTGATGCTTGCATGAGGGTGACCTGTGCTAATCCTACTTCCATAGATCCACAGAAAGAGAATTGTCAGTTATATCCAAGTTAAAGTCATCACAGGAAGTGGTGGGACTACCCAGTGGCAGCTTTGCTAAAGGGCATAATGTACTTAAACTTGCGTCTCTCCTTAGTGTTGACATGGCAGGATCCTATCAATCACCATTATTTGCCTATTAAACCTGTCTCTGCTTTTACAGAAATTGAAGTTGAATGTGTGGTAAGCCCCAGAAAGTTGTGCACACTTTGATGTGTTTAGAGACCTTCCAGGTGTTCAAATGAGAAATGACAGACTGGTCTTAACTTAGAACTGAAATGTTTCACCAGTACAGTTTCTGAGTCTGAGCCTTTTCTCTTTGAGATGTGACAGAGAAAAGAGTAGACGAAATGTCTGCCTACATGTCATTCCTTCAAACCCCACTTTCATATCCCTGGGCCATTCCTCAAGCTGTTACCTCCAACTAGAATTCTCTTCACTCTCTACCCAAATCCTTTTTATCTTTAAGATCTGGCTCAAACCTCACTTTCTTCATGAAAAGTCCCCAACCCTTTCCCTCTGCACAACCATCAACCATATTCTTTGAGAGAATAACTGTCTTCTGTGCTTTCACTTTATTATACCTTTATTTTAGCATCTTCCAATATGTATATGGGATATGCACATTCTACGGTATATGATTTCACCCATGCCTATGCACATCCTCCTAGATGGTTAGTTTTTTTTTTTGAAGACAAGGACCATTTATTTTAATTAGTCTTGAACTTGCTGTGCCTAACATAGTGTTTGGCACATCTGAATGGTCAGGTTGTTACTTAAGAATCTAAGAATATTTAAAGGCTTAGACAGATACTATTTAATCATATTCTGTAGGATGGAAACTTCCAGTAGATGTGTCAGAACATTCACTGATTCCCAGATTTGTTAATAACCTTGTCTGAGACAGTGTGAAGCCAGGATCCATGTTTATCTCATTTTACAATGGTACATCTGGCATGTAGCATGAGGTCTGCTTATCACATAGTTGCTGAACCAACATTGTCAGACCATTATTCTTACAAGCCTGCCATAAAGACACAATGTACACTCCTACCTGTATATTATTAGCACGAAAAAGCCCTTATTTAAAAAATTGGATTCCCATGCCAAAAAGGGGGAAGTAACCCTTCATTAAAATAGAGACTTGGTGACCTGTTCCATCAGTGTACTCATAAATTTCTTCTTTCAGGTACTGTGTGGTATAATTTAGCAACAATCCAGATTCCTGTGACTTTCCCTCTGTTTATTGGCTCATATTACAGCTAATGGTAAAGTAGGGTTCTGATAAATCATGTCTTTATATGAGCACTAAAGAGTAGCCCATGAGCTAATGTGCCAGGTGTACCGCAACTAGCTCAAACACCTCTCCTTTTCTGGCAGAGCTTCAACCACTGCACTCCAATTTAACATGGTTTGGCCAGCCCTTCCACACCTGGGAGACATTTTATGCTTCTGAACACACATACAGTCCTTCATCCCCACACCTACCCACTCACTCACCTGCATGCCTTTCCCCAGCCCAAGCTTCATAATGGACCTCATGCTTATTTACAATGACACTTTCATTCTTCCCTGAGGCTCCTGTATATTCTTCAGTAATCTCAACTCCCCTAGATGGTGACTCACCTTATGATGGATTGTTTAAAGTCAGAACAATGGCAGGGCCTGAGAGGAAATGAGAAAGGTGAAAATTTGTCAGAAATTAGACTCAAGGAAATAGTGAGGAGTGTCTGTCACTATGTTTACTTAGAACAGGTTTAGTACCAACAAAACCCAAGGTTTTTCCTTTTATAAAATTTCTTTATAAAGAACTCTTCTTTATCAATGCTTATAGTTGCATTATTCATAATAGCCTAAAAGTATAAATGACCCAAATGTCCTCAACAA
Source organism: Lasiurus cinereus (assembly GCA_011751065.1). Taxonomy (NCBI): domain Eukaryota; kingdom Metazoa; phylum Chordata; class Mammalia; order Chiroptera; family Vespertilionidae; genus Lasiurus; species Lasiurus cinereus. Next base: position 10,421,949 of record JAAGEH010000389.1, read on the forward strand.
ACTAATGGATAAATAAGATATAGTATCCTATATATAAAAGCCTAATACAGTGGTACCTCGAGATACGAGTGCCCTAACAAACGAGATTTTTGAGATACGAGCCGTTGAGCGAGCGATTTTTGCCTTGAAATACGAGCAACATTTAAGATAGGAGTAATCGAGCGGATCAGCCGGCTGCACATTACCCACCAGTTTACCGAGACTCGAGCATCTCATAGTTTCCCACGCCTCAAGGTTACAGAACGAATTAAACTTATATCTCGAGGTACCACTGTATGCAAATTGTTCAACTGCAAGTTTGATGGCTCGCTATGATGTGTGCTGACCACCAGGGGGCAGGAGGAACATGGTGGGTGTTGGCGTCTTGGTGCTGGCAGCAGATGGCAGTGGAGGTACTGCTGGCCCTGATGGGTCCCCATGAGAGCAGATCCAGGCAGGATAGTAGAGCAGGTGAACGGGTGACACCAGGCCAAGGCGTGGAGCAGGAACTTAATGGCCCTGCCAATAGCCCTGCAGATGGCAACCAGCAGTGATGGGGGAGGGAGGCGAGGCCACTGCCTGGCTCCCAAGCTCTGAGGGAGCTGGGCGGTGGGATCTTGGCCCCAACCAATTGCCTTGCAAGTGGGATGGTGGAGCAGGTGAGAGGACAGCTCCAGGCCACATTGAGATAAAGGTGTTGATAGAGCTAGTTTTTCTGAAGCTTGTGAGGAAGGATCTGTTCTAAACCTCACCCTTTGTCTTGTAGATAACTATCTTCTTACTGTTTTCACATGTTCTTATCTCTGTACATGTCTGTGTCCACATTTCCTCTTTTGTAAGAATAGGCTGCAGGGCTGTGAGGCTGGAGGCACAAGCTGGGGCTGTAAACCTGGGGGTGTGAGATGGGGCCTGAGCCACGCAGGCCACCCTGAGGGACCCCACCCATACATGAATTCATGCACCAGGCCTCCAGTATCCATATAATGAACCATCCTTTGGCTATAAAAAGGAATACACCATTCTTACACATGCTACAATGATAATCTTGAACATGTTAAGTAAAAGAAGCCATACATTCATTTCATGATTCTATTTACAGTGGTACCTCGAGTTATGAGTGCCCTAACATATGAGATTTTTGAGATACGAGCCATCGAGTGAGCGATTTTTGCTTTGAAATACGAGCAACATTTGAGATAGGAGTAATCGCGTGGATCGGCTGGCTGCACATGACCCACCAGTTTACCACGACTCGAGCGTCTCATAGTTTCCCACGCCTCAAGGTTACGGAACGAATTAAACTCGTATCTCGAGGTACCACTATATATGAAACTAGAGACCCAATGCACGAAATTCATGCACTCAGGGTGGGGGGTGGTGTCCCTCAGCCCAGCCTGTATCTTCTCCAATCTGGGACCCCTTGGAGGATGTCCGATTGCCATAGGGATTGGGCCTAAACTGGCAGTTGTATATTCCTCTCACAATCTGGAACTGCTGGCTCCCAATCGCTCACCTGACTGCCTGCCAGCCTGATCACCCCCTAAACCACTCCTTTGCCAGCCTGATTGATGTCTAACTACTCCCATGCAGGCCCAATCACCCCCAAATGCCCTCCCCTGCTGGTCTGACCACTCACAACTGCCCTCTCCTGCCAGTCATCTTGTGGCATCCATCTTGTGACAACATGGGGACAGCCATCTTGTGAGGGCATGACACTCAATTTACATATTACCTCTTTATTATATAGGATATCTAGAATGTACTAATCTACAAGGAGAACAGATTAGTACTAGAAAGACAAGGTGTTAAGGTATTGATAGCTAAAGGATATGGGCTTTCTGAGGTTAGGAAAATGCTTTAAAATTTGCTGTGGTAATGATTGCACATATTTGTGATTATACCAAAATCCATTGAATTGGATACTTATAAGGAGTAAATTGCATGGCTTATTAGTTTGTCGGACTAACAGAACAAAGTGCCACAGACTTGGTGAAATTTATTTTATCATAGTTCTGGAGTCTAAAACATTGAGATCAAGGTGTTGGTAGAGTTAGTTTTTCTGAAGCTTGTGCAGGAAGGATCTGTTCTAAGCCTCACCCTTTGACTTGTAGATAACTATCTTCTTACTGTTTTCACATGTTCTTATCTCTGTACATGCCTATGTTCACATTTCCTGTTTTTATAAGGATACCACTCAGATTAAGACCCCCTGTAATGACCTCATTTAAATTTAATTACTTGATAAAGACCCTATCTCTAAATAGGATCATATTCTGGATCATAGGTTAGAAGGTTAGGACTTCAACATATATTATGTATTTTAAGGGGACAACAATTGAGCCTGTAACATACGGTATGTGATTTATATCTCAATAAAAGTGTTTACACTTAGACATTGAGCCTGATTCTTAGATGGTGTTGACCCAGGTATGAGGAAGTTAAATAAGAAACATACCTGTTTTCCATAGAGCAGACCTTTGCTGCTTCTGTGATTGGTCCAGGCTCACTCTATCCCTAACTCCATACATGCAAGAATGCAGAAGAGATAAACCAACGTTCATAAAATAGGATCCATAATTTGAATCTAGTAATTGACATGTTTTATTTAGCCTGTACAATATTTTCACAACGTTAAAATTTGAATCTTTGAATGCAAGGCATGCGGGCATACTATAATTTGTTATAGTCCTCATCATCCCCTAGTGTGTTATACACGGCATGCTGCACTTATTTGTTAACTGCTTCAACACTTGAGCTTGAGACATTAGGAATAAACACATTGACATGCCGCCACATCTCTTGGAACATCTAACAGCATTGTTATAAAAAAATTAGCTGTTTCATGATTTACTGATTAAAAGTCCCACTGCAAGGTGATACCTCATTGTTGTTTTAATTTGCATCTCTGATGATTAGTGAATTTGAGCATATTTTCATGTCTCTTGGATATTTGTATGTCCTTTTTGGAGAAGGGTCTATTTAGGCCCTTTGCCCCATTTTTTCATTGGATTGTTTCTCTTCCTTTTGTTAAGTTATATAGGTTCTTTATATCTTTTGAGAATTAACCCCTTATTAGGTTGTATCATTGGCAATCATGTTCTCCCTTACAGTAGGATCCTTTTTCATTTTGTTGATGGTTTCTTTTGCTGTCATCAATAAATTAGCAAACTACAAGTGCTTGTGAGGATGAGGAGAAAATAAAACCCTAGTACATGCTGGTAGGAATGTAGACTGGTGCAGCCACTATGGAAGATAGTGTGGAGTTTCCTCAAAAAATTAAAATGGAACTGCCATTTGACCCAGTGATCCCACTTTTAGGAATAATCCTAAGAATCTTGAAACACTCATCAGAAACAATATATACACCCCTATGTTCATAGCAGTGCTATTATAAATTTATAATAGCTAAGATCTGGAAACAGCCCAAGTGCCCATTAGTAGATGAGTAAAAAAAGCTATCGTACATTCACACAAAGAAATACCATACAGCTGTGCCGAGACTGGTTTGGCTCAGTGGATGGGGCGTGGGTCTGCAGATTGAAGGGTCCCAGGTTTGATTCCCGTTGGGGGCATCTACCTTAGTTGCGGGCACATCCCCAGTAGGAGGTGTGAAGGAGGTAGCTGATTGATGTTTCTCTCTCATCGATGTTTTTCTCTCATCGATGTTTCTAGCTCTCAATCTCTCTCCCTTCCTCTCTGTAAAAAAATCAATAAAATATATTTAAAAAAGAAAGAAACACTCTACAGCTGTAAAAAGGAAGAATCTCTTACCCTTTGAGACAAATGGAGCTAAGCAAAATAAGCCAGCCAGAGAAAGACAAGTATCACATGATTTCACATATATATGGAATCTAATGAACAAAATAAATTGATGAAAAAAATAGATCCAGAGACATGGATGCACAGAATGGACTGATGAATCTCAGAAGGAAGGAGTTGGGGTGGGAGGAGATTAACCAAAGAACTTATATGCATATACACACAGACAATAATGCAGTAAAAGCCTGGGGGGAGGGGTCCAAGTGAGGTGGAGGGAGTCAATGTAGGGGCGGAGGAAGGAAGGATATCTATAAAACTTCCAACAATAAAGATAAATTAAGAAAATAAAAGTTCCCGTAGAGAGGGACACTTATATGAGAATTTGGATTTAAGCTACTGTATAGGCTATGTTTTGCTCAACCGTGTACAGAAGTTATAAATTTAGGCAAGAGCTAAATCTATAATGAATTCTATATCCAAAGGAGGACTGGGTATGAGGAGATTTTAGATATAAGCAAATAATTTTTATTTAAAATTTAAATCAAATAAGAATAAATTAAAATAAGAAATATATATTTGAGGCATTTTCCTTTTTAGTTTAATAAGTAATATGTGGGCAATTAGTCTAGAATTCTAATCTGGTATAGTCACATATATTTGGGTATACCACAGGTTCTATTGTTTTCCTTTTGTAGAGTACTTTTATATGATGAAGAAGACTCATGTATCAGGGTCAGCTTACACCAATATTTCCCCCCAGGCACTTTGGGAGATAGTTCGATTAGAATTTATTTTTCATTTCCTCCCATCACAAGTTCTTAACACCATTGTAGTCACATCGGTGAAATGATCAACAAGATATGACATTATTCATCTCAGATGAAACAGCACACTTCCTACAGGAAGCATTTAGCTGAACAGCATATGCAAAACCATTGTTTTGAACCCTGACCTCCTAATCATGTCTTCATTTCAGAGGAAGTACTTGGAATAATGACTTACAAAATGTTCTCCATCCTGAGCAGAACAGACCCTTCCTTTGGAACCATGTGCTACTAGTGTCACCTGTAACTTCTCTGTTTCGCTTAAAGAGTGTTTTTTAAGGCTAAGGGAGCATTAGCATCATCTGGAAGGTTTATTAAAAGACTCCTGAGTTCCATCTCTAGGGTTTCTGATTCAGTAAGTTTGTAATGAGGCCCAAGGTTTTGCATTTTTAGTAAGTTTCCAGATGATGATGCTGATTCTGGGATCACACCTTGAGAATGACCAGCCTACACAATGAACGCGAGGCCTGCCTCTCCATTTCACCTCACACAGGGCCTCCTCCTAATTTCTTAAGATTTAAAAAAAAAATCTGGGGAAGGAGTCTAACTGACTAGTTTATAAGTGTGCAACCCTTCAATGAGGTTGTAGAATCTTTTTGTGCAAAGATACAGGGAATGCATGCTAGGCAAACTAAAACAATGTCATTCTATACTTACTCTTTCTTTGAGAAAGCATAGAATGAAATTTTTGAAGAAACATTCTCTTGCCCTGGCTGGTGTGCTCAATGGTTAGAACACTGACCTGCACACCAAAGGGTCTCAGTCAAGGGCACATACTTAGATTGTAAGCTTGACTCCTGGCCCCGGTATGGTAACCACAATACTGTTGTCTGTATCTATAAGTTTACTTGTTTGTTTGTTGCTTTTTACTTTATATCCCACCTATATGTGAAGTCATATGGTTCTTGTCCTTTTCTCTTCGACTTATTTCACTTAGCATGACACTCTCAGGATCCATTTATATTGTCACAAATGGCAATATTTAGTCTTTTTTATGATCGAGTAGTATTCTGTTGTACCATATCTTTATTTAATCATTGGTCAAAGGTTGTTTCCATATCGTGGCTATTGTATATAATGCTGTAATGAACATAGAGGGTACACAAATCTTTGCGAATAAGTGTTTCGAAAAATTTCAAGTAGATACCTAGAAGGGGGATTGCTCATATGGTAGCTCTATTCTTGACTTTCTGAGCAATCTTCATACTGTTTTCCATAGCAGCTGCACAACTTTACTTTCCCACACACCATATATAAGGGTTCCCTTTCCTCCACAACCTTTCCAACTAATGTTATTTCTTGTCTTATTGTTAATAGCCATGCTAACAGGTGTGAGGGGGTATCTCATTGCGGTTTTGTTTTGCATTTCTCATATAGCTAGTGAAATTGGGCCTTACAGAGGTGTTTTATACATGTTAATTATTTGAATCTTATAATAATCCTATAAGATATTATTATCCAGTAATATTATTCATTATTATTCTTTATAGGAATTGAAGCTTAGGGTGTTTTAATCACTTTCCCATGGTCACACTGATTTGCTTTAGGGCCTGGGTGCCCGGTTTTGTTTGTTTTTTCTATTTTCGAAACTTCTTCCACATAATTTCAAAGGTACAGTGCCATATATTCATAGCAAGAAACTGATTAGAGCATGAGAATAGTAAGGCAGAACAGTGATCCCTGAGGTTTCTAGAGATTTGTATTACCTTGAAATTCAAATGAAATATTTGGATTGTTTTTGGAAAGTGTGATCTAATGGTTGGACAAAAAGGGGATAATAATTTATGTATTTTGTTACTTTTGCTCAAATTTTTAAATCAATTTTTTGTTACCTTGCTGAAATTTTGAGGCCAGAAAAATGCTAAGAACTATTGGGAGGGGAGGCAGAAATAAAAATACACTCTGAGAAAAAAGATGCATGACTAAACATTTAATAACAGAATAAACTTTGGTATTAAGTCTTCAGTGTTAGAGTATTTTGTTATACTGTTTCTTTTATGCTCTTTTATGCATTTTCTCTTTCATAGCTGCTCTTTTTGTATTAGGTAAAAGCCCACATTATTTTCTTACGGCTCAGTGGCTTTCTCCCTTTGAGACTCAACCACGGGCTGACAGAGGGTAATGTCAACTCCAAGTTAACCAGGAATAGTGTTTACTGTGGTGAAGCTTAAATGTGTGCACACCATATCCAGTCCCTTAACTGACACACCCTAATAGTTAATTAATGCTGATTAATGAATGGCATAAGAAAATAGTTACACATTACCTTCCTTTTTTTTTTTTATAAAAAGTACTGATTTATTTTAAAGAGAGAGACATGGATTTGTTGTTCCAATTACTTATGCATTCATTAGTTGATTCTTGTGTGTGCCCTGATTGGAAATTGAATCTACAACTTTGGTGTAATGGGACAACATTCTGACCAACTGAGCTACCCGGACAGGGCACATAGCTTCCTTTTGCATATGACATAACCATGCAAATCCATCTTGCATCTGGCTTGCTTGCTTGCCTGATGATTCTATTTACACGTTAGAGCAAACTCATTAGTCAACAGAGCCAAATATCAATAGTACAACAATTGAAATTTCTTTTGAGAGCCAAATTTTTTAAACTTAAATTTCTTCTAACTCCACTTCTTCAAAATAGACACGCTGAAGCTGTGGTATTTTGTGGACGAGCCACACTCAAGGGGAGAAAGAGCCATAGTTTGCCGATCACTGTGCGACTAGTTGCCCAGTTTAAAAACACTTGATGCTTCTCCTTCTCGCCCACTCCATATCCTATCCATCAGCAAATTCTGTCATTTGAACTACGAAATACATTCGAAGTCTATTTCTTATTGCTCCCACTGCTTTCACCCTGGCCCAAGCCACCATCATCTCTCGTTTGGATCACTGCAATGACCCCCTGACTGGATTCTCTGTTTTCACCTTTGCTCCTCTGTAGTCAGTTCTAGCCAAGCACCCAGAGTGATTCTAATAGAGTCACTGTTAGAATATACAGTTTTAAAAGGAGTTATTGGTGTGCTCAAAATCCTCCCATGGTTTCTCATCACTGCACAGGTAAAGGCCATAATGGCTTGCAATGCCCTGCGCTATGACTCCTTGTTCCCTTTTTGAGCTTCTCTCTCTGCTCCTGCTCACTGGCCTCTCCTAACCGCCCTGTGACCTCACCCTCACCTTCCTCATGTCCTTGTTCAAATGTTGACTTCTCTTCCGCAAAGTCCTCCTTGACTACCTTATTTAAAACTGATCCCTGCCTGCTTCCCTGACACCATTTTTCTACTTTATTTCTCTCTATTAATTTGTCATTTTACATTTTTCATATATTTCACACATTTCTTTAAAATATATATCTTCTTCGAATGGAATGTAGGCTTCATTTGTTTGTTTATGTTTATTGTTGTACCTATACTGCCTAGAATAATGCTGGAAATGTGGAGGTTCTCAACAAATACTTGTGAAATTGAATGCTTTCCAGAAAAAAAAAAGTTACTTCTGATTGCGGTTAAGACACTTCAAGTGAATATTTATTTTGGAGTAAAGCCAGATGTTAAAATTACCTGCCTCCGCTCTCTCTTTGACTAGCCAGGAAATTTGACAGGTTGTGATATGGTGTGGTAGGTTTCACAGCAGAACAAACACTTGGGGCACTTTCTAGAGGAGCTATATTAGTCCAACTGCATCCTTTTGCCCCATCTCTGCAACTCTCCTCTGAGTTGGATAGCTGGATTGATGGCTTTTATTAGGATCATGAAAGCCAGTAAGTTTAAAATTTAAAAGGACTGGACCATATCCCTGCTTTTGGAACCTGTTTTGTTTGTTTGTTTGTTTGTTTTGTTTAGTTTTTCCACAAGCAACTCAACTAGTTACTGATAAAGTATTGATTTCTAGATGATGTTAAACACTAGGCATCTATTCCAGATCTAGAGGATCCAAGAAACAACCATCCCGGACAAGATAATGGCATGTAGTAAAGTAGAACTTTAATTTCCTTAAGTAGAGGTCTTAGGGAATGCCCGTTTCATGGAACAACAGGACAATAAAATCTCCACCTCCACCCACTGAGGTCCTGAGCTATACCAGCTGCAGCCATGAAGTGCTAAGTGCTCGCCTTCTTGATCTTACAAGTTGCCCAATCACTAGATAGGCTCTCTTCTAAAAGAGACATGAGCTTTTGTGCTTCATAACCCTAACAAGCTTGCCAAACAGCTTAAATTATGCTGAATTAGAAGCAATACATGCTGCTAATTCACACATGTCAGAAGTTTCTTAGCACCACTCAAAGTTTGCTTTGACTACCATAGTAGGTCTGAGTTTCCAGCACGTCAAAGGTGAAGAATTTGGCAGAAAATTGTATGTGTTATTTTTCTTGACAAATTTCCCCCTACATTTTTCTGACACCCATTATATCATGCTCCATTGTTTAGACCAAGCAATATCCCACAACTTGGTGGAAACAATTTTAAGAAAACTAGGGTATTAGATGTCTGTGTAGCTTTTGGGTACAGAGTTTGTATCATCACAGGTGTGAAACCTGTGATTTCTGCAGTGGTCACTCTGTAGGGCTATTAGTCTAGCAGCAAAGTCAGGCATTGAATCAAATTGTTGTGTTTTTGATGAAAAACGTAAAAGCCAAGAGCTAGAACTATGGGAAAGAGATGCCGAAGTTAGGAAGATTCATGCCTATATATATCTACATGGAAGAGTGGCAGAACCAATGAGCAGTCCTTAAAATAAATGAATTTTCACAGGGCTAAGTTTCCATGGATTTTTGTATTTTGTCTTCTCTAACTTTTAATTTTAAATATAATTCCATAAAACAGAGTTCTTGAAATAGAGGAAGTAATCTTCCCAGTTTTAGTGATTGACCCTTTTTAAAAATATATCTTTATTGATTTCAGAGAGGAGGAGAGAGGGACAGAAAGATAGAAATATTAATGATGAGAGAGAATCATTGAATCAGTTGCCTTCTGTGCACCCTCAACCCAGGACTGAGTTCATAACCTGGGCACATGGGAATCAAACTGTGACCTCTTGGTTCATAGGTCGATGTTCAACAACTGAGTTACACCAGCTGGGCAGATTGACCATTTTAAGTGTTTTATCTAATTGTTCCTTCTTATCCTCCCACTCCCATTATCTACCTCCTCTGTCCTGCTCTGTGCCAGCTCTCTTGCTAGGAAAATACTCTGGCTGATATAGTAGTTCATACTAAGAGTTGCCTTAGGAAACAGTCCTTCTGGAGGGAATTCTGAAACTAGGGTTGCTCATATATTTTGGTAATGAGTGGCATGTAATGATGTCATAATTTTTCACATTCTCACTGGTGATGGTGTGAGATGGTGAGCAGCTAAAGAGCCAGGTTCTGAGTGACCAAGTAGAGGTTACATCCAATTGCTATGCAACAAAGTGATTACAAAGATTATACTAGTAGATGTGTTAACTGCAATAAATTGTGTTAGCTATACAAGGAAAACAGCAATTTTAGGGCCTTGAATTTCCAACTCAAAGCAGAAGTGAAGAGTCAGAAAACTTTTCCAATGACAAGAATATGGTTATAGATGAACAACATGGAACTCACATCACCAAGGCTGATCTGGCTGTGGACATTGTGGTAGCACAGAGGCCAGCAGTGAGCCCCTGGTATGTCATTGTTTGTAGGGAAAATAGCCACTTGGAGAAGGCAGATACAATATATGTCCTTATGGAATACTGGTAGTTATGTTTTCCAGATTTATTTTTTTTCCTCATGTTTGCAATGCTTTTGCCAACCACCATTCCTGGGTAACCTATTCACTTCCCATGATGTCCTTAATAGAGCCTCTGTCCAAGAAATTCATTTTATAGCTAAAGGAGTGGCAAGGTGAAACTCATAAAACTTACTGGTATTAGTATCAAATGCATCACCCAAAAGCAAACCAAGGTGGAGGGGGTGTGGAGATGGTAAGAGAAATCCATTTGAGGTACAAGAAATAAGGGGATTTATTGCCTGCTAAATATATATATGTATATTTTTAAAAGAGACAGACCCAGTGGTAAGGGTGGTGAAGGGGATGGAAAGAAATTAGCCAAAGAACATATTTGCATATGTGCATAATCCATGGATAAGGGCAATAGTGTGGGGAAGGCCTAGGATTGGGTGGAGGCTGGGTGGAGAGTGGCAAAGGGAGGGCAACAGGGGACATCCACAATACTGTTAACAATAAATAAAATTAAAGGAAAAGATATTTGATTCATATGGAGAAAATGATAAAACTATTTAAACAAGAGCTAAATAAATAGAAATATATACCAAAAAATAATAAAACTGACCAAAACTCAATCTGCTTTTTTATATAATCCGTGTGTGCTGGCGAAATCTGAACAATGTGATCAAATTCTCGACAAGGGTGGCTGTTCCCTTTATTCCTCTTTGGTTCTTTACTGAGTACTAAAAAATAGCATTTAAATTTTCAGATTATTCTTTATAAAAATTATCAGGCCACTATCTGGGGTGAAGGGGAATTCAAGAAGATATTTCTGTAGAGTTTCCCTTCCTTCATGGAGTAATCTTACATTCTTTTACATTCTGAAGTAGAGGACTTCATATCTGTACCTGAGCATTGCACTTGTAAAAGAACCAATGAGAATGCAAGCATCACAGTATAAAAAGGATCTCAGCATCTCTTGAATTAGATTCAGATAATTAAATAAGAGAAAGGAATTCGAGGTTAAAAAATTGGAAACCATTATTGAATAAGAATCAATAGAAAATAAGATAAGCAAATATGAAATTATAAAAATAGATGAATCAGCAGGATGCTTAATCAGAAGCTTAATTAAATATTAATATTGATAATATTAACCTAGTTAATGCCAGAACTGCTTCCAGCATCTCAGCTGGTGTGAGCTTTCTCTAGGGAACACACTCAATCTGTGGTTGTTCCAAAGTGGTCTTCAAATCCTTTTCATTGGCCTTTGGATTGGAAAAGACTGAGACCCAATGTTTAATATTTATTGCAGGTATTGCAAAGAATACATGAATGCTGATGTTTTGCTAGAGATATTCTTCACTTGCAAAGAACAGGAACACATGGGACATGTTATATAGGGTGTCCCCCAAAATGTACACCCACTTAACAGCTGATAGCTCAATTGATGTTTCTTTCTTTTTCAACTTGGAACTAACAATTATTCAAACTGTATATACATGTTTTTGTGACACCTGTATTGATTGCTGATGTGGGCTTTTATAAAGATTATGAGAAAAATTCTTTTCAGGTTTTCTTGAAATAGAGCCATTCTTTAACAAATCTTTTTTACATCAGCAACTTTAGGACAATATTTCCTTTGATACATCTTCTTCTTCTGTGAGTACCCCTGCTGTAGAGCTGGCTTCTCACTCCTCCTCACAGTGGGTTTTGTTGCTTCACGGAAAAAGTGTCAAAACACAGTCCCCAACAGAACACAGGGAGTCTGCTCAGCTCCAACTGTTAAATTAGATTTTAGAGTATGTCTACAATTTGCAAATAAGCTCAAATAATAAGCTTTGCTTAGAATAAATGATATCATAACTTCCTTAAGTATGTCCAGGTTCCAGTCTGGTGAATTCATCTGTTTCTTCCATAGCACAGAGAAGAGGCTCCTCCCATCTATGTTTCTAAGCATGAAGCCTACTGCATAGGAGGTAGATATGATGAGGAGCACGGCTTCTCAAACTCTCTGTGAGGAGGAGCACTTGGCTAAAGTTCCCATTACATTGTGCACCTATGAGTTAGTAAACAGTAATAAAAATAAAGTATGAAGAAATAAAATAGGAAAACAAAAACATACTTTAAAAACCCTACCATTTTATTAGAAATTAGAGGCCATTGCACAGTATTCATGCAAGAATAGGCTTTCCCTCCCCTGGCTTTGCTCCCAGCTGCCTGGGAGCCGGTAAGTCCTTGCTTCTGTCTGGAGCACCACTCCAGTAGCTCCCTTCGTTACCTCTTTTTCCCTCAAAGCAGGCTTCACACCGCTCCGCCTGCATATGCAAATTAACCCCCATCTTTGTTGGGTTAATTTGCATACTCACTCTGATTGGCTGTGGGCTTAGCAGAGTGACAGTTAATTTGCATATTTCTCTTTTATTAGGTAAGATAACATTAGGTAAGATAACAATTTACTTTGCCTAGTTGCTTAAGTGTATCATAAACATTTAATCTCCCCAAAACCAGTTTGGCTCAGTGGATAGAACATTAGCCTAAGGACTGAAAGGTCCCAGGTTCAATTTCGGTCAATGGCATGTACTTTGGTTGTGGGCACATTTCCAGTAGGAGGTGTTCAGAAGGCAGTTGATTGATGTTTTCAACTCTCTATCCCTCTCCCTTCCTCTCTGTAAAAAAATCAATAAAATATATTTAAAAAAAACATTTACTCTTAATTTCTGTGTGTATCTTGTGGGCTAGTGATGGGTTGGCATCTTTTTTAGTAGCCCTAGTGTACAGGAATTGGAAAGCCAGAAATCAGTAGTTTCCTGCCCTAGAGATTTTAGAGAAGAGAGAGAATCAGATCAAGAAGACAGAATACAGGGCTTCTTTGTTCTTCCTACATCTCCATCCCCCACATTGTCTTTGTAGAATTCTGCCCCACTGGCATCTACTTCTACCACAGCAAGGACAATGGCATGTCTTATTGGCAGAGATAACAAGGGAGGCAGATGCTAAAGAAAACTGAATTGGGAGCAGGTGGTCTACTATAGGTCCCTTGAGGCAAGGCATCAAGTAACTGCATGATAGAGGTTGCGGGTTTGGTAGCCAAGGACAAGGTATGGATGGAGAACATGCCAGAGTTTCAGAGGTGTCTGCAGGAGCAGTGTGACCCATGGCAAGACTAAATCACTCAGATAGTAGGATGTGACTGCACTTAGAGAGGAACTACAAGCTTTACCTGCTGCAAACTTTAGCAGTAGCTGTCTGCAAGGATAGGGATGGAATAAGTCACACGTGGTCTTTCCTGAAAGCCACCAGAAAGCAGCCCAGAGAAGCCACTCTTCAGCAGAGAAAGGAGAGGACGATGCAAAGTATGAATCCACATAGCTTTTTAAAGAGGCTGTAATTTTAAAAACTGCAACCATTACTCCCAAGAATGTGCATATCTGTGGACAAGAGGACTGAGCCTTTGGTAAATTAACCACCTTGTGCCTGCCCCGACATCTTTCTTGAAAGAAATGTAGAAACAATAATTTCATTTGTAGTTCTATAGTTTCTGGAGTAGGCAAGGTCAACAGAAAGATTTCCAAGATTCTCATCTCACTATTACTCATGTTCTTTTATAATGTCTGAAAATGACTAAATACTCATTATCTTCCTTCCAGTCAAGTCATTTAGCCTTTCCTCATGCCATTCATTCAGAGCTTTCCTATAGTGAAAGTGTATTAACAAAAGGGAAAAGGAGATCATTCAAATTCCCAAGGTCTTTGTTGGCTCTCAAATGACACAGTTAAAACCTCACTTTGAATAGATAACAAAAGTACTACCAAAGAGACCGATTCCAGATTTGATAAATGCACTTCCTCAAGTATGATACATCTCTTTCAACATCCAGGAAAAGAAAGGGTGGGGAGGGGACTCCCTTGTTTTCATTTATGAAATTATCTCAAGATTATTTTTCTAACATAATCATTTTACAAAATAGTGTGGAAAAGAAAAATGTATGAGGAACATTCTAAAAAAAAATATTTGACACTTAAAATTTATAGAAGTTATAATCCCTGAGCAAATTAATAATGAAAAGATTTACAAACCAAAGGGGAAAGGAATTTTTTATTATCTGGACAGACTTAAATGTAGTTAAGTAACTACTCAAACATCAAGACACACAACCTTTAGAAAGACCTCCTAGCACAGTATACATCAAACTTTAATATGCAAAAGAAGCACTTGCTTCAACAGTCAAAGGTGGGGTCTGAGATTCTGCTCCCACTTGATGCTAATGGTGCTGGTCCAGCAACTACACTTTAAGTAGCAGGAAGTAGAGAGGTCTTGAAGATTTTTGTGATGCAGAGCTACATTTTTATGTTTCTGAAGTAAAAAATTGACCAATGGAGTTAAAAGGCCTTGACCTAAAAAGTTATTGAATAGAGTAGGGAAGAAACTTCATTTGTTTTCTTTTATTTTTTAAAATATATTTTATTGATTTTTTACAGAGAGGAAGGGAGAGGGATAGGAAGTCAGAAAATGGATAAGAGAGAGACATGGATCAGCTGCCTCCTGCACACCTCCCCACTGGGAATGTGCCTGCAACCAAGATATATGCCCTTGACCGGAATTGAACCTGGGACCCTTCAGTCCACAGGCCGATGCTCTATCCACTGAGCCAAACCGGTTTCAGCTAAACTTCATTTCTTTATCTGACTATTTTGGCATACTACTTGGAGACCTTCCTGAAAAAGGAAAGGTTGAACTTTCACTCCTTCAATGTATTTCCTCTGCTCCTGCTTGGCCTAAGATGATCTGTACTGATTTTCTCCAAGACAGAGTTAACTCCGTCTTCATTACTGATCTAGGTGATCACAGAAAAGCAGACAATTTTAACAGGTCTGATTCCACATTTTTAAGGTCTCTTCATTCAGGAAGCTGGCTGTCATAGGGTTCTGTGGCTTCAGTGACAGATCTTAGAGAAACCAGTGACCACTTTTGATTTGTTCAAATGTGTATTCTATGACTCATAATACCCAGTAGTCTGTTTTGAATTGGGGTAATATTGCCTGTCATAGTGTTTGACACTGGCTTTTCACACTCCTTTTTTTAGGCATTTTACATACATGTTGCTATGAACAGTAAATAGAATGATTAGTTCACTCACTCACTCACTCACTTGTTTATTCATTCCTATTTTGTTGAGAAAATAGTATATGCCAGGTAGTTGAAGTAGAAATTCATAAAAAATGGTTCATGTTCTTGAGGGTGATTCATTCTGGCTTCATTTTAGCCAAATGTAACAGAAAACCTTAAAATTTTTGGTTTAGAACACACATTCATTTATCTCATTTAAACCTGAGGTGTGCTTCCACACCTTGAGAAATCAGAAGCATCTTTGCAAGTCTCTGACCTTTTCTGTAAGGTTATCTGATTGTTGTTGCAGCTCCAGCGTCAGTCATTGTACTCATATCGCAAACAGTAGGAAAGAAGATAGTAGTGCTCATTCCAAGAAATAAAATTGTCAGATATCTGCACTTGGCTTCTGCTTATCATTGAACAGACCTATGTCACATAACCTATCCTTAACTTCTAGAAAGATTATAAGAAACCTATAGTTTTTGTGTGTTTTGTTTTGAACTGAGCACACTTACGTCTCCAACAAAATCATGAATGTCAGGAAGAAGTGCAGAATTAATATTAGGTAGGCATTTAGTTGCATCTACTCAAGGAACATAAATTCCTTAGGATATATTGCTGATTCTGCCTATTTTTGCTTCTAAGGGCTATGGAAAACTCAGCCCCATGCATATATGCCAAAATACAGGCTCTCTTTAAATGCCTCCAATGAGCAAATCAAGAGTCACTGTTGGTTAATTCTGACCTTCCCAGCTCATCTTCTTGGGTATATCCTGGAAAAATATCAAAAACATTACAGGCGCTTAGTGGAGGAGGTTTGTTTCATTGTGTATGTGAAGGTCCAGGCAGTGTTTTTCTTCTGAATTGCTGGTGCTGGTGGCAATTTTTAGCTACACAAGATTATTTTTATAAACTTCCTCTATCTGTAAGCAGGCCAGTGCATTGCACAAAAGAACAATTCAGTATGTTGTTTTCATTTTACTGTGAATATTGTTTACTTTCCCTGTCTTGATCCAGACAGAAAGCAGAATGGAGAAACACTGATCTGAAGGGCATTTACTTGCCGGTGTTTCACTCTGCAAATTATAAACCAGTTAGATATATTAAAAAACAGTCCATATTTTATATTTCTCCCTCACTAAATTACAGTATCAACTTTTCATGTTCCCCTTGTATAGTACCATTCTAACTGACTTCCAGGTAAAAAATAGTTATTGGGAGTTTTTATTAGCTTGCATATATTCTTGCTGTAGCATTTGATGATCCAGCAAATGTCTGATTAAAAACAGAAGAAAGCAGACAAGAATGGAGAGAAACTGACATGATGGGCCTTGACTAATAGTTCAGCAAGTGCCAAATCACAGACATTTAATATTTAACTGGAGAATGGTCATAAAGTCTTGCCCATCCATCCATTTATCCATCTATTCAACAGACATTTATTGGAGAGTAAACAACATTTATATAAAATTCTTGAAAAACCTAAATCATAATAGGGAAGAAGATATATAAAAACACATTCTTGTTATAAAAGAAACACAGAGATTATTACAGTTTGAATTGGGTTGAGTATCAGTGAAGGTTGATGGAGTGTGACCAGGGGAGGCTTAAAAGTGATAAAAGTAATAAAATTCAAACCTGAAAGATCTGAATATATTGAGATTGGGAGGTGAGGTGAGGAGGATGTTTGCATTTTAGAATAGCATGAACAAACATCCTAAGCAAAGAAATAGTAGAATATGTATAAGAAACTGTAGACTATTAATTTGTCAGAAGCAAAGAATTTAATAAGTGGAGTAATCAGAGATAATTTATATTCTACTAGAGGCCCAGTGCATGAATTCGTGCACGGTGGGGTCTGGCAAGGTCGGCGGTGGAGTCTAATGTTGGAAGCTATAGCTTTGCCCCAGCTGGATCTAATTATACTTTAAGGATGGCCAAAAGAAAACCCATAACAGAACTGTTTTGCATTTCACATGCCATGAGATGAAGTTGTTTATGTGTTGTTTGCAAATGTATATCAAAATAGATGATGGCCCTTTAGGGATTTTTGCTTTCTTCCCAGGGCTCTGCCCTCAGCTTCCCAATATGATCTTCATGTCGGTTTGTTAAAAGTTTTTCCCTTTTTGAATGTGCCTACCCTTCGCTGTTGCTCCTGGCAGCCTGCAGGTCTTCTTGGCAGTCCTTTTGAAAGAGAGATTGAAAGCTCACCTAATCTGCAAGGCACTGCAATTTCGCAAAATCCCCACCCAGACTCTCTACCTTCCTCAGCAAAGGATTGCCATCCCTTTAATGCTTATGTCATCTTTTTAGCTAATTTGGAAGGTCTCCTGGGGCTGTGGGCTCTGGAGGGAGAATTCCACACTTTAGCTGCATTATTAGCAGAACCCTCTGGAGACTCATTGGGGGTAGAAAGGGCTGATAATTATTTTATTGTGCTTTCACTAAATGTACATGCACCAGGGAGCCAGGCAGTGATTTAGCGGTGTTGGGAGCCTTTTGAGGGTGGGACCAGCTGGGCGAGGGCCACAAGCAGTTTGCAGGTTGGCCCTATCCCCGATTCAGGTGGGGGGCACAGTCAGGGGTGGGGCCGGCTGGGGAAAGGGGCCACTGTAGTTCCAGTCATTCTGGTCCTTCCACTGTTCAGTTGCTGGGCTTTTATTATATAGGATTACTTTCTCAGAAGAATCTTTCCCAGGTCTCCAAGGTGTCTGGATGCCCTTGCTCTGCCATCCCACATATCCTATGCTTATTCCATCATACTCAAACAACTAGAACATATGGCTCCAAAGTCTTGTAGGGGCTGTGTTTTTCAAACTGCAAGTTGTAGTTTGAAAGCATTTACCTATTTTTTACAGTTACTATTTATTTTGAACTACCCACCTGTTTATTCTTTCTTGTGTTCTTTATTTCTTCTTGTATGATTCACCTTGCATCTGGAATCTTCTTTCTGCTTGAAGAATCCCATTACGTTTTTTATAGTGACAACAAAATTCTTTCAGTTTTTGTTTGTCTACAGACATTTTCATTTTGCCTTCATTATAGAAGACTGTTTTCCCTAGATAAGAATTCTAAGTTAGCAGTTATTTTCTTTCATCACTTTACAGATGCCATTTCATTTTCTTCTGGTTTCCAACATTTCTGTTGAAAATCTTGAAGTTGGTTGGTCTTTTGTTAATCCTTTTGAAGGTAATATTGTCTTTTCCTTGAGTGCTTTTAAGAATTTCTCTTTGTTTCTGGCATTCAATAATTGTATTATAATGTGTTTTCTTTGTAGTTATTCTGCTTGAATTACAAAGAATTTCTTAAATTTCTGGCATCTTTCATTAACTTTGCAAAATTTTTGGCCAGTTATTTCTTCTCTTTAGGATGTGCAATTACACATATGTTAGCTATACTAGTATTCTCTGCGCCCAGGTGCTTCTTATGCTTTTTTTTTTTTTGAAGATTTTTTTGGCTTTTGTTCATTGTTACAATAGGCATGATTTTTTTTGCATTTTATTTTTATTTTATTTTTTTAAATTAAATCTTTATTATTCAGATTATTACATTTGTCTCTCTTTTTCCCCCTCCATAACTCCCCTCCACCCTGCTCCCACCCCTCCCTCTATCCTTACCTTTCCTCCCAATTGATGAGTCCATAGGTGTATGATTTTTGTCCAGTCTCTCCCTGTACCCCTCCTCCCCCTGAGAATTATCAGTCCACTCCCTTTCTGTGCTCCTGATTCTAGTATATTCACCAGTTTATTCTGTTGATCAAATTTTTAATTCACTTAATTTTTAGATTCACTTGTTGATAGATATGTATTTGTTGTTCATAATTTTTTATCTTTTACCTTTTTCTTCTTCCTCTTCTAAAAGAGTACCTTTCAGCATTTCATATAATACTGGTTTGGAGTTGATGAACTCCTTTAGCTTTTTCTTATCTGTGAAGCTCTTTATCTGCCCTTCAATTCTGAATGATAGCTTTGCTGGATAGAGTATTCTTGGTTGTAGGTTCTTGCTATTTATCACGTTGAATATTTTTTGCCACTCCCGTCTGGCCTACGTCGTTTCTATTGAGAAATCAGCTGATAGTCGTATGGGTGCTCCCTTGTAGGTAATTAACTGTTTTTCTCTTGCTGCTTTTAATATTTTCTCTTTGTCTTTTGCTCTTGGTGTTTTAATGATGATGTGTCTTGGTGTAGTCCTCTTTGGATTCCTTTTATATGGGGTTCTGTGTGCTTCCTGGACTTGTAAGTCTATTTCTTTTACCAGATGTGGGAAGTTTTCAGTCATTATTTCTTTAAATAGGTTTTCAGTATCTTGCTCTCTCTCTTCTGGCACCCCCACAATTCTGATGTTGGTACGCTTGAAGCTGTCCCAGAGGCTCCTTACATTATCTTCATATTTTTGGATTCTTTTCTCTTCTTGCTTTTCCAGTTGAGTGGTTTCTGATTCTTTATATTTCAAATTTTTGACTTGATTCTTGCCTTCCGCTAGTCTGCTGTTAGGTCTCTGTATAATTTTTTTTTTTCAGTCAGTGTATGTTTAATTTTCATTTGGTCCTTTATCATCTGTAGTTGGATCTTTTGCATCTCTAGTTGGTCCTTTTGCATCTCCTCTTGGGACTTGATAAATTTATCCATCTTTTCTAGCATATTCTTGAAAAACCTTATAAGCATGGTTTTGGACTCTATATTCAGTCATTTTTTTCCCCCCATTTCTTTTGTTTGTGATCCCTTCCCTTGTCTCAGCATTTTCACTATGCTGGGAGAACTTCTGTGTTGGATTCAGCCTTATAATACCAGACTTGAAAAACCACAAAAGCCTCTCTTGAGCTTGGGATGGGTGGAGTCTCAGGGCTTAAGGGACAGCCTTGCCTTCCAGTCGGGCCCGCCCTCCATGGCCCCTGAGTCACATGTGACTGGGTAGTCGCTGGAGCGGTCCCTGTGCACTCCTGCTCTCTCACAGTGCCTCTAGACTGCTGCCTTTCTGGCTCCCCTGTGCTATGGGACCACACAAGTCTGGGTCCCCAGGGTTTCGCCCGAAACTGGGATTTAGTGAAGTTAGAAGTGGCTCAGTTGGGAGGGTCTGTCTCCTGCCCTCTGGTGAAAGCCAGCAGCACAATCAGCAGTCTGTCCTCTGCGGCGCAGTGCCGTGCGCGCCATCAGACTTCTGCTCTTAGGAGAGTCGCAACTCTCCTAAATTTCCATGCACTTCCCCCCCTTCACAGTCCAAACTCCCCCCCGAATGAGTGTCGGCTGGGTCAGAGGTTTAGTGTCGTAGGATAAGGAGTTCAGTGCCTTTGAGAGTCTCCGTCTCCTTCCCACCAGAGAAGGCCAGCCAGGTTCGCCTTCACTTGCTCTCTCCACATGCGCGCGTCTCCATACCTCAGCTTTTTGCAGCTCCTCTGGGTCTCCCTGAGCCCCTCTCTTTCCCTCTAGTTGTAGAATTTCTACTCCGCCAGCTTTCCTGTGGTTCTGGATGATGTCCGTTCTGTCTTTTAGTTGTAGTTTTGAAATTGTTGTACGAGGCAGCAGTGTAGGTGTTTACCTATGCCGCCATCTTGGATTCTCCTTTTTTTGCATTTTAATTTCTTTATTGATTAAGGTATTACATATGTGTCCTCATCCCTCCATTTCCTTCCCAACTCCCCCCCTCCCCCCGCCCTGCTCATGCCCTCCCGCCCCTGTTGTCTGTGTCCATTGGTTAGGCTTATATGCATGCATACAAGTCCTTTAGTTTATCTTTTCTGTATTTTTTTTTCTTTTTGTCTTGGTGGGTACCAATTTTGATATTTTCTATTGATCTCTCTAGGTCATTAATCTTGTATACTGCTGCCTCTGACAGTCAACCCATTTATTGGATTTGAATTTTTAAATATGGTTACTGTCTTTTTAAGTCCTATGATTTTAATTGAATGCTTTTTGAGATTATAGTACTCTGGTAAAGTTCTCTTAAATTTAAATCTTTTTCTCTGGAAAATATTAATTATGATTGTTTTAAAGTCTTTGGTAACTGTAGTGTCTGGATAATTTCTTTTTAAAAAAATATTTTATTGATTTTTTACAGAGAGAAAGAGAGAGGGATAGGAAGTTAGAAACATCAATGAGAGAAAAACATCAATCAGCTGCCTCTTGCACACTCCCCATTGGGGGTGTGCCTGCAACCAAAGTACATGCACCTGACCAGAATTGAACCAGGGATCCTTCAGTCCACAGGCTGACGCTTTATCCACTGAGCCAAACCGGGTAGGGCAGTGCCTGGATAATTTATTGATCTATCCTCATTGTCTGTTTTGTTCTTGGTCTCCCATTATTTAACTCTTTGTACAGGTATGCCTGTTAAGTTTGGATTGAATGTTGGCTATTGTCTATGAAAAATTGTAAGAGCTTTAAATTTGCTCTAATGAGATTTACATTTTATTTTGGGAGAAAGATATAATGTAAGTAAGTTACCTAGATTCAATAAGGGACTGGATTAATTTAAAGTTATATTTCAGGATTTGTGAGAACTGGTATATTTATAATTTGTGTTTATACTTAGGGCCTAATCTTTTAAGGATAGTCAATGAAATCTTGGAATATTTGCCATAACAGGATATAAATTCTGTTTTGGGTCTCCTTGTCATCAATGTACAGTTTTAGGGGTCAAATACATGCATAATGTCAGACTCAGTTTTCTTTAGAATATGGGGCCTTTCAATAATGGCTTTCTTTGCCAACTGAAACTCTTAATCGTTGATCTCTCAGTCCAGTGAGACTGCCATAGACATTAGAACACTACTTTCCTTGGCTTTCGTGTCCTCAACTGTGTGAATTAGCAAGTATACAAGAGGAAAATGTAGCGGCAAATATAGGATCACTGCAATGCATTTTTCTTCTCTCTGCATCTTATACTCCTGACTGCTTTGGTTGTTCTTTAATATCTTCATACCCCTAGGTAAGTTTTGATTGCCTAATTTTAAGTGGAAGAGCTATACACTCTTCATATACACACTTCATAAGGCTAGAGAAGCAGGAAATCTGCTACGTCTGCTGATATAACACTCTGCGGTATCTGACATCTCGTGCTTGTTATACTTCTGAGATGTAGGAAAATATTTTCCCCACCATTCAACATTTCTAATGTTTCTGGAGTTACCTCCTATACTACCAGAGAAACATGAAAAAGAATTCTTTTCTTTAATTTTTTCTACCATTTTCATTTAAAACATGTAATAAATATTGTGAGATGCTACTTAAAACAAAAATAGGGACAAATAAACAAAACACAATTATGATAAGTAAAGAAGCACTTTTTCTATTTGGAATATGCTTTTTTCTTTCAAAATGAATCACTATTATTTTTCGTGTCCTTCCTTGATTATAACATGCAGAGTGGAGAACTATGAAAAGGGAGTTGAGACTGGAAGCAAAAAAGCAGGCTGATGCAGTTATCCCAGGAAGAGATAAGGATGATTATAAACAAAGGAATAGCAGTGTAGATAGGGAGAAATAGAGCTAGCTAATACAGTTTGTATTAGGTTTATACAGAGTAGTAATTTAAAAAATATATCGTATCTCCTTTTAACATAGCTGTTATTATACTCATTTCCCCTCCTACAATGTTCTCTTCCCACTGGGATCCTTAGTCTATGAATAGTTTACCCATTTTATCCTTGACTTGCTTTGTGTCACCTGTCCCAACATATATACCACCAAATCCTGTTAGTCCACCACATCAGCTATTTCTGTTTCTCCCTATCCAAACTGTTACTCCTTTGTTTATAATCATCCTTATCTCTTCCTGGGATAACTGCATCAGCCTGGTCTTTTGCCTTCTTTTTCACAGTTCTCCACTCTGCACCCTCAGCCAGCCTTTTAAATGCAAATGCAAAATTCCTTTTCTTCAAACACTTCAGAGACTCCCAATCCCATCTGCAGAACACTCTGAATCCTTAATGTGGCTCATATGTCCGTTGTGATCTAACAGCATTATCACTTCAGTCTCATCTCTCACCTTTTCCACTATAGACACTATCAGTTTTTAAAATATGTTAAGTTCTCTTTAGTCTCAGAGCCTTTTAAAATGTTCTTTTACTTTAGAAACCCCCCCTTTTTTTGCTGAACTCGTTTCACCTTCCCCTTAGTTCCACTCATCTTTTAGGGGTCACATTGAACATCACTACCTCTGTGAAGTCTTTCTCGACCACCTCCCTTTTAAGTCTGGATTGATTTTCCTCATCTGTGCTTTGGCATCACACTATACCTATATTTCATTGTTGTTTGGTCACTAGTGGGAATCCCTCCCTAGACAGTAAGTACCATAATGCCAGGGATTTTATCTGATTTGTTCATGGTTTTAGCCTCAGAACCCAATATAGGGCCGAGCATATTATAGGTACTCAACTTCATTGAATGTCTTTTGTTAATGTTAAATTTCTTGTAGCTATGTCTATAGTGACTTAATTTTCCCAAACAAAAACTTAAAAATATGATTGTAAAGATATGAGCACCCTTGCGGAGGAAATGGGATAAACTCTTGGAAACTAGAACTGTCTGAAGCACTCTGGGACATATTGAGATCCTACTTTTTTCCCCTAAATTAACAAAATTGTGAGGTGCATGGTGTTGAGACTCATACAGAGTTCCATTCTATCTGACTGGTCACTAGCTGTTATGGACTGAATGCCTGGGTCTTCCCAAAATTCATATGTCAACACCCTACTCACAATAGAATGGTATTAGGAGGTGGCGCCTTCAGGAAGCAATAAGGATTAGATGAAGTCATGAAGATGATGCCTCATGAATGGGATTAGTGCTCTTATAAGAGTACTGCAAGAGTTCTCTCTCTCCACTCACCATATGAGGAGACAAGAAGTCAGAAGTCTGCAACATGGAAGAGGGCTCTCACCAGAACCTGACCATGCTGATACCATGACCTTGCACTTCCACTCTCCAGAGCTGTTATAAATAAATTTCTGTTGTTAATAAGCCACCAGTTTATGGTATTTTGTTATAGTAGCCTAAATTATGACAGAAATTGTACCATTATAAGGAATTGATTCATGTTTATAGAGGTTGATATGTCCCAGAATCTGCAAACTGGAGACCCAGAAAAGCCATTGGTATAATTCATTCTGAGTCTGAAGGCTTGAGAACAGGGGGAGCCAACAGTATAAATCTCAGTCCAAGGGGATGAAAAAGTGATGTCCCAGCTCAGCAGACAGGCTAGAAGAGGATGAATCCTTCCTTTGTCTGATTTTTGGTCTATTTAGGCCCTCAATGCATTGCAAGATGCCCATTCATATTGGGGTGGGCAACCTACTTTACCGAGTCCATTGATTTAAATGGTAAATAATTCCAGAAACATCCGATCAGACACACCCAAGATTAATATTTAACCTGCTATCTGGGCATCTGTTGGGCCAATTTAGTTGACACATTAACCCTCACAGGGATTATGCTAAGGGAAACATAGCATGTCTTATGAGCCACCAAAAAAGTTCTTTAAGCTCAGCTCTAACTTTTTCAGATTATTTTTGCTCTTGGCCTTTCAAAGAGTGATAAAACAAAGTTATTGAATATTTGCTAGATAAAACAACTTTTGGGGGAAACTACACTACTGTTCCATGTTATTAGTACTGATGACATTCCTTTCTTCCTACAACAACATTGTTATCCTTCACCTAACTGGCTTGCTCTAAACGGTCAGTCCTACAACTGGTTTTGACATGCATGTTGGTTGATATTTTCATTTACATTAATGAGCAAGATAAAAATGAAGCATGAAGATGTATGTCAGGACCTCAATCATTGGTCAATAAATGATGTGAGTGACTTCTTTGCTGAATGAGGTATCAGTTTTTAAATACTGAAGAAATATTTCCTTAATTTATTGTGTTATTGACAATGTAAACCACTACAGACCTAACATACTTCTAAGCTTAATCAATAGTATGAACATTTGTTCCCAGTGCATTCTTAAATCCTAGCACCTATAAAAAACAGTAAATCAAGCCCTGGTTCATAGAATTTTCCCATTTCCTCAGTGGAAATAGTCCCATTATGGCCAATTTCAAGCTACCAACATGAGGTCACTGGACAGAGTTGGGAAAGAGATGTGCAATATCATAGCATAGTATAGTATTTCTGCTATACAGATGCAATAAATGTAAATAGCCTCAAGAATATAGGTAATTTTTTAAAAAATATGTTTTTATTGATTTTTTTTAGAGAAAAAGGGAGAGGAAGAGATAGAAACAATGAGAAACATCATCAATTGGCTGCCTTCTGCATGCCCCCTACTGGAGATCTAGCCCAAAACCTGGGCATGCGCCCTGACCAGAAATCAAACCAGGACCTCTTGGTTCCTAAGTTGACACTCAACCACTGAGCCACACAGACTAGGCATAGATAATTTTTAAAAGTAGAATAAAATATTTAGAAAGTGATTACTTTTGAATGTAAGTTTATATAATTTATTTTTAAATAATGGCTCTATTTAGAGTAGAAAAGTGGTTGGGGCTAGAGATTGAGACAAATAGGGAGAAGCTAGTAAAAAGGTACAAACTTTCAGTTATAAGATGAATAAGCTCTGAAGATCTAATGCCTGACATGGTGACTATAGTTAGCAACTCTGTGTTGTATAATTTTCTAAGATTGGAACTTCAATGTTCTCATAAAGAAAGTAAAAGTGAGGTGATGGATATGTCAATTAGTGATAATGGGAATCCTTTCACAATGTATACATACATCAAATCACCACATCAGACACTTTAAGTAATTTACATTTCAGTTTGTCATTTATGCCTCTATAAAGCTGAAAAACATTGGCTTTGTTTAAAAGCTGGCTCAAAAATTTCGAAAATTTAACCCTTGACTCTCGAAGTTAGTTATGAGCTGTCTCCAGCATACCGTAAGGCCGGTCTCTGTTACCTGTTTCTCTCTGTCCAGTTTCAAATCACTTTCCCAGTTCGAGCCATTTTAAAAATATGTCTGTGGAAATTGAGAATTATAATCTTATGTCTCTTCCAAAATAAACCTTGTACCTCCCAATACCGTTCTTTCCTAAACTTTATTCACTTTAACACTAACTCAAGATTTTCATGAATTAATCTTTAAAAAATAAATGTATTCTCTAGAAATGATCTTGCATGTTAACTTTATAAATGTTTGGAGAAGTCATGCAAGTGTAAAGGGGTCTCACTTAGAAATCTGTGTATCATGTCTCAAATTTATGGATTATGGAACACTTTTTTTTTTCATGTAAAACATCTGAGTGTCCTATGGAATACAATTTGGAAAATATAGCAGAAAGTAACAAAGCCTAGATACAATCCTCTACCTTCCAAAGGAGGTACATTCTATTTATCTCATACATATTTTTCTCCAGAGGCCAATGGTAAGTGCTTTGGCCTTATAATAACAATAACAACAACGACATCCTTTAACACTTATTTAGTGTGCCAGGCCCTGTTGCAAAGTGGCTCATTGAATTTTTTTTTCTTTATTTTTTTAAATTAAATCTTTATTATTCAGATTATTACATTTGTTTCTCTTTTTTCCCCTCCATAGCACCCCTCCACCCAGCTCCCACCCCTCCCTCTGCCCTTAACTCCCTCCCATTGATCTCATCCATAGGTGTATGCTTTTTGTCCAGTCTCTCCCTGTACACCCCTCACCCCTTTCCCCCTCAGAATTATCAGTCGATTCCCTTTCTGTGCTCCTGATTCTATTCTATTCACCAGTTTATTCTCTTCATCAAATTTTTAATTCACTAATTTTTAGATTCACTTATTGATAGATAAGTATTTGTTGGTCATAATTTTTTGTCTTTTACCTTTTGCTTCTTCCTCTTCTAAAAGAGTACCTTTCAGCATTTCATATAATACTGGTTTGGAGTTGATGAACTCCTTTAGCTTTTTCTTATCTGTGAAGCTCTTTATCTGCCCTTCAATTCTGAATGATAGCTTTGCTGGATAGAGTATTCTTGGTTGTAGGTTCTTGCTATTCATCACGTTGAATTTTTCTTGCCACTCCCGTCTGGCCTGCATCGTTCCTTTTGAGAAATCAGCTGACAGTCGTATGGGTGCTCCCTTGTAGGTAATAAACTGTTTTTCTCTTGCTGCTTTTAATATTTTCTCTTTGTCTTTTGCTCTTGGTATTTTAATTATGATGTGTCTTGGTGTGGTCCTCTTTGGATTCCTTTTATATGGGGTTCTGTGTGCTTCCTGGACTTGTAAGTCTATTTCTTTTACCAGATGTGGGAAGTTTTCAGTCATTATTTCTTTAAATAGGTTTTCAGTATCTTGCTCTCTCTCTTCTTCTGGCACCCCCACAATTCTGATGTTGGTACGCTTGAAGCTGTCCCAGAGGCTCCTTACATTATCTTCACATTTTTGGATTCTTTTCTCTTCTTGCTTTTCCAGTTGAGTGTTTTCTGCTTCTTTATATTTCAAATTTTTGACTTGATTCTTGCCTTTCTCTAGTCTGCTGTTAGGACTCTGTATAATATTTTTTATTTCAGTCAGTGTATGTTTAATTTCTAGTTGGTCTTTTATCATCTTTAGTTGGACCTTTTCCATCTCTAGTTGGTCCTTTTTCATCTCCTCTTGGCTCTCGCTAAATTTATCCAACTTTTCTAGCATATTCTTGAAAAACCTTATAAGCGTGGTTTTGAACTCTATATCCAGTTGTTTTTTTTTCCTCCATTTCTTTTGTTTGTGATCCCTTCCCTTGTCTCGGCATTTTCACTATGTCGGGGAAGCTTCTGTGTTGAATTCAGCCTTGTGAAACCAGACTTGCAAAGCCACAGAAGCCACTGTTGAGCTTGGGAGGGGTGGAGTCTCAGGGCTTAAGGGACAGCCTTGCCTTCCAGTCAGCCCCGCCCTCCATGGCCCCTGAGTCTCACGTGACTGGGTAATCCCTGGAGTGGTCCTTGTGCGCGTGCTCCCGCAGTGCCTCTAACCGCTGCCTTTCCAGCTCCCCTGGGCGCCAGGACCACACGAGTCTAGGTCTCCAGGGTTTCGCCCAAAACAGGGGCCCAGTGGACTCAGAAGTGGCACAGTTGGGAGGGTCTGTCTCCTGCCCACTCGCGAAAGCCGGTGGCACAGTCAGCAGTCTGTCCTTCACGCAGCGCCGTGCGCGACCAGACCTCCGATCTTTTGCGACTCCCCTAAATTTCCGTGCACCTCTCCTTTTTCACAGTCCAAACTCATCCCGTATGAGTTTCGGCTGGATCTGGGATTTAGTGTCGTAAGAGAAGGGGTTCAATGCCTTTGGAAGTCTCCGTTTCCCTCCTGCCAGAGTAAGCCAGCCAGGTACTCGGGCACCCGCTCTCTCAGCGCGCACGTCTCCGTACCTCAGCTTTTTGCAGCTCCTCTGGGTTTCTGTGAGCCCCTCTCTTTCCTTTTAGTTGTAAAACTTACACTCGACCAGCCTTCCTGTGGTTCTGGATGATGTCTGTTCTGTCTTTTAGTTGTAGTTTTGAAATTGTTGTGCGAGGCAGCAGTGTAGGTGTTTACCTATGCCGCCATCTTGGATTCTCTCCGGCTCATTGAATTTTACACATTTTTATGAACTAATGGTATTTGCTGAGTTATTCCCAAGGCAAGTGAAACTTTTGAGGTTCTACCTACCTAAATATTTTGTTCTCATGCATTTTAGATGCGCTTAGTGGGTAGTTAAATTAAATGGCCACTATTAAGTTTCTCAGATATGGCTCTTTATCTACACCCATTCATTTCACCTGTACCCACTTAACTAGCACATGATGTTTTAACTATGACAGGTTAACTATCTTAAATATAAGCATATTTCAAACTTGTGAAAATGAATATTTCTGATAATAATGTTCTAAATTGATTTTTACTAGAAATAGTTATAAGAAAGAGGTGTGATTGAGTGATTTCAAGGAGATGATAGATTAAAGAGGAAAAGAGATGAAAGAAGACAGGAGTGTAGAAACACAAAATGGTGATTGCTATGCTATGTGTTGACTTGGCGGAATAATGAAAGTATGGACTCAGATTTGGAAGGGATCTCAAGGGACAGCCTGGAGGAGTGCCCAAACCTCAAGCAGCTATCATGATCTCATTTCACAGATGAAGCAAGGAGGTGCAGAAAGATTTCACAAGCTGCCTAAGGCCAATAAAAGTAGGTGTTGTAGTTTCTCTTGAATTGCCCTTTCCCTTAACCTAGATTGAAAGCCTTTAGTTCCACACCATAAATTTAAAATATCTTTTGGAAGTAAAAAAATATCTTCCCTGGAAAAGAGTCCCAGGAGTCAGCTACAGAGAGTCTTCCATTCGATTCTTTTAGGGAATAACTTTTTACCCTCAAGATTTAGTTGAATAGAAATATGGGAAAATAGGAAAATCCAATAAGACTAGCCCACAGAGGTTTTCCAAGTGAAAAGGGCGTATGCCTCGGATGGCTCAGTAAGAATAGGCTACTAATGGGCACCAAGAAAGTTCAACATATCTATAAAATACATCAGTAAAGATATCCTCAGATGAGGATTAAAAAATAAAAAATAGAAATGCAACTAATTTCTGAATATTAATTTTGCATACTGAATTCATTAATCAGTTCTAATAGGTTAGGGTTTTCTATGGACAATATCATGTCATCTGCAAGTATTGACAGTTTTATTTCCTCTTTTCCAATTTGGATGCCTTTCATTTCTTCTTGCCTGATTGCTGTGTCTAGGACTTTCTTACTGTGTTGAATAAGAATGGTAAAAGTGGTCGACTCTGTCTTGTTCTTGATCTTTAGGGAAATGGCTTTTTTTTTTTTTGTTCTTATTTGTTTGTTTGTTTTTCCCCCATGGTGTATAATGTTAGCTGTGGATTTGTCCTATGTGGTCTTTATTATGTTGAATGTTCCCTCTATTCTCACTTTGGTATTTTCCCTCTATTCTCACTTTGCTGAGAGTTTTTATCAGAAGTCCATGCTGGATTTTGTCAAATGCTTTTTCTGCATCTATTAATATAATCATGTGATTTTTATTCTTTATTTTGTTTATGTGGAGTATCATGTTAATTGATTTGTGGAAATTGCACCAACCTTGCATTCCCAGAATAAATCCCACTTGGTCACTTGCTAGATTTGGTTTGCTAATATTTTTCATTGTTGTTGTTTGCTCATTTCTGGTGTTTTTTTTTTTTTTTCTGCAAAAAGCTTTATTGTTTCATTTGGTCCAATTCATGGAAGAAGGCTTCAAGGTGGTTAAAAGAATGGCTAGTAATTTGGGGAAGAGGCTCAGGTAAAAGCCAGACACCAGAGGAATGCAGAGGGGCCCCTCAAAGACCTCTGGGATCCAAAGACTCCTACTTGTGCTTGGGGGTGAGCATTTTGAAGAGATACTCGTCCAGCCCAGCCTTCTGGCTGCAGCCTGCGGAGATGAATCAGGTGTAGCCCATCTTCTTGATGAGTTCCAACTCCTCACCTGGAAGTGGTTCTGCAGAAAGTCAAACAGATGAGGTCTACTTGGCAAGAACCGGGACCTGCAGCTCCACAAGGGCCTGGGTCAGGTTCCTCTCCAAGGGCAGGGCGCTGCCATGGCCCTGAGTTTTGCTCACTCATTTTGGGAGGCTTCAGCATGCCCTGAAAGAGAATGTTTTGCAGCTTTATGGGATGCTCTGCACCCTTGCGCTTCTTCTCCGACAACTTGAGGAAGAAGTGGCCTATGCCCTCAAGAGCCACATCATCAAGGTTGAGACAGAAGTCCAGAGAGAGATTGGTGTGGGGGGCCCGAAGATGCGGGTTGGCCAGGTGGATGGGCACAGCCTCCATGTTGGTGGGATAATTCTGACGAACTTAGAAGCTCAGGGTTGTTCGGCAATAAGAAGTTAAGGTAGAAAAAAAACAGTGTGTTGGCTGGTCTGAAAGGTGATTCTGAAGGTGGTTCTGAAGGTGATGACAAGAGAGTGGCCTGAGGCTGGAAGAAGGGGCATCACTGGGTCTGTTCCATCCAAACACTGTTGAAGCAAAAGACAGAAAGATCTGGACCCTTCATCCCCCCAGGGCACTGCCTGGTTTGCTAAGGTTTTGTTGAGAATTTTGCATCCATGTTCATCAGTAATATTGGCCTACAATTTTCTGTCTTTATCTGGTTTTGGAATTAGGATGATGCTGGCCTAGGTAAAATGAGCTTGAGAGCGTTCCTTCCTCTTGAATTTTCTGGAATAGTTTGAGAAGGACAGGTATTGTTCTTTGAATATTTGGTAAAATTCACCTGTGAAGCCAAGACTTTTGTTTGCTGGGAGTTTGTTTTATTATTATTATTACTGCTTTGATTTCATTGGTTATAGTCAGTCTGTTCAGATTTTCTGATTCAATTTGATTCAGTTTTAAAAAGTTGTGTTTATAGGAATTTATCCATTTCTTGCAGCTTGTCCAATTTGTTGGCATACAGTTGTTCATAAAATTTTCTTACAATCCTTTGTATTTCCGTGATGTCTGTTGTGATTTCTCTCCTTTCATTTCTGATTTTATTTATTTGGGTCTTCTTTCTTATTTTCTTGATGAGTCCAGTTAAGTGTTTATCAATCTGTTTTACCTTTTCAAAGAACCAGTTCTTGGTTTCATTTATCTTTTGTATTTTTAGTCTCTATGTCATTTCCACTCTAATCTTTATTTTCTTCTTTCTACTTATTTTTTGCTTCGTTGTTGTTCTTTTTCTAGTTCCTTTATGTATAAAATTTGATTGTTTACTTGGGATTTTTTTGCACTTTCTTACGGTTGGCCAATATTACTTTGCATTTCCCTCTTTGGACTGTTTTTCCTATGTTCCATAGATTTAGGGTTGTTGTGTGTTCATTTTCATTTGTCTCAAGGTGAGTTTTGATTTCTTCCTTGATCTTATTCTTAATCAATTTGTTGTTTAGTAACAAGTTATTTAGATTTTATGTTTTTCCATTTATGTTTTTGTAACTGATATGTAGATTAATACCACTGTGGTCATAGAAGAGAGAAGATGTTTGATAGGATTTCAATCTTTTAAATTTAATAGGAGTTTTCATGTGACTCTGATAACAGCCGTTTAAAACTTCCATCAGTAAGATAAGTGAACAATATGAAGGTAACATTTTTTAAATAAAATTATAATTTTTAAGCTCTCCAGTATACCAAAACTGCCAGATCCAATAGCAATACATCAATACGAAAGTCATCATGGGCTGTGTAGTTCCTGGCAAGAGCTTTAACTTTATCTCTTTCTCCCCACTCATGGACCTATATCAGAGTGTAGCTGAATAAAAGTAATGTTACTCCAGTTTATTAAACATATGTAAATTATTATTGTTAGTAATATAATCTACATAAAGCTGAGGAATCCTGGGGCTCTTTCTCTTCATGGAATCACATTCAGAGAAACATTAGTCTGACATTCAAAATAATTGAGAAGCAATTTAATTCTTTACTTCCCTTGAAAGTACCAGAAGAACCTACATCCATATTTTATCCTTAAAATAAATCCTTTTCCTCATTTCTATTGGAATTTTTTTCCAAAACATTTTCAGATGCCCTTATCTTTCCTCTACTATAGCTCCCAAAATTCACAAACGCAGTCTGATTAACTTTTTATTTCTCTTTCCTCTGTTTCCTAGCTTAGCTATTTATTTTGTAGATTAATTTTGCATCTCTTGCTTCTATTAAATTTTAAGTTTCTCCTTTATCTGCATTTTGTGCAACAAGGGGACGGTGATTCCAAAAGCTGATTCTGGGAAGAAGAAATTTTTTTCAGAATTGGGGGCATAGAGGAAGAGAGAGTAAATTTACAAATCTTATAGCTTAATATTTTTGTCACAGTAACAAATTATTTGCTATGTACCTCATAAATGATCTTAACTCATTGTTTGAGAACTTTTGATATATTCTTCTGCCATGTATATTTTTTACTACAGTAAAACTTTGATATAGTGGCCTAATTCCGGTGAGATGGTGTCTGTTAAAGCCAAAATTCTGTTATATAATAAGGTAGGTTTTCTGAATGCATACGTGAAACAATTTACAAGTTAGTTTACTTCTTTTTATTTATGTAGACACATTTGTGTAATTAAATTAAATATGTATAAAAGTTTAATTTCACAGAAAAGTTTTCTATGTGTATTTATGTAATTTTAAATTTATGCTGAATAGGTCTAGTAAATGCCTGCATCCACCAGTCACTATGAGTTAACAAATGCACACGCTGGGGCATGGCTCAACACAAAAGGAAACATCAGCCAGCCCCCATTAAAACAGCTGCAGAAAGTAAGGCCATGCAACAATAGAACCAATTGCCATGCACAATGCAGTGCGATCACGTGCTGATCATTCTCAGAACAGTGTTTATGAGTGGTAACTCTTGGATTTAAATAGGTAGATTATAGTTGTAGGTATGCAATATTTATGTATGTTGGTGAAATTACCACCTCCCCCCCCCCCCCAATATATGGTCTGTTTGCTAAAATTTGTTTAAAAAATGAAAGTGAATTAATAATAAAAAAAGCTGTTAATTTAATTGTAAGAAAATCTTGATTAAAAGCATTTTTTGACATCTGACATTCAGTCCAGAAATTTTGTCCATTAAATCTGAAGTCCGTTAAATCGAGGTCTGCAAAATTGAGGGTTTACTGTGTTCTAAGGTAGTGTGGAAAAACCCGACACAGTAGTTTTATACTTCTAACCAGGTAATTTCCAATACTCTTAAGGTAAACGACTCGTTTCCTAATCTCTCTATTAGAAAATCTAATGACAACTTTCAAAACTTGCCTAATTTTAATTTACTTTTAACTAAGACATACCATATATAAAACTTTATTTTGTGAAAAAGAGTTATGACTCAATATTTTAAGTATATATTGAGTCAATCAAAAAGAAGAGTGATCCTTTTACTTTGGAGCAGGCACCACATTCTACTATAGCAATAGCAGCTGTGGGAACTAGATTAGGGTAGTACTATTAATGTAGAAGTCAGTAATTATCTTTTTAATAAGTGGATTGCTAATAACATATTATTGGTAATTTAGTGTAATTATAAAAATGCTGCATGATTTAACTTATGAATGCATAAGCCATATTATTCAATGATCCACTTAAAGTTTCACAGAACTAGCCAATCATCTGATTTCATCAGTGATACAGACTGTGTATCAGGAAGGAGTAAAAACTAACAGGCAGAAGGGATTATCCAGAAATTATTGACTATTTAAAAACTCCAGTTCATTCTATTACATTCCAGTTTCAAGGTTTTGGTCTGAAATAATGTTGGCTACAAAACTTGTTTTAACAGACTTTGATGCAAAGTCTATTTCAAACACTTGGGGTCAAGTAAATTGAGCACTTTTCTAATAATTCTGGAGACTAGGGTCCTCTGCCATTCTGCATTCAATCTAGATCAGCTAAAAGCCAATGCTTAACAATTGTACTCTTCAAAAATAACTTCACGTTTGGAATCATAGGCATGATTGTAAAGGTATTTTTATTCTAAAGTATATTTTCATTTATCCAAGCAACCTTTAGTTAAGAACTCTGACTAGGTTCAAATTTCAGAATCATGGTTTTTGAAAAGTGCAGTTGCATGCTGACACAGCTATTGTGTGTACATTCAGAAGAGAATCTGTTGGTTACACTGGCAGTTTTGACTTGGGATTAATCTAGATTTCCTGAATGTAATTCCCATAAGAGCCGATGAATGTGTACATTGACAGACATAGAAGCTCCACTTTCTAAGAGACATTCCCAGGGAGACAAATGTGAAACCAGAGAGCTCTAGCAGACAAAGGCAGCTCATGCAGAATCCTCCCCCGGCCATTGTAGGAGCTGTGCTTTTTACTAGTAGTCAGACTTTTAACCCTCCCACTTCAGGTTTGCTTTTTCCAGAAGAGTAGCCTTAATCCCCACCATGAGGAAAGAGATTATTGTAAAGCACTGCTGGACTATCTTCAGAGCCACAGAAAACACAAATAAGCAAAGGAAATGGCAAAGAATAAGGTCCTTAGTGCCCATGGTGGTTTATTTTATTAATTTTCATCGATGTTAGAGGAAGAGGGAGAGAGATAGAAACAAAAATGAAGAGAGCGAATCATTGATCCACTGCCTCCTGCATGCCCCCTACTGGGGATGGAGCTTGAAACCCTGGCCTGTGCCCTGATCGGGGAATCAAACTTCACCCTCCTGGTTCCTGGGTTAATGCTCAAGCACTGAACCACACTGGCTGGGCAATAATGGTTAATTTTGTATGTCAACCTGGATAGACCATCTTGGTACTCAGATATTTATTCAAAAATTATTCTAGATGTTTCTGAGAAGGTATTTTTCAGGTGAGCTTAATTTTTAAGTCAGGAGACTTTGAGTAAGCAGATTACCCTTGATAATGTGGATGGACCTAAATTGTCAGTTGAAAACTTTAATACAAAAAGGGAGATTTCCTGTGAAGAAGGGGAAATTCTGCCAGCAGACTATCTTTGGACTCGAACTCCAATTCTTCCTTGGGTCTCCTGCCTGCAGCCTACCTTGCAGAGTTTGAGCTTTTCAAACAATCATGAGCCAGTTGCTTAAAATCCACCTCTCTCCTCCCACCCCTCGTCCCCACAGTTAGTAAATGGCAAAATTGGATTTTGAACCCAGGCGTAGCTGACTTTGGCATCTGTGCTCCTAATCAATTCACTAGAGTCCCAGAAATGATAAAATCCTTCAGGAAGGTCAGCAGAGGAAGCCATTGATGTGTTCTACAAAGAACGCAGAAGTAACTTGTAGAATAGTATCTTTGTGCATTCCCACAATGTGAGGATACTGAACAGGGTGTTTGGGAAATGGAAAAATATCCTGTGATATTTAGGGCATTTCTATGCTAAGTCACAAGAACATTCAGGGAAACTTTCATTTCACTGTGAGCGAGTGAAATTGTTGTTTTCCCCCAAGGCATAGCGTGAAGCTTGATAGGTCACACAATATTAAAGTTACAAGACTTTGGAGAAGTCTTCATCTAAATCTCTTATTTTGTTGGGGGGTAGGGGGACTGATGCCCAAAGGGTTGAATTGCTTGAAACTATCCAATTAATGAAAACCTATTAATTAAAGAAAAATGTAACTCATGTAACCAACAGATTAACAGCAGAGCTGGAAGAGGAACTGGGATCTCAGTCTTGGTTTCATTTCTCTTAAAAAAAAAAACCCCTCTTCCCCTGGTGAGTCCTCTAGCGACCATTTTGTGCATGACAACTCCATCTCCTTTATTGAAGTTGATTGTATCAAGGGTAGGGATTGACCCATTGGTTCAGTTTGATTCCTGCAAATTTTAAGTTAAGCCCAATAGAGAGACGACTTTTTTTTTCTTATTTTGGGGGCTGCATTTATAGAATATAAGCCCTGAAGTTACAGGTTGGGAATTTTCCACAGTGGGAAAGGAGATTTATAGTGATACTAACTGCTGTAAAAGATAAATTTCTCAATCCCAATTGCTTAGTAGAATGAACTTGAATTTAAGAGGATAAACTCTATTTCTCAGTCATATCAAGTCTATGGTGGTTGGGGGTAGGGTGACAGCAGGAAGAAGGAGCATGCAGTTACTCATGGCCCAAGCTCCTCTCGTCCTGTGGCTCCTACCTTCCTCCAAGGGCTCAGTCCTCATTCTGCCTTTAGGTGGAGAGGGAGAGAATAGAGAGTTGCATAAGAGGGTCTTGTGGACCAAGCATTGAAGTGGAGGCCAGAACTGAGCTACACGGCTACACCTACTGGGTAATGTAGTCTAGATGTATCCCCGGAAGAAAATAAAAATGGATTTTCTAAACAACCAGCTGATAGCTGCCCACAGAGAAAGCTAGTCAATAGAAAGCAAGAAGAATGAACAGATGGGTTGAAGAGAAGAGATGAAATGGGGAGAAAATCTTTATGGCTTTTCAGATTCTGGTGTTCCTTCTGCATTCCCTCTGTTGAAAGGAGCTGACTTTGGCTTCTGAGGTCTAAAACAAGGCAATCCTACTACTCACACTCAGGAGGAAACATGTATCTTCAAACTATCCATCTCTAGGAAAGTACTGTGAGTTTCTTTTACTTATATCATTTTCATAATGACATTAGCCACCTGGAGATCAGTGTTTACAATTCTGCTAAAACCCTTCATAAAGATGCTGCTGCTGAAGTCAGCATTTAAAAAGGCAAACCAACAACTGTGCGAGCAGGCTGTGCCGGAAAGAGTTGGTTATTATATCACACACATTGATTTATAGGTTCAGTTTGCCTTTACCTAAATGTCTAGTTATTTAACAGCTGTTATGAATCAGCCAGATAGAAGATTAAGCAGTGGTAGGGGTGGGGGCAAGTAGGTGAAAAAATGCTTTAATCTTAGGCTACAATAGAGACAAGTTGAGTCAGGTCTCGTCTAGTAATTTTGGCTCCTGGATGCCTCTTGAAGGAGAGCATTGTTCAGCTGGAAGGTGAGACAGCTCAGCAGGGACCACTGGCCTGAGTTCACAGTAACCCCGTCAATGGCTGAGATAGGCAGTGCTAATTATGGGGTAGAAAGCAACGTATCAATAAACACTGGGAGTCCCTGGCTCAGTCGAAATAGTTCTGACTCGAGTTGGCTTTAAATAGACAACTTACTACAAAAGTTTGGATGAGGACATGAATATTTAACAAGATGCAATATAAAGTATTACATACATTACCAAACAAAGATCAAGACAGAATTCAGTCGTGCTGGTTTCTCTGATGATTGTGTCCAAAGTTCATCAAAGTCTTGGATCATAGTCAGGAAGGATTTACCAAGTCAGGATATCTCTTTGTAAGAATATATTTCGCTGAAGACAATAAAGGACTCGCTGAAAAGTCTGAAACCCTCTTCTGAGATGAGATGGAGGAAAAATTACTCTTTATGTATAAACAGAGTATTGAGGTGACTCTCCACTCTTCTCTCTCGGCAGGAAGGATGGCCCTGATGGGTCTCCCAGGGGAAGAGACACGGGTGCTGATCCAGTGAGACTCTGCCTCTGTGTCTGGACTTGCCCTTGCCTTACTCACTTTGGTCTGTGCTCAGATGTCTGTCTTGCTCCAACCTTGGCCTAAGCATTAAACTTGTCAAAAGGATGTCTGAGTGTTTCTTACTTGATTTTTCCACTAGATTTTGCTTCCCTTTAAAGTGCTCTGCAAATTTCTAGCTCTAGCTCTTTTACCTGAACTTAAAGACCACCCTCCCATCCCCAACACACACGCTGGCAATGATTTTGTTCTATTAGGAAGACAAAAATGGATGCTCTCTGTACAGACTCATACTTGACTTAAGGTTAAAGGCCTCCCCCTGCCTCCTAGCCCCTTGCCACCTAGCAGAAACTCTGTGGCTGTGATTTAATCAGTTTATGGCACACATGGAACAGAAAGAGGTTTTAGAAAAGAATGCCACCACCACCACCACCACCACCACCATTACTGAAATTATCACTCCACTTACGTCCACCACACTTTATAAGTCTCTTTACAGCTCCTTGGTAAAGGTATTTGCTAAAATGTGTCTGTATGGATTATCCCAATAAAAACACCAACACCCGAGAAGCGAGCAAATAATGTGATTTGCCCAGAAGTATACAGCTGATAGTAGCTATCTCATCTCATGCTGAGATCCAGAACTCCTCCTTCCAGCCAAACTGTCTCCACATCTAGATACAGAAGAAGAGGAAAGCTCAGACTTTGGGGTACTTTGAGGCCCTGAGTCTTGGAGTGAAAAAGTGTGTAGTTGTAAGAGCAATATGAACTGTACCTGTACCTTTAATTAGTTTGTTCTCCAGCTGTCGGGCCTTTGCACAGGCTACAAAAGTGAAATACAAACAGCTCAAAGGACAGATCGAATTGAGTAAGGCAAGAGCAAGTCAGGACACAATAGAGGACACAGGCCTTTACTCCAAAATGCTTTCCTACTGCTACTCATTTCACCTGGTAAACTCTCATCTTTTTTTAGATCTCAGTACAGTCAGTTTCTTTTCTGACCCCCTGGTGCGATATTGCAATTATATCCTTTTTGTAGCTCCACATACTTCTCCTACATAGTATTATGACTCTTGTACTTATTTTTGCTAGTCTCTTTGGTTATATATAGTTTACATATCCCACTAGAGTCATCCCTATGAGGGCAGGACTGTGATTTTTTGCACTGAAGTCCCCATTTTAGCACTATGCTAACCAAATTAGCATTTGTTAATAAATGCATGAATAATTGCTTTTTGATACATGATCCAAGATTATTACTAGGTCATAGAGTCCAGAAAGCAAGTATATCATAGAGAGAAGCTCCCAAGCAAATCACATCGGCTGGAGATTTTCACATATAGGAAATGGATGTGACCAGAAGATATTTCTCACTTGGTTGTTGTGTAGTCAAAATGTTATCCCAGGAAAAAGAAGGGTGGAGGCTGGAGAGAGTTGAGGGTGATTTTCCAAGACAAGCCCCAGCAGCAGGTAGTCCTGCTGAAACCAGAGAGGCACAGGCTTCCCTCCAGCCTCCGGCGTCTACGAAACCCATTAAAAGGCCTTTATTAGGCACCAAGATGTCTCTTCTCTTCCAAAAAAAATCTCTTATTATTGTTATTATAGCTAGCTGGCCAGATTGTTATATATGTCCCTAAAAAGCAATTTGAGAATTGAATTTCTGATAAACTACATTGTAAATACACTAGGAGACTGTGTCTTAACTTGGGATTCATGAAAAAACAAACAAACTTCATAATCTATGAGTTCATAAGATTATATCCAAAATGTGGTTAATGTGCAAATATGTGCATATTTTTTTCCATGAAAAATAATTCTGAAGCTTTTAATTAGATCACAAAGGACCTTTTAAGTTCAAAGAGTTTAAGTCATTTCTAGAGGAATATATGTAATCCTGTAGCAAAATTCTTTCTAAAGCAAATACTGATTTACATATTATATTGATATATAATAATTATTATTTGTATTTTATTTATATAATATATTAGAGCCCCATCCCATGAAAATTCATTCACTGGAGGGGGGTCCCTCAGCCTAGCCTGCCTTCTCTCACAGTCTGGGAACCCTCAGGGGTGGGAGGTGACTCCCCATCACACCTCTGGTGCTGCCACTGCCTGCAGTGCAAGCCTCAGCTGGCCCTGGTTACCTGAGCCTTGGGTGGCCCTGGGTGGCTGGGCAACTGGGCAGCTGCCATCTGAGACTTGCCTGTGCCTCAGGCCAGCCTTGGGTGGTTGGGGAGCTAAAGGGACTTGGGGACTCTGGTGGCAGGAGTGCAGCAAGGCCTGCTACCCTGGCAGGGCTGAAGGGACTGGGTGCCACTATCATTTAGGGGGTGGCAGTCACTTAGTATATTCTCTCCTTACTGGCTGTGGGTTCCACCAACTTTACAACAGCGTGAGGGTCAGTTAGCATATTCCCTCTTTATTAGATAGAATTAGTATATTATTTTGTACACAGTCATTAGAATAATTTCTACCTAGTGTAATATATCAGCCTTTTCATGGAACTTGTATGTGTAGAAAAATAAAATAAATCTGAATGTTTTTCACAGGGAAATTTAAAAAATTATACTTATGTTTATTAGAAGTAGATTATTATTATTATTACTAAAGGCTCAGTGCATGAAATTTATGCACTGGGGGTGGGGGATTCCTCAGCCTGGCCTGCACCCTCTTGCAGCCTAGGACCCTCACTCCTTACCGTACATCTGCTCACTGCTCCTTACTGCTTGGCTCGCTGCTCCTTAGTGCTGCTGCAGAGGTAGGAGAGGCTCCTGCCATTGCTGCTGGGCTCACCAGTCATAAGCCAAGCTTCTGGCTGAGTGGTGCTCCCTCTGTGGGAGCACACTGACCACCAGGGGGCAGATGCTCAATGCAGGAGCTGCCCTGGTGGTCAGTGCACATCATAGTGACCAGTCGTTCTGGTCATTCCAGTATAACAGTTGTTTAGGCATTTATTATATAGACTAGAGGTCTGATGCATGAAACTCATACAAGAGGCTCAGCCCGTGCAGTTGTGGCAGCTTGCCTTGGCCCACACAATGTGGCTTCATTTGGAAGGGCATCTGGAAGGACATCCAGAAGGTTATCCAGCTGTCTGATCTAATTAGCATATTACACTTTTATTATTTTAGACTAGAGGCGTGGTGCATGAAATTCATGCATGGGGTTGGGAGTCCTTCAGCCCTGCCTGCACCCTCTCCAATCTGGGACCCCTCGAGGGATCAGGCCTAAATGGGCAGTCGAACATCCATCACACAATCCAGGACTGCTGACTTCCAACCACTTGCCTGCCTGCTTGATTACCCCCTAACCACTCTCCTGCCAGTCTGATTGACACCTAACTGCTCCCTGCTGACCCGATTGCCCCTAACTGCCCTCCCCTATTGGCCTAGTCACCCCTAACTGCCTTCCCTTGCTAGCCTAGTCACTCTTAACTGTCTCCCGTACAGGTCTGGTTACTACCAAATGTCCTCCCCTGCTGGCCTGGTCTCCCCAACTGCCCTCCCTTGCAGGACTGGTCCCCCCAACTGCCCTCCTTGCAGGCCTGGTCCCCCCAACTGCCCTCCTCTGCAGGCCTGAGTCCCCCACAACTGTCCTTCCCTGTAGCCCTGGTCACCCCCAGCTGCCCTCCCTTGCACACCTGGTCCCTCCCATCTGCCCTCCCCTGCTGGCCTGTTTGCCCATAACTGTCCTCTGCAGGCCATCTTGTGGTGGCCATCTTGTATCCACATGGGGACAGCCATCTTTGACCACATGGGGTTGGCCATCTTGTGTCTTGGAGTGATGGTCAATTTCCATATTATTTTTTTATTAGATAGGATATGCCTGCGGGGTTGGGCTGAAACTGGCTCTCCGACATCCCCTGAGGGGTCCCAAATTGCACAAGCCAGGCTGAGGGACCCAACTGGTGCATGATCAGGACCTGGAAGAGATGTGGGAGGTTGGCTAGCTGAGGAACCACAGGAGAGCTCCAGGATATGTCTGGCCCATCTTGCTCAGTCCTGATTGGCCAGACCCCAGGAGCAAGCTAACCTTCTGGTTGGGGAATCTGCCCCTTTGTGGTCAGTTCACATCATAGTGATGGGTTGACCAGTCAACTGTCTGCCCCCTAGAGGTCAGGGCACGTCATAGTGAGCAGTTGAGCAGTCTTAGCATATTATTAGCATATTATGCTTTGATTGGTTGGACCACTGACTGGTCGACCGGACACTTAGCATATTAGGCTTTTATTACATAGGATTATTTAGACCAAATTAAAATTGAAAACTGCAGGCTAATCAAGTTATATTTTATATTTAATACATAACAGCTATTTTTATTGATTAAAACTATCAAATTGAACAGTCATCTTACAATATTATTGTGTGATCAAAATCATAATACATAATAAAGAGAAAGGAATGGGGACCAGCCAGGCCCAAATGAACTTACAAGAGAGGAATGGTGACCAGCCAGGCTGTGGCCTAGGAGAGGGACAAGCTGCCTGCCCTGTGGTCCTGGGCGCCAGTGGCTGTGCCTGTGCCTGTGACCCAGAAGAGGGATAAGCAGTCTGCCTCACAGTCCCGAGTGCCTGTGGCTGCAGCCTGGGTGAAGCTGGCTCAGGTCCTGGGTGCCTGCAGCTGACCAGAGGGAGGGAAGCCTGGGTTCCAAGTGTCTGCTACCAGCCAGAGGAGGGAATCCTGGGTTACAGGTGCAGAGCAAGGCAG
Source organism: Lasiurus cinereus (assembly GCA_011751065.1). NCBI lineage: Eukaryota > Metazoa > Chordata > Mammalia > Chiroptera > Vespertilionidae > Lasiurus > Lasiurus cinereus. The sequence goes on from JAAGEH010000389.1 coordinate 10,464,954, forward strand.
AGGTTGTTAGGAGCAATCAGGTCAGCAGGGGAGCAGTTAGGGGCAATGAGGCAGGCAGGCAGAGGTGGTTAGGCGTGATCAAGCAGGCAGACAGAAGGAATAGGGGTGATTAGGCAAGTAGGAAGGCAAGTGGTTAGGAGCCAGCGGTCCTGGATTGCAAGAGACAGTTAGACATTCCCTGAGGGGTCCTGGATTAGGGAGGGTGCAAGCTGGGCTGAGGGAATGCACCCTCCCCCGCCCATGCATGAATTTTGTGCACCGGGCCTCTAGTATTTTATAGGTATGAACTTAAGATCATTAAAAGTGACAATTTTAGTAAACTTTTTTTGTTTAATCTGGACCTAAAACATTGATTTATCCCAAATTGAATAGTTTTAGAAGTGTTTTAAGGCTAGGTGTGGAACATGGCTTATCTTCCTAGACCAACAGTGTTTACTCCATGTTAAATAAAAATATCCTAATAATAAAACACATACCAATGTATCAATAACAAAATTTTTATTAATTTTTAATATAAATCGGAAGACTTCAAAACAAGTTTAATCTCTCAGTGAGTCATCTCTGTTTTATCCTCTTCACTGTAGATCACTAAAGATTTTTTGGACACAATAGTGAATGTTAATGAAACTCTATATAAAAGAAACCATCTTTGTCTCAAGGCTTCAAATGCAAATAGCACAGTGAATTTTCTCTAAACAAATATATATGGTTTTAGATGGATGCCATTTTAATGAAATTTATAGTAACAGACATTTCTAGATTCTTCAGAGATCTTACATATATTGATTTCTTGTTATGTACAATTAGCTATTGATAAGGGAACTGGGGAGAGATTTTAATTTGAAATCCATATTCATGTGCATTGATTTCCATTCTATTTCTCTCCTATCTATTTAGAAGAGGCATTCCTCTTCTTTTTTCAATACTAAACCTTGGGGGAACTTTCTTCTTTTCCAAATAAAAACATAATCCATCAATAATCATAAAAATAACAATGATGCCCTACCTGGTTTGGTTCAGTGGATAGAGCATCAGCCTGCAGACTAAAGGGTCCTGGGTTAGATTCTGGTCAAGGGCACATGCCTGGGTTGTGGGCTGGTTCCCTATTAAAGGGCATGCAGGAGGCAGCTGATCTATGATTCTCTCTCATCATTGATGTTTCTATCTCTCCCTCTCCCTTCTGATCTGAAATCAATAAAAATATATTTTTAAAAAATAACAATGACTATCATCCATTGAGAATATCCTATGTTCTACACACTATGCAAAGCTTTTCTATGCACATGATTTCATTAAATTCTCACAACCACATTTTATAGTAAATACATATTTTTTAATAAATAAGGAAACTGAAATAATGAACTTTCCCCAAATGACAGTTATGTCCAGAAAACTGGATCTCATATTCAGCTGACTCCAAAGTCTTTTAACTATCACCTTCCAATTCTATCAAGTTTGTATCTTCTCTGTGTCTCACATGGAAAATTTTATATATTTATTTATTGTGAATACTTGAGGCCTAGTGCATGAAATTCGTGCGCAGGGGTATGTGTCTCTCAGCCCAGCCTGTGCCCTCTCCAATCTGGGACCCCTTGAGGGATGTCTGACTGTCCATTTAGGCCTGATCCTGGTAGGACATTCCTCTCACAATCCAGAACTACTGGCTCCCAGCTGCTCACCTGCTTGCCTTCCTGATTGCCCTTAACCACTTCTGCCTGCCAGCCTGATCACCCACTAACCATTCCCCTGCCAGCCTGATTGCCCCACAACTGCTCTCCCCTGCAGGCCTTGGTCCCCCCCAACTGCCCTCCCTTGCAGGCTTGATTGCCCCCAACTGCCCTCCCTTGCAGGCCTGGTACTTCCCAACTGTCCTCCCCTGCTGGCCATCTTGTGGTGGCCATCTTGTATCCACATGGGGGCAGCCATCTTGTGTGTTGGAGTGATGGTCAATTTGCATATTATCCTTTTATTAGATAGGATAGAGGCCTGCTTCATGGGTAGGGGCCAGCTGGTTTGCCCTGAAGGTTGTCCCGGGTCAGAGTGGGGGATCCCTGGCAAGGGGCCTGTGGTAGTTTGCAGGCTGGCCACGTGCCCTGGTGACCCAAGTGGAGGCCCTAGTATCTGGGATTTATTTATCTTTTATCATTGAAACTTTGTAGCCTTGAGTGGAGCCAAGCCTCCTGTTCACTCCATGGCCACAGCCATTTGTGTTGGGATTTATTTATCTTCTATAATTGAATTTTTTTAGCTTTGAGTGGAGGCCTGGGCCCACCAGGGCAGGCAGAAAGCTTGACTTCCTCCATTGTGGGGGGGCAAGCCAAGCTTCCTGCTCTCTTCATGGTCACAGCCATCTTGGTTGGGTTAATTTGCATACTCGCCCCTGATTGGCTTGTGGGCATGGCTTGTGGGTGCGGCAGAGGTACGGTCAATTTGCATATTACTCTTTTATTAGATAGGATGTTTTTATCAACTGTTTTAGAGAGACAGAGGAAGGGAGAGGGAGAGAGAGAGAGAAACATCAATGAGAGAAACATCAATCAGTTGTCCCCTGCATGCCCCCAAGTAGGGATGGATCCTACAACCAGAGTATGTGCCTGACTAGGGATGACGCTCAACCAGCTAAACCACATTGGCCAGGACATCACAGAAAACATTTTTTATAGGAACTAGTCTGCATAGAAATTTTGTATATTATCTTCTTGTCAATGGCACCTGGAAAGTAAGAAGTGGGGAATTTTTCCACAAGGAGGCAATATTTGTGTTGCATCCAGAATGAGAAAAGCTCACATTTTAAATATAATGGAAAAAGTGGAGGTCAGAAAGCAATACCAGCATGCATAGAAGCACAGACAGAAAAGTGAGAATTTGGTGTGCCTGAGTGAAAAGTATATGGTACCAAGCAGAGGAGATGAGGTGGAGAAATTTAGAGGACTCATTTATAATAGGACTTGATTGCCATGCTAAGGAGCTTGGGTCTTATCTTTGGATTTGTTTATTTTAACCCTGGCCTTCTTCATTTTAAAAGTGGATTAATTGGTAGTTCTGATCTCACAGGACAGCCAAAATACAAATTGATAGCATACAAAAAGATCACAGCATAGTGCCTGTGTTATATATAAAAGTGCAATGAATGTTAAAATTTTTTTGTGTTAAAATTTTTATTATTACTACTTATCCCATTATCAATAAATTTGGATTCCTGCCAAATTTATTTCTTTAGCCTATTCCTCTCTCTTTGTCCAGACCATCTTTTCAACTGCTGATTTTATCTCTTCACTTTGCATTCTAATAATGGTTAGTATTCATTTAGTCAATCAACATTATTTACTGAGTATCTATTATGTACCAGTGTTATGCACTGGAGATATGTTGAGTAAATTAAAGAGTTAATCTAGGGAAATAATTGACATACAAACAGGCAATATAACATCATGTGATATCCTCTATAATAAAAAGGTAATATGCAAATAGACTGAACAGCAGAACAACCAAACAACCAATCAAAATGTTATACACTAATTATATACTAAGGCTGCTCAACCATTCGCTGTGATGTGCACTGACCACTAGGGGGCAGATAGTCAACCGGTAGACCAATTGGTATGATATGAACTGACCACCAGGGGGCAGATTCTCCAACTGGTAGGTTAGCTTGCTGCTGGAGTCAGAATGGTCTGAGCGAGTCAGGCTGGACAACCCTGGAGCCCTCCTGCAGTCCCTTCCTGGCCTGATCATGCACCAGTGGGTCACAATCTGGGACCCCTCAGGGGATGTTGGAGAGCCTGTTTCAGCCCGATCCCACAGGCCACTCCCCTTGGGCAGGTGCCAGACACAGGACTCATGGCTGGCAAGTGCTGCTGCTGAGGCAGTGCGCGCCTAGCTTCAAGTCTCTCCTGATCAGGACTGATTGGGCAGGAGTCCGTGGCAGGCACAGTGGGGGCGGGATGAGCAGGAGTGGCAGGTAGGATCTACAGGGGGCGTTGGACTGAGAGGTAATTTCACTGGAGTGGGATAACTAACCATTCTTGCAAATGAGGATCAAGGTCTCAAACTTGAATCCCATTTTAGGCCCTCGCACCACACTTGGCACATAGAAGATCCTTAATAAACATTTGTTGCATTAAGTGGCATCAAAGACAAAACTTAAGAATAAAAAATATTAGCAGATAAATGGGCCTAGAGAAATAGGAATTATTTTCTAAGACTGAGAAATGTATAAATGTTTATAGGCTAGAGAGTGCCCGGGGTAGTCTTGAGGCAAGTATTTTAGTAGGGCTCATTATGGGAGCTCAGTAAACACTAGTTCTCTTCCCTTCTTAAAAGTTATTTTGCATACACTGTCCCTTTTAGTTCTCTGACAATCATTTAAATTCACTTATAAGGCATAATTACTCCTATTTTACAGATGAGGAAACTGAGGCTCAGAGAGATGATGATTACAAAGCCTGCAGCCTGGTTCAGCTTTGGGGGCATGCAATATTTGCAGCAGCATAGTGCCCATCCCAAATTTAGTTTAATACACTGTTGACATTGTTTTGAAATCCTTAAAAATTTTATCTTTGAATTTATTTTTTGTAAATAAAGTCCAATTGGACAATGAAGGATGTGTATGAGCAGACGGTATACATGCAATAGGTATGTTATCTGTTCCTTGCTACCTTGTGAGCACACAAACCTGGTGTGGGATGTGTGGAAGTTCAGTAAGACTAGGAAGTATAAAATAAATGTGTTATGGCTACAACTGAGTAAGCTTTCTGTTCTATTCAGACCAGAATTTTCTTTGAATACACACACACACACACACACACACACACACACACACACAAAGGGTAGTTGTGTTCTAAGAAACACAAATAACCAAAAAACCCTACTATACCCTTCTATACTCATATTATTGCCCACTTATGCTGAAAAGGATGACATAGAAGGAGGGTAGAGGTATGGGAACCCATAGTTCCTCTTACTTTAAGCCTTTCCTTCCTTAGCAGTAAGTTGAAGCCAGTGAGTATTGATAGAATGTGAGTTTTCAAGAAATGAAATGATGCAGCTGAGTTAGTTTTGTGCAACAGCTTCACTGTTCTGGTAACAGTGGAATACATAGGCATGTATAAGCTAAATGCCATTATATTTGTGCTTTAAGATTGTATTGCTTAATATAAATATAAATGGCAACATTCATGCTAGTAATTCAAATTGACATTTTTCTTTACTTTGAACAACATTAAATAACAAAGAAAAACACCATAACAAGTTGAGAGAGAGACTTCAAAGGAAGTAAGGCACCTTTCATGGCACCTTTTCCTACATTTTGGACAAGGTGCTCTGCATTTTCATTTTGTACTGTGGCCTGCAAATTATGTAGATGACTCTGCCTTTAGCTAATAAGTGGCCAAGGCACAATCTGATCCTAGATTTTCTGCATCCAAATAACACACTGTACCACCCTTCTTCCTGTGAAACTCACAGAATAGTGATCAGTTAATGATGTCCATGTCATTCATTATTTCTAGTAAAGTGACTTCTATACTTAGAAAGTACATTTATTAAGTGTAGTGATTTTGAAGTGCACAACCCAAATTCCCTTTCATGACTGAGCCATTCATGCCATTGGTTTATGAAAGCTTGAAGATGAGTTCCTTGTCCAGAATGCCTGTGGCCAAGAGGAGTTCTTCCTCCAATTTAGTACAATGCTGAAAGGTCATCCCCACCAGCGCTTCCCACGTGAACTTGGTTGCTACTGAATCACAGATCAACTTCTCCTTCTGCTCAACCCTGCTTCCTTCACTCTCTCCTGGATATTACTCCCCAGGGACACTTGCAGTAAACTTTCAGCATAAACATTTCTGTTTCTTTCTTTCTTTTAAATAATATATTTTATTGATTTTTTACAGAGAGGAAGGGAGAGAGATAGTTAGAAACATTGATCAGCTGCCTCCTGCACAGCCCCCACTGGGGATGTGCCCGCAACCAAGGCACATGCCCCTGACTGGAATCAAACCCGGTATTCTCCAGACCATAGGCTGATGCTCTATCCACTGAGTCAAAACAGTTTCAGCAAACATTTCTGTTCCTGCGTTTTTTTCCTCATGAACTCCAACCTAGGACAACAACATAGTGAGCACTAAATTTGAACAAATGTATCCTACATTGTTCAAGTCACCAGTTTACAGTGTCTAAATTGGCTAAATGTTTGGTTTTAGTCATAGTTGCAATTACCTTTACCTCTATCCACACCCAATGAGATTCTGTTATTTTAGTGTTTTACTCTGTGGAGGCAATTCTGTATACTTGCTATCAGCGTCCTGGCTAAATTAGAGAAACCATAATTCCTACGCAAGCCATGGACCCCCATTAGACCTACTTTAGAATGACATTCTTGCCCTTATAAGCATTTTCCATTTTCCTCCCTCAAGGAGTGATGTATTAAAGGCAATCCTTTTAAGGTTAGATCAGTTATCTTCCTAAATATTTTTGTGATTGTTAATCCTCACCTGAGAATATTTTTTCCATTGTTGTTTTTGTGTTTTTTTTTGAGAATTTAAGGGAGAGGGAGAGACAAACATCAATGTGAGAGAGACACGTCAATTGGTTGCCTCCTTCATGCATCTCAGGCTGGGGATCAAGTCAGCAACTGAGGTACTTGCCCTTGACTGAAATTGAACCTGAGACCCTTCAGTCTGTAGCTGACACTCTAACCACTGAGCCAAGCCAGCTTGGGCTTTTCCTTAATCATTTGAAATAAATTACTAAACATTCATATCTCTTTTTCACTTTAAAGTATTTTTGGATTAAGTTTAGTCCAAATTGTTTAATTTGAACTTTCTAAACTGTCATTTACATGTCTGTTGTTTAATACGGACTTATTAAGGTGCAGGTTAGCTATAAAAATCAGGTTTACTCATGTGATTTAAATTAAATTAAAACACCAAATACCTAAATGTCCCGGGCACAAGTTGACACTGCCCCAGAACAAGTTGGCTGTATACAATGGCATTTCTCATGAGTAAGTGTAGCAGTCCAACTCATTTGGGAAGCATGAGGCTGACTAACCTTAACTTTTGGCTGGCAGAATTAGGAAGATAAAAATATAATAGTTTCTGAGTCATTAGCCCATGGGTAGATATATTTTATAATGAAAAGAAAGCTGTCTATATAGAGGCTATTTAATAATTTTAAGCCTTGTAGATTTCCCAAACAGTCCATATCAATTCCTGGGTATTGGTAATTAGCAGAGGCCAAGTATAAAAAATTTAAAGAGTGAATATCCTTTGATTTTATCCGATAATGGATAATGCCCTTACTCTCTTCTCTTTCTCTTTCCTTACTTCTACCACACACAGCAGATAGATACACCAGTAATCTTGATTCCTCAATGTTATCTGTTAAAAAAAAACACCTAACAGCATACAAAAATAAATAAACAAAGCATAATAAATCCACTACATGTTAAAAGGCAGCTCTGAATGCCCAAAGTGGAACTGGGACGATTGTTTATCACATGCTGGTCCAGAACTGCGCTTCCTGAATGTATAGCGGCAGACCCTGGGCTGTGAGCTGTTGTGCTGAGATAGTTGTTCTTGTCACAGGTTGTTACACAAGATAGTCATACACGTGGTTTGTGACCATTTATAGAGCAACATGGACTCTCAGCCAGAACAGGAGCTCCAAGGCCAAGGTTATTCCACTCAGATTTTGGCTAGGAAGAGACCAAGGCAGTTCCAAGGCATTCCATGTGCATTACTAAATTAACTACCAAAGCAACCTTTTTTATAAGGATACAAACAAAAACCCCTTCAGAGCCTAGTAGGGCAGGCCAAATGTGAGGAAATAAGGGTCACTACTGAGCTCTGGAACCACATGAAGGGACAGCTACTACTCAGCATTGTGCTACAATGAGGTAATGGACCTCTAGTGTTGGCAAATCTTATATTTTTCTAAAGGTATTAGAAGTCCAAATATTTATATGATTCTACTTTTTAATGTTAGCAGCCAATTATATTATTAAAACCAATGCATTGACTAACAAAACACACCTACCTACCAAGTCTTCACCAAGGCTACCAGCAGGCCCTCATTACCTTTCTGACCTTCCTGCAGCTTTCCACTTACTCACTCTGTCCAGCTATTCCTTGAATGTATAACCCACTCTCTTGTCTCATTGCCTTCTCACCAGTACCCTCCTCTGCAGAATGGCTTTTCCTTCAAGTCACATAATTCACCCTTCAGTACCTTCAAATATTGTTTTAAATGTCCTCTTCTCTCTGAGACCTTCCCTGGTTACCCTAGTGGGAATCATATCTTGTCTCCCTGTGTTTCTTCCTGCTTAATTTTTATAGAAAACATTTATCTATAAATGTTTTTATTTGCATTTTATTTGACTTTTTTCCTTGCTGTTTCCTATGGTGGAATGTAAACTTTTAAGTGTAAAAGTAGAAATTTGGTTTATTTTGTTCATGGCTTTATCCCCAGCGCCTAGAACAGGGTCTGGCACATAGATACTTGATAAATAATTTTGAATGAATTAATGAGTGAATGGATAAATTTGCAGGCCATCTTTGATTTGTGGTCTAGGCTTCTCATTTGTGACTTATGATATATACTGAAAATATCATGTGACAACCCAAAGGAAAGAGACATCATGAAGTTTGGGCAGTGAATATCTAATCTCTTACTTTCTGAGAAATTCAAGTCATTAAATTAAATAATTCATAATCTCACAGAGTATTTCTATTATTTATAGTATTCTTCACAGGCAAAAGGAAAGCATATCCAACAATATCAAACTTAATCCCATAGTATTTTATTCATTCCACTGATTAGATGCTTATCCAACACTGACAAGGTTCAGAGTTCAAGCTACTTACAGTGTTGAGCTACAAGTAGATAGTGTGTAAAATTAAGCATAGTTCCTTTGCTGGTTAGGAAATGAAAATAAAATAAAGATACAGAGGCAAGGTGAACAAAGGTTAAGCCTGAGTTTTGTGAAGGAAGTTAATTCACAGAGATGACATTTTCTCTCAAAGTCTTATTTGCCTCTTTACTCTGGCCTACATGATTCAAAAATTTGGATGCTACTGTTAAGAACTCAGTTCATTTCTATCTTTCTCACCTATGTTTTTGCTCAGAAAAGTTCAGACAGGGCCAACTAAATTAAAAAAATAAAATTCAGGTTGTGTGTATTTCTTAATATTCTCTGGCCTACAAACAAGCTAACCAACCAGAACCCTTCAATCTAAGTATGATCAATATCCATAATGAGATAAAAGACATAAGATAGCTGATCATGTATTTGATTAACATATCAGAGATATCCTAGAACTTGGCATATTTTTAATAGCAAATAAATGACATATACTTTATGAATGGGTAGTACATTTTGTAGTTTATTGCCACAGAAAGTAGTATACAATGAAAATACAAAAAAATTTAAAAGAATGAATTTCTAGATGGAAGTATAAGGACTCTCCATCGATTACCTTGGGTGCCTGCAGTGCCAACATGGGTGATTTGTAGGAAGGCTCTCAGAGGTCATCGGCAAAACCTCAGGTCTGCTCCCTACCAGACTCTGTGCCTCTTGCTACCACCAGAGCAATAATAGTGCTTCTCTTTCACCTTCCAAATCTCAGGCAAGTGTCTTCAAAGCAGACCACTGGTCTAGGAAATGTATTCTTCTGGCTTCTAGGCCCTACTTCCAGGAGAGCTCAGAAGGCAGTAGGAAGTATGCTGAAATACTAACAGACAACCAACCCAAAGGGAAACCAGTAGCTATGGTAGTGCCTTTGCCTCTTTGTATGCCAAACTAGAGCCATTCAGACTGGACCTGATAGGTCCAACATGACCCAAGTCTTGAATTTTCTGTTCTTATAAAAGAACCAGGCATTCCTGGAACTATCAGTGGGTTTAGCAATCTTCTCATTTATTCATTCTCTAAGTAAGACAGTCACACAAATGCATAAGAGTTGTCTTTTTACTAAAATTAACTATCTCCTTTAAACTGTTAATTCCACTCAAATGTCTTACTGTATGTATGTGGATACCTCTCATGGGCATCTCACCAAGAACAGAGAATAGTGGGGAAAGGTTTTGAATAGAACTAGTTTATTGACCTAAGGCAGACTGACATTATACCAGACTGAGACCAAGGTCATCTTAGTGAAATGCATATAACAGTATAGACTAGCAATTTTTCCTCTTGCAGTTCTCAAGCTTTCCTGCCTTGTGACTCAGTTTCCTACACGCAGGGACTGTTGTCACGGTAGGTGGGGGAAGGAAACTTTTGCTCACCTTTGCTGTATTTAGAATAACCACCCCACATCAAAAGGATGACTCACTCTGACCACTTGCCAGCCCTGAGCTTGTTTCCTACCTCCCACCACCCTTGCTGGCTGTGCTCTTCTTGGCTAGAGAGTCCTTCCATCAGCAAGTCCAGGTTTGCGGAGTTTGGCACACTCACCTCCTGTATGACGAGGCTTCCTGAGGTGGGTTGATCTGCAGGTTGGGACCTGAAGGTGACCACCAATTTGCCTGACCTGTAGGGTGTATGATTCAAAGACAAGAAGCTGGGCTCCTGCCTCTGTTCCTCAAAGAGCAAAAAGGGAAATGGAATAATTTCTTTGCTTACTCCTGGGAACAGTCAACATGTAACCTGAAAATGTATAATTACCTATTTTCATTGGTTTTATAGAAACATGTTGCTGCTGGAGACTCCAAAAGCCATTGGGTTCCTTTTGGTGAGCTCAGCAATATTTATTACAGCGGGGGGCAGATGGAGGGTAGGGGGAAATTTATTCCTGATGGATATGTCTCTGTCTGGATGGGAGGAAACCATCTTAGGGTAAATGATTGCACTTTAGACATTCTTAGAGAATTCACATTTCCTTTAATAAAATCTACTACCAGATTCAATACCGAGGAGAAGGTGGCTAACAATGAACAGAGATGTGTTTGAAATTAGGAACTCTGGGAAAAAATCCCTTAAATTCTTACCAAAAAAAATGTGCCGAAGGAGCTTGGAGTGAGATTAGCCTGTGCTACCACTTATTAGCCACATGACTAGTCGTGATTTATTCCCTAATATTCAGTTTCCTCATGTAGTTGAGTGAAATTTTCCTCTTAAGCTTGTTGCAAGGATTAAATAAGATAAAGGAAACAATGTTCTAAATACACTAGCATTCAATAAATTTCAGTTTTTCACAGAACTTGTTTCCTAACTTGGAAAAAAGGTAAGAATCAAGGGAAGCAGTATGGAGAAAGGGTCTCCCCAGTGTGAGGCATTAGCATTATCTCACCCTCATTCCTTTTGTCCAGTGTCTGAATATGAGCTTGCTCTTGTTATCTTTGGGCATGGTCCTTGGCATCTGCATGTAGATTTAATAGACCAGCACTCAGAGTACCTGTGGCATTTGATTTCTGCCATGAATAATGAGGATGGCAACCTGTATGTGCTTAAGAAGCATTATCCACAGATATCTGGCCATTGAATGCTCACCATGCCAGCTCTCCCAAAGGCTAAAATATCTAGGAGAAATTGAGATCTACATGTTGGGATCGTCTCAGGACTGACACTTATTAAAACCAGACCTTCCCAGGATGGCACTGGCAATAGAATGACTTGCTCCTTGTTGGAGCAAAGCTCCTTTGGACCCACCTTTCCTTTCAGGGAGCCAGCTAAGCCTTTTCAGGCCTGTCCTGCTAAACAAAAATGCCTGGGGGGGGCGGGCAGGAGGCGGAAGGGGGGCATGTGTGAATGGGTTTATATATTACCCAGATGACCTCACTATTACTCATAGTTGACGGAAAATTTCCAATCTTCTCTACTTGGTTCTAGCTACCTAAGGGATTTGAACTGAAATCTGCTATCAAAACCCATCTGCAAAGAGCATATTTAAATAGCATTAGATTTCATTCCACTGACATTAAGTGGGAACCATTAGTGAGTGATAAGGGGTGTAGGTTAAAGTCTCTCTAGCCTCAAAAAAAAGGTGAATTCAGGGTTTAAATCCCAACTATGCTGATCCTAGTTGTATGTTTCTGGGCATGATAACCTCAGAGCATCGCTTATTGATCTGTAAAATAAACACTATATTCTTACAATGTTGTGAGGAATAATATTTTTGCAGACAAGACTTCATAGTAGAAATATGTTTAATCAATAACAGCTAATATTGGTATTGTTTTCTCAGTATTCTGAACTTTTCTAGCAAAAGGAAATATTCACAAAACTTGACCAGTTCTTCTTTATATGGCCCCATCTCACAAAATTGTTTTATTGAACAGAGAGAATGGGTGGGAAAGGGCTTTGTAAAGCAATAAATATAAAGTTACTATGGTTATTTAAAGAAAAAGTACTTGAGATCCCAAAACACTGAAGGTTATACCAAATAGAATGACTAATCTTTCTTTGTTATAATATAGGACAAGAAGAAAAAAAAAAGCATGAGTTTAATGCATAATTGAGGTTCAATTTTTACATACTAATATGTGGCATTCAAAAAGAAATGTTTGGTGGTATTTATCTATGTGTATCTGTATGTACACACATACATATGTGTATATGCACACATTAAAGATTTTTATTGGGCTAGGTGGCTCACTTGGCTGGAACATTATCCTGTGCACCAAAAGGTTTTGGGTTCAATTCCTGATCAGGGCACATACCCAGGTTTCAGGTTCGAAATAGATCAATGTTTCTCTCACATTGATGTTTCTCTCTCTCTCCCTTGTCCTTTCTCTCTAAAAATCAATAAAAACATATCATTTGGTAAGGATTTTTAAAAACAGATTAGTTGACTGAATAATTTTCATCTTATTTATTCAAAGAAGGATTAGGACACAGAAGAGAAGAAGAACAAAAGTAAATTTTACTTTTAATATCTTACTAAAAATATTTCAGGAAAATCAACCATAACAGAAATACTTAAGCTAAAGTATCTTAAAATCACTAGCTGGATGTATTTACACCTTACACCCAAGATTTACAAGGCTTAGAAAATTGCTCACATTAACCAAGTAATTGAATCTTTCTTTACCTCTGAGTAACGATTAACTTTTTAAAAGTTGAATTTTTTCATTAATCTGAAAAAAACCACACACACTTTGGAGGGCATTTATTCTCAGTAAGCTTTCTTAATTAAAATTCCGGCATTGGGATTGGCTCTGGCAACACAGGCAATGTGACAAGGTTAATAGATTACTTGGGTAATTTGATCTGTAAAGATAGCTGATGTAGGTATGTAACTTGGTACCCCAAGTTTTGTGGTAAGCTTTATTTGCCTGCCTTGCCCAAGTAATTACATCAAATTTCCACATCACTTGGCTGTGTAGGCATAGTGAAGATATTTTAGCTTATGCTCAGCGGGTTGAGAAAGCCTGACTTACATAATTAGTATTCTGCCTTTAAAACATCTATCTATGAATGCTTAACTGAATAATATGCCTGAACTTGTCTTTTGGAGTTTCTTATGTGGGTTGATACTTACCCTCCATAACTGTGGCACTTTATGAGCTTACCTAAGAATATACTTCCTTCTTAAAGCTATTCCTCTCTTCCTTCTTCTCTGTCTCCCTTATTTCCTCCCTTTCTTTTTTATTTCTTCCAAATATTTTTCATAAAATCATATAATGCTGGAATTTGTTGGAATCACAGCAATTGAACTATTCTGTTTCTCAAATTTCATGGAATTCCCATACCATATTCATGAAATTTTACATATCTATTTATTTAATTATTTGTAATTTGTGCACCAGAAGGTTGCTGGCTTGATTCCAGATCAGGGCACATGCCCAGATTGTAGGCTGGATCCCTGGTGGGGGATGAACAGGAGGGAGTCAATCAATGTTTCACTCTTATATCAATTTTTTTTTCTCTCTCTGTGTCCCTCTCCCTTTCTCTCTTCTAAAACTCAATAAAAAAATCATTTTAAAAAACCTTACTTTCTTAGATGCATTTAAAAAAACTATATTCAAGAATCATATATTTAATATGCTGATATATATTTTCTTGATAAATAATAAAAGAAATCCGCAACAAATAAAGTAAATTTATACACATACCACCTAAACTCATTTGCTTTAGGAAATACTGTTCTAGCCTGGCCTTCAAACGAGAAAGCTGAGGCCCAGAGAATTAAAGTGATGTTTTCTAAAAGCAGTTAGGAGCAGAGCTCTATGTTGAAAATTTGGATGCTTAAATTTGGGCCTTTGTTATTACACTACACTGACTTATGATGTTAGTTACCTTGTGGCAGGGCATGTAAAAATCACTAACTAAAATATGACAGAAAAGCCATCGGTGGAAAAGTCATGAAAACATCCCATCTTCCTATTTATTTGTGCTCTAATAACTCTTAGGTCAATAAGGGACCAGAGATACTTAAAGACATTGGTCCTCAAACAAGGGTACTAATATAGGAGTTTACAAAGATGGAAAGAACATGGATCCTGCTAAGGTTGTTTTCAGAGCCACTCCTTTCCGTGGAATCCTTCCCTGAGAAAGGTCCATGGTTAAGACATCCTTATTCATAACTGCCCTTTTGCCTGCCACCTTCCAGAAGTAAGTCACAATTTTCATCCATTGCATTTGCCCTGGAGTGAAAACACATTAGCAGTGACACCAAACACATGAATACCTCAAAAATACTGTGCCATCCTGGTATAAGTGTGAAAGAGTGTGGGAACCTCTTTCCACGTCCCGCGTGGTTCAGGGTTCCCGGGTCAGGGTTCGGGTTCTGAAGGAGGCCGCACGCAAACGAAATGAGAGACTAGAAAGCATTAATTTGGCGATATTGGGGGGCCAGGCGGGAGCCTTCCTTTAGTGGAAAGGACTGCCCTTTGCTCTGGCCTTTTTCTCCCTTTTATTAAGGCTTTGGGACACACCCCTAGCCTTTAGGCAGGAAATACCAAAAACAGAAATTAACATGATACAAACAAATAGTTTCAACTAAACAATGAGTAATCAGCTCTGACCTTTCAGAGCAATTAAGGTTGGCTAGCCTTCTGGCTTCCTGTTTACATCCATTTAGTGAGAATAATATTTGGTTTCCCACAAAAGAGTGAAATTTCAAATGTGGTTAACAAATCATAGGTAGTCTCTAATTCTTTGTTTTCCACAAAATGAGGATGAAAGAAATTTTAAGTTGCTGGATTTAACAAATTAATTTTACATTATAGATCAATATATAAATTTGGGCATGAAAGTTGTTTAAAGATCCAAAAAATAAGTGTCATAACTATAATAAAAGGTTTTCCAAGTTTACTAATAAATAAGGTGTTTTAGCACTTAACCTCAATTAAAATAATAATAGAATTAGTACTAAATCTATAATTCAGTCTATTAGTAAATAATATTCATATAGAGATCAGGAAAAAACATCTAGCTCAGTTCATCTCATTAAAGAGATAGATATCCCAAAAGAGGTAATTTTTAAAATATTACTTTTTTTTAGTATATATATTTTATTGATTTTTTACTGAGAGGAAGGGAGAAGAATAGAGAGTTAGAAACATCGATGGGAGAGAGACATCGATCAGCTGCCTCTTGCACGTCCCCTATTGGGGATGTGCCTGCAACCAAGGTACATGCCCTTGACCAGAATCGAACCTGGGACCTTTCAGTCCACAGACCGATGCTCTATCCACTGAGCCAAACCGGTTTTGGCTGAAACATTACTTTTAATTTAATATGCTTAGCAATATTTTAATATGATTTCTATTAAACATCCAATTCTGTAATCTATTTTATTCAATTTTGACTAATAATTGTAACTTTACTCAGGAGAAATATTTTTTAACATTAGAACCTTTTAGGAAGTTTAAAGAGTAAATTTGTATTTTTTCTGCAAAGGACTATAATAAAATTACTAAGAAAAGACTTTCAAAAATAAATTATATTAGTTACATGAATAAAAGTATACAAAATTAGAATAAAATGGTGAGGAAGAGAAAAAGTTCAAAAAACATAAAAATATTTAAAATTTCTTTAATTGGTAAATAAGAGCTTATTTAAAAACTACTATTTTTTTATTAATTTTTTATACATATCTCCCCATTGCCCCCCTCCCTCCCAGGCATACTCCAACCCCCCAGTGTCTATGTTCATTGGTTATGCTTATATGCATGCATACAAGTCCTTTGATTGATCTCTTATCTACCTCACCTAACTTTAATCTTCCTGCTGTAATTTCACAGTCTGTTTGAAGCTTTACCGTCTCTGTATCTATCCATTTGTTCATCAGTTTATAATGTTCTTTATTATCCCCCAGTGAGTGCGATCATGTGATGCTTCTCCTTCATTGACTGGCTTATTTCACTAAGCATAAGGCTCTCCAGTTCCAACCAGGTTGCTGCAAATGGTAAGAATTCCTTCTTTTTAATGGCAGCATAGAATTCCATTGTGTAGATGTACCACAGTTTTCTGATCCACTCATCTGCTGACGGGCACCTAGGCTGTTTCCAAATTGTAGCTATTGTAAATTGTGCTCCTATGAACATAGGGGTGCATAAATCCTTTCTGATTGATGTTTGTAATTTCTTAGGATAAATTCCTAAGAGTGGGATTACAGGGTCAAATGGGAGATCCATTTTTAGTTTTTTGAGGAAACTCCATACTGTTCTCCACAGTGGCTGCACCAGTCTGCATTCCCACCAACAGTGCACAAGGTAAAAACTACTATTTTTTAAAACTATTTTTTTAGATGGATGATAATAGGGAATCTAATCATTTTTTTACTTGTAGTCCATAAACCATTTAAAATCATGAAACAATTTTATTTTAAAAGTTGATATTCAAAGAAAGTTGAAAATTAGATAATTTATAATTGTTTTTATTTTGGACACATTTTAGATGACACCTTAAAGTTTCGCAAGGGTTGTATCAATTTTCAAATTTCTTTAGGGAATACACAAACAGGGAGTTTGAAGACCATTGGCTTCAAGGCTAGAGTCTGTTTCCTGGCTGCAGAGTGCTTCAAGGACTATTCTCTACCTCAAATTCGTTTCCTAGGAATGAAAACAGTTACTGGCCAAAGGAGCATTCTCTCATCTGGATGCTGCCGAAGTTCCTGGGACAAACCTTCCGATGTCCAGGACCCAGGTGAACTTGTAGTCTCTGTGGCTCTTGTGCCTACCAGGCTAACATCTGCAGGAAAGTCCAAAACCAGCTGGAGGAAGCTGCACTGGTTATACAGGAATCTTCTCCAGCCCCCGTGCCACTATAGAATGTGCTGCTGTATTTACCAGCTAAAATAACATGGTTCTTTTTCATATTCTATTAAAGTTGGAACAATCCAAGACAGATAAGAATAGAAATAATTTGAATAAGAAAAACAGCAGCATGCATTTAAAATGTATGCATATATGTAAAACAAATGTGCACTTTTAAAAGTTGTGTAACCATGGTAACGTTTAGGTATTAAATATCTGTAGGTTAATTTAGTATTGAAGTTGCTGAAATTGTCTTTAAACAGTTGATTCCAATTAGAATTTTCATTCTGGTACTAGTTCTTCTATTGCAGGAAAATAAAAATTATTTATGTTCTATTCCAGCAACATCATGTCATCCAAAGCTTATAATTAGAGGATATACATGAAGTTTCCTTTAATTTTCTTTTCTAATTTTCATGTGTGTGTGTTTTGCAAGAAATAAAAGAGAAAGACAGTAAGGTGAAATTTCCTCATATATTCAACATGATTAGGCTTTTAAATATAAAAGTATAAAAATTGCTGAAAATGATCTTAGTGAAATTAGTAATTTCAATCAAGACATAACATTTCAACACAGTTGAAGGGTACAGATAGCTTTTAGCTTTAACTTCAGAGCAATATAAAATACAGATTTTATACTGTTTTGTTAACTCTTGACTATATTCAAAAGTGATTGACTTCTCTTTTCCCAAAAGTATTTAGCTTCATTTTGGGATAAATGAAACAAAAATTAATGAAACTTAACACTCTATGAGCACATTTGCACAAAGTCCTCCTATAGAGCAAGAATCTGGAAAAAACAAACACCGTATTAACAATGCCAATACACTCATTTGTGGTGTCCTCTTATCTTCCATAATTACCATTTTGCCTTATGTCACTTATATTCCATTCCAAAATGTTGCAAAAAAGCCATGGAAACCATTATCATTGGAAGGAAAATATTAGGGAAAATTACTTTCATTTAAGAAAATTTGCTTCTGTGCTAGACTGGTAAGTGATTTATTATAAACACCATATTGCTTGGAAAATCAAAAACATAAAAATCTTCTAAGCAATTAGGAGAAATGTCATCCTTAATTACGAATTGCTTTTTCAAATTGAAACAAGTCTTTAGATAATGTTGATAAATAAAATTATCAGAAGACCCCCAGCTGTTTCACTTTTATTACCAATCAGGATTATTTTTTAAAAAAACTAAATCCAACATTTCTACTGGTGTCACAAAGGTAAAATACCCGAAGATTTGGTTTGACACATTTTAAAAAATATCCCAGGATTCAGCCATAGAATATGACTTGATAGAGAAGATGGATGAGTAAGATAACATATTTTGGATATAATCTTAGGTAGGTACAGCCATAGAATTCGGAGCATTGACTTATGAGAAAGGAAAAGGTGAGTAACACCTTGCCCTCTTGATAAAAATCATGCATCTCTTCAAGCTTCATTCGTATATTTAGCTGTGATATTTACAATACCCATGTTCCAAGTTGATTAACGTTTAATCACAACTGACTAAGCAAGTGGGAATGAAAGACAGAATAAGTCATAATTACTACTCTCTTATGTGTATCCTTACGATACTCAAGGATTTAGAGTTTCAAATTTATATCCTTTACAACTAATTTTATTCTACCTATTCTATTAAAGATCAATTAACTTGAGGTAAATGAAACTGTAAAATACTATCCTGTCTAATAAAAGAGTAATATGCAAACTGACTATCATTCCAACACACAAGATAGCCACCCCCATGTAGTCAAAGATGGCTGTGCCCACATGGACACAAGATGGCTGGGAGGAGAGGGCAGTTGGGTTGACAAGGCCTGCAGGGGAGGAAAGTTGTGGGGGACCAGGCCTGCAGGGGAGGGTAGATGGGGGGGGGACCAGGCCTACAGGGGAGGGCAGTTAGGTGGGACTAGGCCTGCAGGGGAGGGCAGTTGGGGGGAACCAGGTCAGCAGGGGAGAGCAGTTAGGGGTTACCAGGCCAGCAGGGGAGGGGAGTTAGAGGTTACCAGGCCTGTAGGGGAGGACAGTTAGGGGCAACTAGGCTGGCAGGGGAGCAGTTAGGCACTGATCAAGATGGCAGGGGAATGGTCAGGGGGTGACCAGTGATAAGGGGATGACCAGGCAAGCAGTTGGGAGCCAGCAGTTCTGGATTGGAGAGGGTGCAGGCTGGGCTGAGGGACCCTGAATTTTGTGCAGTGAACCTCTAGTACAGAGGTTCTCAACCTTCCTAAGCCACAACCCTTTAAGACAGCTCCTCATGTGGTGGTGACCCCTAACCATAAAATTATTTCCGTTGCTACTTCATAACTGTAATTTTGCTACTGTTATGAACTGTAATGTAAATATCTGATATGCAGGCTGTATTTTCATTGTTACAAATTGAACATAATTAAAGCATAGTGATTAATCACAAAAACAATATGTAATTATATATTGTGAAATATTTATTTCTAATTACAAATAAATGAAATTTTGTCTTGAATCATGGTATAGCATGGGTAACAGTCTTAATATGACAACAGTAAACTACATTGCTACATTTTGCTACACCGAGGAGCAGTGTGTTGGTTCCTAAGACCATGGGAAATAGGTGTTTTCCAATAGTCTTAGGTGACCCCTGTAAAAAGGTCATTCGACCCCCAAAGGAGTCGCGACCCACAGGTTGAGAACCACTGCTCTAGTATTTATTTAATAGCCTCAATTGTTGTCTAGAACTCTGCTAAAGTTTTCATCCAGTTAAGAAAGGGATTGCTTTCCCTAGGTCACAAATACTTCTCAGGACCAAAGTCTACTCCAT
Organism: Lasiurus cinereus; assembly: GCA_011751065.1. Lineage (NCBI taxonomy): Eukaryota > Metazoa > Chordata > Mammalia > Chiroptera > Vespertilionidae > Lasiurus > Lasiurus cinereus. Next base: position 10,484,962 of record JAAGEH010000389.1, read on the forward strand.
GCTTGGCTTTGACGTTTTGGTCTGAGGAAAAAGCCTTTGTCCCAGAGGAATGGGGAAGAAAGGCAAGAAGACTGTGCCTGACCTGTCCCTCTGTCTCAATGTGCAAACCAGAACAGAAGCACTCAGCTCCCCTCTGCAGCCCTGGGCAATCACCTCATTTTCTGCGGGTTTAAGTATGTCTGGTCTGCAGCCCAGGGTTTGGCAGGCTGTGGGACAGGAGGATTTAACAAATTAAGCTCTTATCCTTTGCACTAGAATACTATCTTTGAATATGAATAGGAATTAGCTGAATCATTTGGATGTTTTAAAGATGTAAATGAAATATATGCTTAAATATCTGTGTAAGTACCAATGACAACATACAATCTGCAGCCTACTTAGAAGACAGCTTCTTTTTACAGTTGGATATTTCAAGTTAGATATCCAATATTTTTTTAGTAAAATACCCAAATATGTGGCATTTTGTTTTATTCTGTTTCAAGTACTATAATTAAATAATGCTCTAGCTGAGACCGGTTTGGCTCAGTAGATAGAGCATAAGCCTGCGGACTGAAAGGTCCCAGGTTTGATTCTGGTCAAGAGTACATACCTTGGTTGTGGATGTATACCCTGTGGGGGTGGGGGGTGCAGGAGGCAGCTGACTGATGTTTCTCTCTCATCAATGTTTCTAACTATCTCTCTCCCTTCCTCTCTGTAAAAAATCAATAAAACATATATATATTTTTTTAAAAATAATAATGCTCTTAAATTTGGCTTAGCTCGATGAGGTAGGAGTAATTAGTGACCCTGAGACCCATTCTGAACAATGATGAAATGATGTGAACACTCACAGAAACGTGTAAGGCTCACAGACTGGAGAACACAGCTCTGACAGATTCTTTCCTATCTCCTAATTAGGCTAAACCCCTACAGATGTGAATTCAGAAATAGTGGGAACTGGAAAAAAGAAAAATGCCACCTTTTATACAATAGTATTAATGATTCATTGTAAGACTTTTATTAATTTAGGTACAAGTAATTTACCTTATGAAACCAAGACCCTCCTGATAATAAAGGAGAAAACCTAACTTCTTAGAACCCTGAACTCGGAGCTTGATAAAAAGTTTGTTTATTTACAAACTAGAGGCCTGGTGCATGAATTTCATGCATGGGTGAGGTCCTTAGGCCTAGCTGGTGATCAGGGCCTATTGGGGCCTTCTCACCCAGTCCCCATTGGGGCCAGGCTGCCTGGGATCTGCCAGTTGCTGGCTACTGGCTTGGAGAAGGGACAGGGAAGGGACCGTGGGAGGTTTGCCAGCCGTGGGGAGGGACCGAGGGTGGTTGGCTGGCTGTGGGAGCACATTGATCACCAGGGGGCAGCTCCTGTGTTGAGCATATGCCCCCTGGTGGTCAGTGCGCATCATAGTGACTGGTTGACCAATTGTTCTGGTTGTTTAGTCATAACGGTTGCTTAGACTTTTATATATATATAGATATAAAACCTCTAATTCCCCTTCTCCTTGATCACATTTGTGGAGAGCATGTAATTTGTCACAGTGGGTTCTCATATATTATAAATGTGACAGTATCATTCTGACATTCAGAAAATGCCCATGTTAGGATTTCCCAGAAGGTTGTTTCCTCCCAATTTCAGTTAATTTTACATTCAGTGTTCTGTTTAGAAATACATTTTACTGCAGAAAGAAAACTATTCATTTGCCTGGACTGCTGGGTCTCTTGGTTAACCCTCATTGGAAATAAGTGTTCTACCTGGTTCATTCATCTTGCCTTTCAAACCATTTGACAAGCCTATTGCTTTAATCAAAGTACAAAAACATTCTACTAAATGCAGCAGAGTGAAATAAGAAAACCATTATATATATATATATATTTAAAGTATTATAAATAGTAGTATATATGTCTCCTTTTTTCCCCCTACTGACCTCCTCCCGGCCCTCTCCACCCCCAGTACATGCCCTCACCTGTCCCGCAATGCCTTATATCCATTGGCTATGCTTACATATATGCATACAAGTCCTTTGGTTGATCTCTTACAGAGCCCCACCTCCAACCTCCCCTATCTTCCCACTGTAGCATGACAGTCTGTTCATTGCTTCTTTGCCTCTGTATCTATCCCCCGCTCTCAATTCTTGTCTTTAAAAACATCTTGCCCCTGTAGGCTAGAAATAAACTTATAAGAGCAAAAATATTGTTTGAGTCCCAGTTTCAATGTCCAATAGTTATGAGTCCCAAATTCAATGTCAAACAGTTCCTTATATGTACATGTCAGCAATGGTATCTGGATGGTGGACAAATGGTGACAATGCAGGTCCGATCCTCTCTGGTTTGGTCCTAGGCATCCTGTAGCAACACACAGCTGCTGACTGCTCATATGGCAAGGCGTCGTCAGCGTTTCCATCTCTGGACTGTTTCTCCTCTTGTTTTCATGGTTGGAGCAGACCTGTCAGTTCCTCTCTGTTGCAGGAGTCCACTTGATCTTGGAGTTGTTTTCTGAAAGTATATAAACATATTCTCAACCAAAAGTTAATAAAGGAATCTTTTCTATAAAATTGACTTGGGGTCCTTTTTATTTTTGCCTACCCAATTTTCCTTTGGCATATTTTGACACCATTTTTAAAACCATTGCTATTTGTCAGTTAAAAGAAATGTGGCAGATTTGAAACTTCATGATGATACAATTTTTCATCTAGTAATTTTAATAACTGATGTGCTTATTATTATATTATGTAATTTAAATTTTATTTTTAAGGACATTTTTGCAAAGTGTGGAGAGAATGAACAACCAACATTTATATTGCAGTTTTGGTTCTAAATTTTCCTATTATTTTGGATTTGGACATTTATTCCTTTTATAACTTAGGAAGGGGACATTAAGTTAGAAAAGTTGTATATTTATATTACTCCCTACCCACTATGGCCTTGCTTGTAAAACAATAAAGTACGAGAAACATCAAATATCATCTGGAGGCCCTCCTTCCCTTTACAGATGAGCAAAATGAAGTTCAGGGACCCAGCAGAGTTTTGTACAAGGGCATCAATTTTAGAGTCAAACAGAACCAAGCTTGACCTCTGTCATAGTCACAATGTGAACTAGAGCAAGTTACTGAAGCTTCCTGAGCCCTGGTGTTCCCCTTTGTGAAATGGAGATGATAGTAATTAGTGGCTAGGATTGCCTTTTAGTATTTAATTAAAATAATGATAATTTAAATACACAAACAGTAGACACTTAGTCTCTTCCCTTTAAGGTAGTAAAGTAAGCTAGTGACAGAAAACTGCTCTAAATTTTGAGCACAACAGACATCTATATTGTGCTATTTCTACCATAATTGCAAATGAGTCCCCAAGGAAGCTTCAGCTTCGGAACTGGAAATTTCTCTCATTTCATAACACTTTCAACCATACACGTTTTCTCTGCCCCACTCTAGGCTAAGCTGCTGAGAAGCAGCAGATCAGTAGTTCTGGGTGGTAGAATCCTGTTCAAGGTTGCTCTTTCTCTTAGTGCTTCATAGTTCTACAAGAACTAGTGCCCAACTTATTCCCTAAAAACCTGTGGACCTTCTCTAGAGCCTTTTAAATTTCTAGTTTAATGTATATGAATAATGTTTAGAGAAATGAGAAGACAGAGGAGAAATTGCAGACCCGAAAGTCCAAAAGATTTCTGCCAAGATGATGATGATGATGATGATGATGATGATGACGACGACGACGACCAAGGTGATGACCAATAAATAATCAACATTAGTGAAAGAAAAGTCCAGAAATACTAGAATACCACAGTAGACTGTGGGATTATGACAATAAATTCATTACTTAAAGTGCTAGTGTTTACAAAGGCCATATATTTTATTTTTTAATAAATTATAGAATATTTAAGATTATCTTTCTAAAGACATTTCTATTCAATTGCATTTTACTAAATTTTCTTTGGAAGAGAGAGAGATTGGCTGGGAAATAAAGCTAATAAGATTGGTATTTGGCATGGTAAAGAGCCTGCCTTAAATATTTTGAAACCTATAAGAAATCTTCCTGATATACTGAAAACAGTTGTACATAAAATGAATATATAAATACAAGGCTCTGTGTGAATAGTTTGATATTTGGCAGTAAGATGGGCCAGCACACATCCCTTCTATAAGAGGAATTATATTGTCAGGGCTTCTGATTCATTCTCATTCTTCCTCATATTATGTCCTAAACACAGGTGTATAAACATTGAGATAAGGCATGATGGGACAAAGCACATCCTTTAACTTTTTCTTCCTGACCAAATGGAACAGATTGGAGCCCCACTAATGGCATAGTGAGGTGGAATCCTAGTTATTTGAACCAAAACCAAACACAGGTAAGACAGAATCAGGGAAATTCTTTGTCAGTAGCAGGAAATGCATTTAGACTCTACAATGATTATAGGAGATACTAATCTGAATTTTATTAAATCCATATTTCTCACTTGGTGGATAGTATCCAAAGATCACCTCTAATGCCTGTGCCTGGGGTTCTCCATGAGCTTCATTTTCTACAAAAGAATAAAATGTGAAGCAGCTAATTTTAAGTATAAGCACTTACTAAGATAAGTTTTTATTTATTGAATTTAATAAATACTCCCCTCTTAAATAAAAGTCATCTGCAATAAAAGAAAAAAATAGAAATATAAACTAAGCAGTAAGGAAAAGGAGAAAAATGCACATGATAACCATAGAAGTTAGCATGACAACCATACTTAATTTTAAAATTACACTCTGTTTTCCTGGCAGCCAAGACAAAAGCCAATTATTTAAAAGTTGCCTACTTTGCATAATACACCAAAATTCATTTTAGAGATATAAAATAAACTAAAACTATAAAGTTCATAAAAGAAAAAAAACATAGCATTTTTGTGACTCAAATATTTTCTAAAAGGACACAGAAAATAAAAAATTATATAGACCATCAAGTTACACAAGAAATAATAAGAAAATGAAAAAGCATACACTTGCCAAAATAATCCATTACATTCACATGTCTAATAAAAGATTTACATCATAATATATAAAGATCTCATACTACTCAATAATATAAAAGCAAACAGTCCAAAATATAGTTGGCAAAAAAACCCACAACAAAATGGAAGATATATGAATGGCCATAAAATACACATAAAAGTATTCAACATCATTAGTTACCAGGGAAATGTAAATTACAATTACAATGGGATACTACTATATATGCATCAGAATTGCTGAAATTTAAAAATCTGACAGCATAAAATGTTAGAGAGGATTAGAAGCTTTCCTGTGTGTAAAATGCACTCACTTTGGAAAACATTTAGCCCTCTGATCTAAAGGACTTGGACAAGAATGTTCATATCATATTTACTCAAATAGAATCAAACAAGAATCAATCAAAATATGCATTAGTAAGAGAAAAAATAAACAAATTGCAGTATATTCTTACACGAACACTTCTCAATCATTAAGAGGAATAACTTAAACATGCAGTAGTGTGATAAACATCAAAAAATTATGTTGAGCGAAGCAGAAATTACAAAATGGATATACTATATTTTTCCCTTCATATGATGTTTTAGAACAAGAAAACTCACTTTTGGTTAAAAAACATCTAAATGATTTAGTGATTCCTATGAGGAAGAGAGGGCAGGTTAACTGGGAAGGGCAAGAGAACTTTCTGGGATGATGGAAATGATCTTGATCTTATAGGGGTATGGATTACATGTGTGTGTGCATTTGTCAAAATTCATCAAACTGTATAATTAAGAGTTGTGCATTTCATGCTGTGTAATTTAAGAAGGGACAAAGATTTCTCTTAGTTACGCAATTGTTAAAATAAACAGTGCTTCATCTACAGTTTGAAAGCAAATTATGGAGCAGATTTGTATGTCTAAGTTATCTCAGAGCTCCCAGGCACCCCCTAGTAAGTCACCTCCTTTTGTTTAGAGGTGACCAAGCCTATTGGGTTCAGACCTAAATGGGCAGTCAGACACCCCTCTCACAATCCAGGACTGCTGGCTCCCAACTGTTCGCCTGACTGCCTTCCTGATTGCCCCTAACCACTTCTGCCTGCCAGCCTGATCACTCCCTAACCACTTCCCTGCCAGCCTGATTGATGCCTAACTGCTCTCCTGCCAGCAGGTTTGCCTCTAACTGCCTTCCCCTGTAGGCCTGGTCACCCCTAACTGCCCTCTCCTGCAGGCCTGGGTCCCTCCCAACTGCCCTTCTCTGCAGGCCCTGTCACCCCCAACTTCCTTCCTCTGCCAGCCTAGTCACCCCTAACTGCCCTCCCCTGCAGACTGAATCATCCACAACTGCCCTCCCTAGCAGGCCTTGTCCCTACCAACTGCCCTCTCCTGCTGGCCTGATCACCCACAACTGCCCTCCCTAGCAGGCCTGGTCCCTCCCAACTGCCCTTCCCTGCTGGCCATCTTGTGGTAGCCATCTTGTGTCCACATGGAGCAGCCATCTTTGACCACATGGGGGCAGCCATCCTGTGTGTTGGAGTGATGGTCAATTTACATACTACTCTTTTATTAGATAGGATAGAGGCCTGGTACCTGGGTGGGGGCCAGCAGTTTGCCCTGAAGGGTGTCCCAGATTAGGGTGGGGTTCACTTGGGGTGTGGGGTGGCCTGGGTGAGGGGTCTGTGGTGGTTTGAAGGCTGGCCACACCCCTCAGGGACCCAAGTGGAGGCCCTGATATCTGGGATTTATTTATCTTCTATAATTGAAACTTTGTAGCCTTGAGTGGAGACCAAGGCAGGCCAGGGCTGTAGGAGCTTGGCTTCCTCCATTGCTGGGGGCAACTCAAGCTTCCTGCTCTCTCCAGCTCTGTGGCTGCCGCCATTTTTGTTGGGATTTATTTAACTTCTATAATTGAAACTTTGTAGCCTTGAGTGGAGGCCTATGTCAACCAGGGCAGACGGGAAGCTTGGCTTCCTCTATTGCTGGGGATGCCCAAGCCTCCTGTTCTCTCCATAGCCACAGCCACCTTGGTTGGGTTAATTTTCATACTTGCTCCTGACTGGCTGGTGGGTGTGGTTTGTGGGTGTAGCAGAGTGGTGTTAATTTGCATATTACTCTTTTATTAGATAAAGATATTTTTATTGATTTCAGAGAGGAAGGGAGAAGGAAAGAGAGAAACATCAATAGTGAGAAAGAATCATTGATTGGCTGCCTCTTTCACATTCCCTACTGAGGATCAAGCTCACAACCAGAGCATGTGCCCTTGACTGGAATTGAACCTGGGACCCTTCAGCCCACAGGCCAGTGCTGTATCCATTGAGCCAAACCAGCTAGGGCAAGTCACCTTCTTGTTGTTATAATTTCTAGACACTTGATCGCAACTAATCTCTCTTCCTTGACCACCAACCCTGGGACCAGCAGCATTTGTAGCACTCAGAAGCTTGTTAAACCTGCAAATTCTAAGACCCCACTAAATTGGAATTCTTGGGCTAGGATCCAGGAATCTCTCTTTAATAAGCCCTCCACATGATCGTGACACACTTACATTTATGTATGCGACACCTTGCTGCATTATAATTCAAAAGGGTGGGTTAGGAAATGGACACCATCAACTGACCACCAGCCAAGGGCCTCAGCCTTGAGTGCTGAGTTGAGCCCATAAGCCCTTGATTGGGAAGAAGCGTTGCCGAGCCAGCTGGCAGCCCCTGAGCAGGCACTAGTATTCTGGGCACAGGGACTCCACTGTGTGGCTGCCAGAGCCTCCGTCTCAGAGAAGCATCAGGGCCAGCCAAGAAACAAATGCCATTCCTTCCACTTCCTTTTTCTCCTCTTTCCTGACCCAGTGGCACCGCCGACCTGTCCGCCAGAATTCATTGCAGGCTGGGAGAGAAGGTCTAGTGTTTTGGATTTGGTTCCCTAGTGTTTTGACTTATTTCAGCTGGTGGGAGATGAGCTTTCAGAGGGCAGAGGGACTGCAGGGCAGGGAAGCCCAAAGACCTGCACTCTCTGTGAGTGTCCAGCTGGCCTCCAGAATGAGCTGAAAGCAGAATGAGAAATGACCAAGAAACAGCTCTCCATGCTGGGATTTATGGCACAGCCAGGAATATCCCAGTTTAACCATTCTTAGTGAAGTAACCCTGAATAAGTTTAAATTTTCTGAACTTCATTTTCTTTATTTGTAAGAAAAAAGGAGCCTTTCACTTAGGTGCAGATTAAAGGTGAAAAATATATGTAAAGTACATAGTATAATATAGACTTCTGATAAGTACTTAATAAGTGTAATAATAATAGTCTAATAAGTAACACTACTTTAAATTTCAGAGAAGATAAATATTTCTGAATACACACTTCATACATGTAACTATACTTTATCTTTTAGGAAAATGTAGGAGGGTGTGCTCCTTAGAAGAGAATTTTATTTGATTTCCAATAAATGGTATTTCAGGTAACCAGGACAAATCACTGTCAAAAGTTTATAAACAAAATAAAGATAATTATAAGTAAGCATACTTACTTAAAATAACTGTCTTCTTAATCAGCATAAAATAAAAAGCTATAAACTTCCACTTATTAAAGAGATGTAAATTAAATACAAAATCATTTATTAATAAGCCCTTATTGTGTGAATACTCTTTAATATACAATTCTCTGTGTTGATGCACTCTTTTACTTACAAAAGACAATAGAGAAACAATACAGAAAGAAATATTTGCACATCATGTTCATTGCAGCGTTATTCACAATAGCCAACAGATGGAAGTAATCCAAATGTCCTCTGATGGATAAATGAACAAAGAAAACATCATTATCTATCTATCTATCTGTCTGTCCATCTGTCTATCTATCTATCTAAAGATATAGTTAGGTATATCTATATATAGATGCATATATATATATGCATCTATAATATATAATTAAATATTATTCATCCCATTAAAAAAAGAAAATTCTGTTTTGCATGATACAACATAGGTAAAACTTGAGGACATTATACCAAGTCAGTGGTTGGCAAACTGCGGCTCGTGAGCCACATGTGGTTCTTTGGCCCCTTGGAGTGTGGCTCTTCCATAAAATACCACGTGCGGGTGCGAATGTACAGTGCGAATGAAACTTTGTGGGCCATGCGCAGAAGTCGGTTTTTGGCCTGGATGAGTCTATTTTGAAGAAGTGACATTAGAACACCCAAGGGGCCAAAGAGCCGCATGTGGCTCGCGATCCACGGTTTGCCGACCACTGTACTAAGTAAAATAAGCCAGTCACAAAAAAGGCAAATACTCTATGATTTCACAATATATCTAAAGTAGTCAAGTTCCTAGAAACAGTAAAACAGTGGTTGCCAGAGGCTGGAGGAGGGGAAACAGCGCATTGTTCAATAGGTAGAGAGAGAATTTCAGTTTTGCAAGATCAAATGGTCTGGAGATCTGTTGTATAACAATGTGAATATACTTAACATTAATAAGCTGTACACTTAAAAATAGTTAAGATGGTAAATTTCATATTATGTGGGTCTTTTTTTTTTTACCACAATTTAAGAAAAGATAATGGATTGCCTTCATCTTTGCCCATTTTAATCTTAAACAAAAGATAAACTAAAAAGCTGCTCTTTTTCTGGGTTAAATCTTGTCAAATTTTTGCCTAGAGCCTGAGAGCCAGTGTCCATTTTTCTTTTCAATTTAGAGAAGATTTCACTCACAAAAACATTAAAATGAATCATGAAAACTTAGTCTTTCCTAGCATTGTAACATAATCTCCTCCATGTTTAACATGAAAGAATCGAACTAAATGAAGTTAATGTTTAAGTAGAAAATTAATTAGAATCAGAAATACAACTAGCGAGAACTTCTTGACATTCAGCTAGGTCTTTGCAATTGCTAAGAAAGAACATTCTCATTTCCCACAATCCAGTCCAGACTAGTAACCGACTTGGATGAGTGACCTATTATAAGAAGTCATCTCTGGTTACAGCTCTTACAAAACTTCAATTTTTTTTTCTACACAACAAGCATCACTCTTGACAGTCCTGCTCCACAGGAGACAGGAGCCCTTACAATTTGCTATCACTCCATCGGCCCCATTCTCTGCTTTAGAGGTCAGAGGTCCAGAGGTTATAAAGTTGATGGGAACCTTTGATGATATTCAGAGGGAGAACCCAGCCTTACCTGCAGAGAAAAGCTGAGAGAATTATTGTTTTTAAATATTTTAGATTGTTTTTGTTCCCTATAGAAACACAAAGGGACAAGTGCACTATATAGTGGAAAATTTGATACAAGAAATCATTGGTTCCAGAACTTCTTTTCACTTTTTTTTTTGAGCATGAATGAAACTCATAAAGTGTCCACGTTTTCATTTCTTAATTCTATAAAGTAGGTCATGGCCAGATTCAGTGCCACTTTTAGATCCTGCACTTTGAAGCCTTCCTTTGGTTGTGTCCCTTCCTGCAGGGCTAAGAATGAAAGGAACCAAGGGGGACTGGGCCCACCCAGACCCTACACATCCCTCTTCTAGACCATTATCTGACACACGGGTTCACTTAGTTCTCTGTCTCAAATGGACCTGGCCCCGTTCTCAGACTTCATGAGCATTATATCTGGTCTGTATTCCTGGGCAGAGGGGGATGGGGGAACAGACACTGCAATGCTGTAGAATACACCCTAGATCAATGAAGTGACCAAGTAAGGTCTATTTGCATAGGTTGGAGTATCCACATACAAGTTTCAAGGTTCCTTTTGGTGCAGGATTGAGCAGGTAATGACAAAAGAAAGGGACAGGCTATGCACTGGAGGTCTTCATTTGCATTTTTGCCTAGGGTTTTACAAATATGGGCAGGTTTGGCACATCTGCCTCTCTTATTGTATAGTTCATTTCGGAATTAGATACCAAATAGCACTTCTTTTTCAGACATAGTGACAGACTCCATTAAGGGAGATAAGGAAAATAATGCTTTAGAAATCTGACAGACAAGTTCTATCATTATAAACATATACTTTCAACACAATGTGTAAAGGACTATAAATCCTCCTCATCTTCTCTGAATTAGCTCAAATGACAATAAACCCCACATCATTAGGAAAAATGCCAGTTAAGACCATGCTGGGTGGCTCTCAACTTCCCTAGCAGAGAAGTCAAGAGCCTCCAACTCTGGAGTCATAAAGATGGGTTTGAACATTTCTCTGCCATCTCCTATTTATGTGACTTATAATGATTAACTCCTCTAAACTCAGTTTCTTAATTTGTAAAATGGAGATAAAGCTCTCTTTCTCCCATGCAAAATGGAATTACTGTGATTACATGAAATAAAATTCATAAAGTACTTAGCATAGTATCTGGGATATAGTAAGCACTCAATAAATGCTATTATTTTTAAACACCAAGGAAGTCAGGTGGACTTCCATGCATAGCCTATCTATTTTTTTATAACTCTATCTTGCATTTTCCAAGAGCCAAGCTTTTAACACCCCTGCTTGGCTAGAAGCAACTTTTCTGAGGATATAGATTGAATAAGGGATTTTTTTCCTTTCACATCTACCATGGTCCCTGGCCTGATATGTTTTGAATGAATTCAGAAGAGAGCAAACACCATTTTCAAAGATATAGTTAGTGTCTATGACCACTTACATTCTACTGAAACAAGGCAGTTATAGGAAGTTCTTTGATGGAAGACCTTTTCCCCCACTACTTACCAAAGTCTAGACCTGCTGATAAACCAGAGTGACTTGAATTCTTAGCTCTTCCAAACTATGAATTCCAGTTAGGAAATTGACGATAAATCCATTTTTGTACATTGATTGGCTTTGTAAATTCAATGCCATGGAGTCCATGAGAATCTTCCAAGAAATAGCATTTAACTATGTTATCAGTTGAATATTTACTCAAAGTATGACTACTGATCAGCTTTGTCTGAAATGGAAATAAAAGTCACCAAGACTAACAAAAACCAGAAACTTCTTTTCAAGTGGCTATTGTTTCTCTTCTCACTCTCTGCATATCCCTGAATGTGTATTAGAAATCAATGGGAAAATAGAATTTAATATTCAAAATTTCTTTTTTTATTTTCACCTTCTGGTAAAAAACAACAACACTTGAGTGATATATTTCAGAAATGTAGGGAATAAAATAATTTCCAGCTTGATTTGTTATAAAACTCCTGGGTCTTTTATCTTTCCTTGAGAAAAATATAATTGTCACTCTGTGATCTTTCAGAGTTGAATGTTTATACAGAAGAAATCTGAAAATAATCGAAAATAACCTGATTTTAGCTTTTTTTCATAGTAAGATGTAATAGGTGTTTTTTCCCCTTGCGTTGATGCTGTAGATTTCACATAATTTAAAATTTTGTCACATTCTGTCCTAGCTTTGGATTTTGGGGCACTAATTTTCATTTAACTAGTCCGTGATATAAATGAAGATGAAGGGAACCCAAATCAAAGCTGGAAGCAATCCTATATATAATAAAAGCCTAATATGCAAATTGACCCCTCAACCGGGAGTTCGACTGGGAGTTTGACCAGGGGTAGGGCTGGCAGCGGCAGGTGGCCAGGGGAAGGGAAGTGCCCTGCCAGTAGCCAGCAGCTGCTGGGGACCCTACCCATGCATGAATTTCATGCACTGGACCTCTAGTACAGTTTATAAGTAGAGGAGCAAGCTTGAAGAGGGATCCAAGTGCAGGGGAAGGAACAGAACCATTATATACTATTCTGTATGTATGTTTGCAGAAAGTGGTGTTGTAAGTTTCAAATCATGACACATTCTGGGATGAGAAGGAGAGTACCTGTGGCCAACAGAGAAGTGACTGGGAATGAGAATTAAGGGAGGATTTCTCCATAGATTGGAGTCAGCATGGTGAGATAGTGGGCATTGATGTGTTAAAAAACACCAGGAGGCCCCAGTGGGCGGCTTCTAGACTTCTGTAACAGTCAGCATCTGAAGAATGCCTAATCATAGTTCCTGAGTGGTCTGGGTGGATATAAGAAACAGGTGGGAGCCCAGCCGGTGTTGTTCAGTCGGTTGAGCATCCTTTCATGCACCAAGAGGTCTCCAGTTCTATTCCTGGTCAGAGCACATGCCTGAGTTGTGGGCTCTATCCCTAGTAGGGAGTGTGCAGAAGGCAATCGATGGACGATTCTCTCTCATCAATTTTTTTTTTCCTTTTTCTATCCTCTAGCTATAAAAATCAATAAAAACATATAAAACAAGAAATACAGTGGTACCTCGAGATATGAGTGCCCTAACATACGAGATTTTTGAGATACGAACCGTCGAGCGAGCGATTTTTGCTTTGAAATACGAGCAACAGTTGAGATATGAGTAATCATGTGGATCGGCCAGCTGCACACGACCCACCAGTTTACACGACTTGAGCGTCTCATAGTTTCCCATGCCTCAAGGTTACGGAACGAATTAAACTCGTATTTCGAGGTACCACTGTAGATGGGAGGCAAGGTAGTTTAAGTTCACTGAAATTATTGGACTAAAATTTTTTGTTTTGGAGCCCTAAAATAATAGCGATGGCATAGAGTCTTAAGAGGAGCGCAGACCTCAAGGTACAGTGTCAGCAAATGGCTGGTTTGCACACTTAGCTCAAAGTAGGCAGAAGCTGACAAAAAACTCAGTGGGAAAAATGGACAATTTTTAAGTGCTGCCTATATACTGGGTGCTGTACTAACTTCGTTGTGTGCCTTCCTGTTTAATCCTCACAACCTCTTTATAGAAGGTGGGAACTGTAATCCCATTTTAGAGGTAAAAACTGAGGGTTTCTTAGTAAGACACAAAATATCATAGTCTGGTACATACTTATTTCTTGTCACTTAACTGCTGTACTAAAACTATTTTCAGTTTTTGATAGTTTTATAAGTATTTCAGTGGAATTTCTCTAAAAGAGATTCAAGGGTCTCCTCATTGTACTATCTTCACAAAAGTCTCTACTATATTCCTTTTTTTTTCTTTTGCAGTGCATGCAATGAAGTCAGTCTCGATACCCAGAACAACAATTCTTGAATAACATTGTTCATAAGAAACACTTGGGAGCATGTTAAAATTTATAGACCATAAAAAAGTAGTGTAGATCTAGAATAACATTCATTTCCACATAGCCATGGTCCCTGTTCCTCCCGCATCATTTCTTATAAAACTGAAAGCTTAGTCATGGAACTGCCCTCATTGCCCCTTAGTGCTGCAGGCAAGGAGGAAATGAGGGGAGAGTAAGGAAACCAAAGAGATGTAGGTCAAGGAACAGCCATGGGATGCGCCTACACAATGCTGCTTTGACTGGCAAACACTGGATTACAAGGTCAAGACCAGGAGGGTCTGGAACCTCTCCAAGCAGAGCAGATAAACCCAGAGGCCAACTTTAACAGAAAAGATCTATTAGTAAATTTAATATTTTATCTCCTTAAAATAATTCTGGGCCAAAGGCTAATGATTTATTCGCTTAAGTAAAACCTGGGGGGTTATTAGGGATTTCTTTGTTAAAATAATGACTAATATTGAGTTCGTGCCAGAAAAAGAGATATACCATTAATATTTATTTATTCTAAAAGTGTTTTAATGGGAAATTTAATTTTAATATAATGAAAAATATTGGAGTCATGCCAGAAAAAATATACTGTTAAATGTTAATTTACTTTCCAAGTGTTTTAATTGATAATAGAAGTAGATGGTTCAGGTTAACACATTTTCTAATAGTACAGTAATTACTTGTTTCTGGGTACAAATTCAAAATTTTCATGTAGAATACTTTTTACTTATGCAGACACGCATACTTCATTTAATGTACCTTACTCATTATAAGAGATTGATTCCTGAAAACTTGCTGCATTATAGACTTCTAGACATGAGATCATATTGAAAACTTGCCATTTGCAGGAGTCCCATAATTCTTTTGTGGAAAATAAAAAAGCAATCACCCACTACATGATTCATCTTGGCAAATCTAGACTTAATTGTGTCTATATACTTTAACGCAAAGTTTGCCAGTATTTGGAATACTGCAAAATGAATAAGGACAAGTAAAAAGAACCTGTGGAATAAAGAATTTTATATATATTATTAAAAAAAGATCATATGCAAAATTTTTTTGAACAAGACACTCTGAAAATAGTAAATCTTAACTTTATAATAAATCAACATTTATAAAATAAGATAACTAATGTTAAGTTATAACAGCAAAGTATAAAAATCAACACAATAACTGATTCTATAATGTGTTTCTCATGACAAAGAGTATACTGTTATTTAAAGACCAGGACAATTCCACCAAAAAGAAAACAGATGAGGATTCCAGGTATCAGATTAATGAAGGACTTTATCAAAGAAGGTGGGTTAGATGAATCTGGCTTCTCTTTCATGGAAACTGGCAAAACATCACTAGTTCTAATCCTACAAATGTAGATGTTTAAAACAGGTTGAGGCAGCAACATTTTATAGACCAGCATGAAAAAAACAATCACAGGAATGATATAATTATAGGGTAATAAAAACATAAACACCATTATAGCATTAATTTTGTATTTGAGTTTTTTCCATGGTTGGCTTACCAGCTTATAAAGTGCATGATTTTGATTGCAAAACCATTTAGATATTTTGTCATTTATCCATTTTAACACACACACACACACACACACACACACACACACACACACTAGATTTGATCATTTTGATATGAGTTTGGTGTAACTGACCATTGAAAAGAAATGAGGATTTAGAAGTATTTTTTTAAATCAAACCTAGAGAGAGAAACAAAGAGAAATATGTACCATTTTGACTTCTTAGATACTTACAAATTAATATACTATCAAGATAACAGTGCTGCCCTAGTCAGTTTGGCTCAGTGAATGGAGCGTGGACCCATGGACTGAAAGATCCCAGGTTTGATTCTGGTCAAGGGCATATACCTTGGTTGTAGGCTCTCGATCCACAGGCTGCATGCAGGAGGCAACCAGTTGATATGTCTCTTTCACATCAATATTTCTCTGTCTCTTCCTCCCTTGAACTCTCTCTAAAAATCAATGGGGTGAGAGGAATAGACTTGGGTGAGGATTAACAAAAAAGAAAAAAGAGTAACAGTGCCTTTTTATTGACTTAGTGAAGCCATCTACATGCTCCCTTTCAGTTTTTATTAAAGGGTAGGCTTATTGTGAAAAAACTGTGTTATTGCAGCAACTTCCTTAAACCCTCCGACATTCAGTTTATCACTTGTAAAATGAAGATAATAATGGTGACTTCAGAAGGTTGTTTTAAAAAGGTAACACAGAGGGCAGTATAAAGCTCAATAAGTGATGGTTACCCTTCTAACGCTGGAAGAGGAAGCCAGAGCCAGAAAGAAGTGCCTCTTTTGGATCCTCTGACACAGCCCCTAGTTAATGTGGTCAAGAGCCAGCTCTTTGTAGGAAAGTTGGCTCTCAACTTCCTGACATCAACAACAGTAACCAAGTGACCTCAATCATTGTATGAATGGAAGCATGACTCCTGTTGTGTGTGTGTGTGTGTGTGTGTGTGTGTATGTGTGTATGATGTTGTGTTGTATTTATTTTTTTATTTATTTTTATTTTTTATGAGCACTTACCACAATGCCTAGCACACAACTGTGCAATGAATGAATATGTGGGTGAAGATCAGCAGTGGAAGAGTCACAGGGGAAATGTCAAGGTTTTGTCCACTGCCAACGGAAGTGGGGGAATGGGAGGAGAAGAAAGGACATTAGCAATAGGACATCAGGGGCCCACCAGTGCGTGACTGGAGTTCTTTATAGAGATTCCACCAGGCGGGGGTCTCGCTTACTTCTGTGAGGAGTCTTTCCATTTAGGTTTTCTCTCCTCTGCCATGGCAATTCTGTACTTCACCATACTGGGCATGGCAACTTTTGCTGGGAGTGCTGAAATATTTGGCCATGCATCTAATTGTTTGGTTTTCCTCTTCAAATACCTTCCATTGCTTCAGCTGGGGAATGAAGATGAAGCAGTTGATGGTGGTTGTGCAAACAAAGATTCCCCCGGATGTGAGGCCAAAGACCAGGTTGGGCCAGGAGTGCAAGTATCTGGTGACCACAAGAAGAAGCCCAGCAGCCAGCACCACAAGGTTGACCCCAACCATGATGGTCAAAGACTGATTCACAGGAGGAGAGCTGACGTGGTCAGTCGGGCCAGCCAGGTAGGCACCTTACAGCAGCAGCAGACCCTTGCATCCCAAAACAAGAACAATCCAGACATCAGAGTATTGGGAAGCACAGAAGTGTGTGCTGGTCAGCGAGCAGGCCACTTCTCTCTCTGTCACCGTCATACTGACACTGAGAATCTGGAGGCACTGGATGGGATCAGTCAAAACCCATGTCATGAGCAGGATCACATCAGCTATCACGAGGGCTGCCACCAGGCCCAGTAGCTGCAGGTCTTTGATGATCACTCTCTTGTCCGGAACCCTCTGGGTAAATACCTTGTAGAGTCGCCAGCTCTTCCCCAGAATGGGTCCAAACATAAGGGAGGTCCCAATGCACAGCATGGACAGTTTTACCTGAATAACAGTTTCCATTGAGCTTCCCACTGAAGCATCTCGACCTTGAATCCCAAAGAGGTAAGCGCTACTGTAAGTCAGACAACTGCCCAGTAAGGTCACAATGTTCAGATTCGGGCTGGACATCTTCACAATCCTGGGACCAGTCACTCAGTGCAGGCAGAAGCTTGGGCAGTGACACTACCACTGGGTGGGCTCCTGCAAGACCAGTAACGGAGGCCATTCTTTCCTGTAACCACCGTTGTGTTGTGTTTAAATAGAATTAAGCATTTTAATAAAAACTAAATCACATTTTAAAAAATTATGTAATGTTTCCTGTGATCAAGGACACCAGTAAATATCGAGGGGCTATAGAACAGCAGCCCCTGCTCTGGCCTCACGCTGTGGGATGGGCCATTCTGCAGAGAGTCCCCCTAGGAAGCCTCTGGCTGTGCTCCCAATTCTCAGAAAGCCACTCCTCCTTAATCCAGTGACCTGATTTCTCCTTCTTGGAGTCCCTAAGATACCACAGATGAAGGCAGATCAACATTACTCCTGCAACATGCTTCATTATAAGCATGTGGTCAAATATGTTTGGGGAAGGTGGCAGATGAAAGCCTCCCTTTTGGATAGAGAGTATTACAGGTGGTGGAGTATTACAGGCTTTGAGAGCCAATTAACCTCAATTCTCCAAACTATTTGCTCACTTAAGGTTTCTTGTGTCACTTTATTTGGTTGCCTGCATAGTCATTGTCTTGCAGAACATACTTTGGGAAACACTTCTTTAGTCTTTGCTCTCTTACTATCACAAAGGTTGCATTGTTTTTAATGCAAAGTTATTACTATTCTAATATAGCATTTTAACAAATATCTTCAATTTTTACTCATTTGGATATTTTCCATACATTCACACTTTACCCTGTCACTTCTTACATAAAGTTCCAAGGTGCCTAAAGAAATGGAACAGAATGGGTTTCCTTTTCTGATTTCTGTTTTCTCTACGTTTTGTGGCCCATGTATTGAGTTTTAGCATCTCAAATATTCTTGAGGTTAGATCTGATGGGGGGAGGATAGTTCTAAGAAACAGGAAAACTGAAATTAATAGTATATATATATATATATATATATATTTACAAACATTCTTTTATCCATCAGGAGCATGAATTCTCTTGTGTACACAGCCACACACCACTCTGCATCATACTCAAAGGTAACCTGAGTGTGAAGAGTACAGAACACTTATATACTCACCCTTCACATTCTGAGCTGGTAAGGAAGTCATAGATAGCAAGGCTGTCTGAAGACCCACAGTTATGCACTGATAATATCAAATTTTATAGTAAATGTGAAAAAGATATACACAGGGTGGGGCAAAAGTACGCTTACAGCTTGAGTACTCGAAACACAGTTTATTTGTATATGATTTAATACAAATATAACTATAAACCTACTTTTGCCCCACCCTATACTTATGCTTCTCAGAAACATGTTGAACTTTGTTACTTCACTATGGTAGCCACTTACAATTAACCTACACAAATGGACCTAAGTGATGAAGACATTCCATGTTTAGCTCCCTTCAAAATGGCATACTCTAGTCATCATTGCACTATATTATTGTCACTATTATCATTATTGGGCTAGGTAGAAGCAAGTTTTCCTCACAGGAGGTACAATGAAAAAAAGGATATATATAAAATGTTGAATAAGAACCCCCAACCTAAATCTCATATGGTGTCAATTATCTAAAATGGTCTCAGTAGAAAGCTAAAGAATTCTAATGCAAGAGGAAAATATTTAAGGGCAAATCTAAGGGGTAATAAACACAAAGAGATCAAACAAGCTTCACAGGAGATACTGTTTGAACTATTGGCAATTTTCCCCCTAGACCTCTGGTTTCTAACCACATTCTACCCAAGCAGAGCAAAGAGCAAGGACATTCCAGTGGAATTAACTCATGATATTTCTGAGCACAAGAAGTGCTCGAAACAAGTTGCTGGTATAAGTTACATGTTAGCTGAACAATCAATTTATCTTTTAGTATGTAGTTCACATAGTTTCAAGCTGGTTTGTTTAAAGAATAGTGTCCATAGTCTATAAGCCTACATTCTAATCCAATGATTCAGAATGAAACATTCAGTTGTAGAAAGACTGAAATGCAAATATAGACATACCATGTGTACTTGTATTAAGGAACTCATGTTTTTCTTTGAGCAAATAATTTCACTTGTATTAAGGAACTCATGTTTTTCTTTGAGCAAGTAATTTCACTTCTGTGAACCTCAATTTTTATATCTGTGAGGCAATAAAGTTGTACTGGATAATGTTTAAAATTCTTTCCATCTTTATTTGCATGAAGGAATAACTATTTTCCTCTCTCTCTCTCTCTCTCTCTCTCTCTCTCTCTCTCATTACAAAAGTAGTTATTCCTAAACACCAGTGTACAAGCTGGCTTTATTGACATTTTTTGGTGATCTTTGTAAAAATACAGGATTTTAGGCTCCATCCAAAGATTCTGATCCAGTAGGTCTAGGGTGGAGTTCAAGATTTTGCATTTTTTCAAAAGTGATGTTCATCCTAACATGTAGCCAGGCTTGAGACCCACTAACTTAGAGTTATAAGAGCCAGGTGTATAATCAATATTTCTCATTTGGAGCAAATGACTTAGGATATTTCAATTGCTAATAACAGAAAAACTGTGATTTGATTTATTCAATGAGGAAATTTATAATCTCAGATAACTGGAAGCTGAAAGGTTGAGCATGCTCCATGTTTTTGTTTCACCTTTGTCTGATTTAGTAGCTCTGTCTACCTCCATCAGGCATTTTCAACCTCAGAGTTTTAATAGATCTTGTTGCCTTTTGTGTTTCTTTGGGGGAAAGAAATCTTTCCCCAAAACTTTCCCCAAAGTTTTCCATTTTGTTGGCCAGAATTGGATTACCTGCTCATTTATAAGCTGTTACTAGCAAAAGTCATAGCATTTGCAAGGTCAGTGGGCTCAGGCTTGGCTGCACATTGGAATCACTGAGAAAACTGTGACAATTTGAATATCTAGATCCTACAACTCTCCTCCCCCAGCCCCTCCGCCCATCCCAAATTTGTGATTTAGTTGATCTGGGGTGTGGCCAAGGCACCCAAAGTTTTAAAAGTTTTCTAGGTGACTCCAACATACAGTCAAATTTAAAAACCAATCTTAGATGAAACATCTGGAGATGGAATGTTGCTGGGCAGTCATGACCACTGAAATCCTTGAAAATCCCTTAGACAGAAAGGGCTTCTACCTTATACCAGTGGTTCAATCACTTAAAGCCTTACAGACTTACCCAAGGTAAGAACTAGAAT
The DNA here is from genome assembly GCA_011751065.1 of Lasiurus cinereus. Taxonomy (NCBI): domain Eukaryota; kingdom Metazoa; phylum Chordata; class Mammalia; order Chiroptera; family Vespertilionidae; genus Lasiurus; species Lasiurus cinereus. Next base: position 10,505,741 of record JAAGEH010000389.1, read on the forward strand.
GTGCCAGAAATGTGTGTTTTCTGACTCTTAGTCCAGTGTTCTTTCCACCATGAGACCCCCACTTCTGTGTCTGAAGTCAGTTTGGAAAGGAGGAAAAGTCATGCAGAAAGCATTACAGTTTATCCCTGGTCACTCCAACACCACCTACATCTAAATGATCTCAACTAGAACTTGATAGAACCAGTGAATGGGAACCTATAAGCAAGGTATAGGGATTCAACGAAAGGGAATCACATCACAGGGATGATAAAAGGTAGATTAAAACCATAGAAAATTTTCACTTTGCCATGATAGACCATGACATCATCACAGTAAGAGTGTGTTCTTTGATATGCATGGAGACAATTCTCCTGCTCTTAAGAAAGCTCTTCTATCAAAAAAATCTCTTTTTGCTAAAACAGGGCAGGCTCTCTAAGAGAAGACAACCTTAGTAAAGAGGGAAGGAAACTATTTTATTTTTTTACATGGTCTTTAAAATACACTCCTTCCCAAAAATAGTCACAAAATTTAGCAAACTGGCATCTAATCCAGAAAACATCATTTTGAGTTATTTATAGGCCTGCCATCACCAAGTGGATTTTCCTAACTGTACATTGACATTATGTTTACAGCTATCAACTTTTTCAGTTTGCATTTTATAATCATTCAAGTTCTTATAAATGTAAATCAAAATGTCTTTCTGGGCCCATTAGCTGGAAAAGACTTCGTTTTGGTTTCATTATAGATGATAATTATAATCAAAATGTGAAAATTCTCCTCTCAGATTTCAAAGGAAAAAGATCAAGATAAAAAGTTACAATTCCTGAGGCTAGAATGATTTCATTAAAGGAACTATGATTAAAGTTCAACAAATCAGAAATAAAAAATTAAGGTGGTTATGAATGAATTTGCTTATTAATAAAATCCTTATGTTAAATCTAGGAGGTACCTCTTTGAAACTTGAATAAAGATGATTTGGGACTTCCAGATTAAATACTGTTATATAACTGGCATAAAAGTTTGACTTTCTGTTAGTTTAAAGAGCATATACAGGTTAAATATACTTTTTGGAGGAGATGTGTTAGATAAATTCCTTAATGATTATCATGCTGTGAGCTATGAAAAATGATTAAAGACTTATCATTGTGACAGACTTTCATTCTTTCCAATTGTATATCAAAATGTCACTATCAGAACCAAAAGTTTTGACTGTCATGGTATGATTTTCATATCCTTACATTCTAGGATCTGTTAGTCTCACATTGTTCCTCATTCAACAAGTCACAAACAGTAGTAGAGTACCAGCCATGGGCCAGAGGCTGTATCACACTCTGGCAATACCGTATTTTCCGGCGTATAAGACAACTTTTTAACCCAGGAAAATCTTTTCAAAAGTCGGGGGTCATCTTATACAACGGGTGTCGTCTTATAGGGTGAGTATATCCCAAACTCTATATTTTAACTGGAAAAGTTGGGGGCCGTCTTATACGCCGGAAAATACGGTATTTAGATTAGAAACACAGAATTCCAACATTAAGGACTTCTTATCTAGTGGGAGAAACAATTGTCAAGAAAGCCATCTATGATATCTATGAAAATTCAGTGTACATCACAATAAAGATAAGTTTGGAATGCTATGGAAACACAGGCCGAGAAAAAAATACCCAATAGAGCCTAAGGGTGGAGTTAGTGTGTGGAGAATGGAGGACTTTTTGGATGATATAATGACTGCATAGGAATTAACCAGGCAGTGAAAGAGGAAAAAGTCATTTCAGTATTACCAGAGCGCATCATGCATAGAAGAGATACAAGTAACGAAGTGTAGCTGCCATATAAGGTTGCAGATACCCAACTAGTGAGATAGCTAAACAAAGTGTTACACAGAAATCACCTCACAGAAGCGTTGTAAGGCCTGACATTTTAGCTGGAAGGTAGTATCACGAGCCTTTTCATCAGACTTTTATACCTCTCCCCGCTTGTTATGAAAAAGGAACCAAATCATTTGAAAGATGTTATTGTGAACAAAGATGCCCTACTTAAGTACATCTTTGTTCAAAATCATAACAATCTGCTTATATAGAAAGTGAGACTGAAGTGATTGATGAACACCTTTAATTTAGCCCTTACCCTGTGCAGGTGGTGTATGCGGAGCCTCCCACACTTATTTCTAATGCTTGAAACAACTCTGCAAGTTAAGTATTAATCCCATTTTACAGATGAGAATACTGATGCTCAGAGAGATTGAAGATTTTTTCATAGACCTGCCTGCTTCTGGTGAGATGAAAATCACAGCTCCTTAAATTGTATCATAAAGAAATATTGTGGGGGTTTTTGTCATTCATGGTATATTTCTGAGATTGGGGAAAAAATAATGTGGAAAACTATTCTATTTACTCCAGCATCGGTAACTTATGCACAGCTCAAATATCCACCATTCACCAAATTAGTAAATGAGTCATTTTTATTCCTTTTCCTGGGCTACAATCCAAAGAAACTTCTCATCATTTTAATATGAGGAGGGTGTCAGCTTGGGATTGAACTCTGCCCACATCAGTTAAATGCATGTACATTCAGCGTCTGCTGACTCTTTAGCTGATTATAATCAGGTCTTCCAGTCACTACATAAGGGGAAAATACCTTTATTACATAGTCAGAAAACTTTGCTCTACTAACATCTTTATAGCAGATGTGTGCACACGTGGCCCAATGTCTCCACAGGAACCTTTCTTGTAAGAAAGAACCCTTCTTACAAGATTATTGTGTTGATTAAATGAGAAAATATGTATAAAGCACTTAGCATTGTGTCTGGAAAATAGTAAATCTGTAACATATGGGAGCTGTTTTTACTGAAAACCAATCAAGCCCTCTCTCACCTCTACCATCTCTCTCTAGTGACACCGAAACACACACACAGGCACAGGTACATGTACACGCACACACTTTGGGGACTAAGAGTTCCTTTCTGAACTGAACTGGGAGAAGAGAAGGATCACACCCACAGTTTGGTTCTGTCAAGATAGAAAAATCTGCCGGGACTGGTTTGGCTCAGTGGATAGAGCGTCGGCTTGCGGACTGAAAGGTCCCGGGTTTGATTCCCATTGGGGGCATGTGCCTTGCTTGTGGGCACATCTCCACAGTGGGGCATGCAGGAGGCGGCTGATTGATGTCTCTCTCTCATCGATGTTTCTGACTTTCTGTCTCTCTCCCTTCCTCTCTATAGAAAATCAATAAAATATATTAAAAAAATAGAAAAATCTATTAATAAGCCGATAATAAATTATCAACACATATTATAGACACAGCACTCTCTATCATTGTCAATAAACCATCTCTTTGCCTAAGAAAAGTAGCTGAACCCCAGCCCTATTTCCAGATGAGGAATCCAAAACAGAGACAGGTTATGTGGTTTACTCAAGAACACACAGCTAGAAGAGGCTGGAATGAAACTCGCACCGCCTGATGACAGGTCATTGGCTAATCTTCCTAAAACACAGATCTGAGATCATTACTCACTTGCTCAAATTTTCCTTGATTCTCTATTACTTGTCAAATAAGTAATTTAATATTTTCAAGCTAGCATTCTAAGTCCCTTACAATACAATCTTAAGTTGTCTTTCCAGGCTCTCTACCATATCTTTCTTCCAAGCAACAAGAACCCAGCCAAATCAACCATTAACATCACCTACATAAGTCCCATGTTGCAACACTTTGACACCTTTGCTCATTCAGTTCTCTCCGCTCAGGCGCACTTACCTCTTCACCACCTATCCAACTCATACCTTTTTCCCTAGTGCCAGCTCAAATTTTACCTTCTGCAAGAAAAATTACCTATATATCCAGCTGGAAATGATCTAAAGTGATCTAAATTCCAACATGTGACTTCTCCATGCTGTTTTTGTTTGTTTGTTTGCTATGTTTGTTTTTGGTATCGAGCCTATTTTAGTATACATAAGTTTCCCATATACCTCCTTCCCTCCCCACCCCCCGCCCCCTCTGATTGGGAGCTCCTTATGGTTAGAGGCTATGTTTAAATCATCTCTGCATCCCCACAACTTGAAATAGTTCTATATATAATAGATGATTTTTAAAATGTGTTTTTTGTTAATGAAAGATTGAATGAGTCCTGACTCAAATTTCCATATATTCATCTGTTATTGATAAAAGTATGTCAACTTGTAAGGTTTGCTTATGTAGAAAGACATCATTCTATTTTATATTACATATTCAAGCATCTCATCCCCACAGTTCAGAAAGACACTTGTGCTCTGCAGTTGTTTAAGAAATATTTGAGTATACAAAATTTTATTAGGGTTCCCTATGAAAAATAGCTATGAGGAACAAAGGCCATAGGATTTGGTCAAAGGGGAAAGTTGAACTGTGATAGGGTCACAAAAACACTATTTAGAGCGAAGCAGTCAGTCCTTCAGAGTTGAGGAAAAGGGGCCAGGCCTTTGTACACGACACATCATCAGTCAGTCATGTGACATATGCAACACGCAGGGGACAGCCTTGGGCAAGGCAGCTTCCTTTGACTGAGACAGGTTCCAGGTAGGGGCTTAGCTTTCAGCTGTCAGCAGTCAAGAGCATGTCTGACTCAATCCTGAAGGGGGACATCTGTGCAGGGTCCCACAGTACCAATTACAGTCACCCATTTAGACCTTTATCCCTGATTACCATGCTCTTCTCAAGCTGTGTCTGCTTCACTTGTTCCTTTAGTGTGTCAAGAGACGTCGAGTGGATCATCTGGATGCCAAGGTCTTCCTTTCTGTCCCCCATGTATCAGCAGCCTCACTCCTTGTGATAATCAGGGTCAATGTTCCCTGCCAGGATCATAGCTCCTCCCCTAGCCTGCTGGTCTCCTGGTACAAGGATCCTGAAGAATCTTGGCAGCAGCCATAGCTTAAAACTCAGTAAGACTCTCCCTGTGTTCCCTAATGAAAGCTTTCGCCCATTGGAAGCGGGCTTTCCAGATAGGCATTGGCAAGTAGAACAAATTGTCCAGGTGAGTCATGGGAAGTGAAGGTAAGTAGTACCCAGCTTTTTCCAAACCTTTGTTCTACCTTTTGGGGAGACAGCACCATGTATGGGATGTTGCTTTGGAGAATATATGGTATTCTGAAGGATGGTGCCCCATCCTTGGAGTGCTGTCTCCAGGCTGGAGCCTTAGCTGCGCCTGCAATCGGGGTTCGGTCCTATATCCCATCAGGCCAGCTGCTTCTGGGTTATTAAGATGTGAGAGGAGCTGTGGGTCCTGTAATCACATGCCCACCACCAACTTCCTTTCCTGTAGTGCGTTTCTTCATTTGATGTGATATGCAAGATCCTACATCTGAACCAAATACTCTTTTGAATACTCTCTTGAGCGTATGGGAATGCCATGGCACCCACTCACCATGTAGCTATAGCTATGAGTTCAGGGAGATGCCATTACAGCAGTGCTTCTGAATTTGGTATGTTTATCCCCTGAAGGACCCAATTTCCTGAAACTTTTCTCTTACTCTTCCCACTGGAACTTACATTCCTTTGTCCCATTTCTTCCGAGTCTAGATCTCAGCTAGCTGTTATGGGGAAAACAATCTAGCAAACCAGTATGTGCTCAAAGACTAATAATAATCTATAATAAAAGCATAATATGCTAATTAGACCAAACATCCATCCAGATGTCCTTCCAGACAACCTTCTGACGAAGCCAGGGCTGCAAGAAAAGCCCAGGTCCTGGGTGCCAGAGGGAAGCTGGTGCCAGCAGTCAGGGAAGGAAGGCCTACTCTTGCATGAATTTCGTGCATCAGGCCTCTAGTTCATTTAAGAAGTTCATGGAAATGGTCCCTTTAAATCAAGGTCATAGTGTCTAATGGTAGATAGTAGACACTGGAATTTTGGTGAGGAAGATGCTTTTGATTAGTGAACATGGAAAAGAATAACATTTTAATACCTCAGATAGATATAAAAATACTATAATATCTGAAATGCTATTTCCTCAGGGATATTTTTATTGGCATTATATAGAACTTATCAGTGTTCAATAATTCTGTGCAAGAGAAGGTCCAATTTCAATTTTTACTTTGAAAGAGTGAGTTTAACAGAGGTTTAACCAGCCCTCCTCCCCGCTCCACTGTCACATTGTCTAATGTTAAAATGACTTTACATTTCTAGGATGAACCATCCTTGCCAATGAAGTATTTTCCTTTCCATATAATGCAGGGTTTACTTTGCTGATATTTAGTTTCACATTTTAAAAAATCTGTGTTCAGGAGTGAGATTGACCTTTAACTTTCCCTTTTCATACTGTCCTTCCAGTTTGGTAAAGTACCATTGGCTCAGAATGAGTTGGAGAGTATTCCCTTTTTTCTGTCTCTGGAAACTTTTGTATAAGATTGTAATTATCTGATTCTTGAATCTTTGGTAAAGCTGACTTTCTAAAACCATCCAGACCTGCAGTTTTCTTCATGGAAAATTTTTAAAATGTGAATTCTACTTATTTAGTGGTTATAGAATAAGATGTATTTTTCTCTTCCTGAGAAAGTTTTTCAAATAAATTTTTAAATTTATTGGCAAAAACTTATTCCTGGTAATTTCTTATCTTCTTAATCTGCTGTGTTTTGGATATATTCTTTAAAAATTTTAGTATTGGTGGTTTTTCTTTCTTTATTTATTTTTAATCATTATTAATATTTTGTTGGTATTATTAATATTTTCAAATAAATTCCTGGCTTTGTTGATTATACCTATTATAGCTTTATTCCTTACTTTACCAATTTTTGTATATACCTCTAATTATTACTTTAGCTTCATTACACATTTGATTGATAGATAGATAAAGGTTATGATTTATTTTTTACCCAATAGTTATTTAAAGGTCTTCAAAAAATTTTTCTAGATATGAAATTTTAAGTTATTTTGTTGTTGTTGTTACTGATCTCTTATTTAATTCTGCTGGAGCCAGAAAATGATTTGTATGAGACTAATTTTTAAAATTTACCTTGGCTTGCTTTATTGTTCAATATGTGACCAGTTTTAGGACCCCTGTGTGCTTAAAAGAAATGTATGCTGTCCAATTACTGGGTACAGTGCTCTATACATATGCATTAGATCAAGTTTATTATTATGTTGTTCAAAGATTTTATATCCTTAATGATTTAATTGTTTACTTGATCTATCAATTACTGAGAAAAGTGAGTTAATGTCTCTCATTATGATGGTGAGTTTATATATTTATTTGATACTTTGGTCAAATTTTGCTTCAAATGTTTAAATTTACATTTTAAGTACTCTATCCTTCTGGTGATTTGAAGCTTTTATCGTTATATGCTGACCCTCTTTAATTTCCATAATGCTCTTCAGCCTTAAAATCTACTTTTGTATATTTGCTTTTGGTAGTCATCTTCATATAAAGGCTATCATTTTTATTGCATAATCCATGTAACCTATCTAATAAAAGAGTAATATGCAAATTGACCATTCCTCCACTAATCCATAAGCCACACCAACCAGCCAATCAGAGTGAGTATGCAAATTAACACAACCAAGATGGCTATGGCCACAGAGAGAGCAGGAGGGAGGCTTGGGTTGCCCCTGGAGATGGAGGAAGCCAAAGTTTCTGCAAACCCTGGTTGGCCAGGCCTCTGCTTAAGGCAACGAAGTTTCAATTGTAGAAGATAAATAAATCTCAGATACCAGGGCCTCCACTTGGGTCATCAGGGGGCATGGCTGACCTGCAAACCACCACAGGCCCCTCCCCCAGGCCACCCCACACCTCAAGAGAACACCCACCCTGATTCAGGACACCCTTCAGGTGGCCCCCATCCATGCACCAGGCTTCTATTCTATCTAATAAAAGAGTAATATGCAGATTGACCATCACTCAAACACACAAGATGACTACCCCCTTGTGGTCAAAAGATCCATTCCCATGTGGACACAAGATGGCCACCACAAGATGGCCAGTAGGCGAGGGCAGTTGGCAGGGACCAGGCCTGCAAGGGAGGGCAGTTGGGAGGGACCAGGCCTGCAAGGGAGGGTAGTTGGGGGTGATCAAGCCTGCAAGGGAGGGCAGTTAGGAGTGACCAGGCTGGCAGAGGAGGGAAGTTGGGGGTGACTGGGCCTGCAGAGAAGGGCAGTTGCAGGGGACCCAGGCCTACAGGGGAGAGCAGTTGTGGGGGGTGGGGGGAGGACCAGCCCTGCAGGGGAGGGCAGTTAGGGGTGACCAGATACAGGGGAGGGCAGTTAGGGGCAAAGAGGCTGACAGGAGAGCAGTTAGGCATAAATCAGGCTAGTAAGGAAGTGGTTAGGGGGTGATCAAGCTTATAGGCAGAAGTGGTTAGGGCCAATCAGGAAGGCAGGCAGGCGAGCATTTGGGAGCCAGCAGTCCTGGATTGTGAGAGGGATGTCCGACTGCCCATTTGGACCTGATCCAGCCTAAATGGGCAGTCGGACATTCCTCAAGGGGTCTCATATTGGAGAGAGAGCAGGCTGGGCTGAAGGACAATCTCCCCCATGCACAAATTTTGTGCACCAGGCCTCTAGTTTATTATATTTATACAGTATTTTCTCCCCCCCCTTTTTTTATTAGACTTCATGTTTTAGAAGTTTTAAATTTACAGAAATTTTGAGAAAATAGAACACTGAAAGTTGCCATAGACCTCCTCCCTCAGTTCTTCCTATCATTAATGTTTTACATTAATATGGCACATTTATTGTAATTAGTGAACTGACACTGATAAAACATTATCAACAAAAGTTCATAGTTTATCCATGTTTCCTTAGTTTTTACCTAATGTCATTTTTGCTCCAAGGTTGCATATAAAATTCAATATTACATTTAATTATTGTGTCTTCATAAGATTAATTAGGAAGACTTCCTTTTTTCCCTGTTTTCTGGAAGAATTTATGTGAGACTGGTGTTATGTATTACCTATCACACGTAATATCTATTATAGTATAAAAATATATGATAGATAATACATAGTATATATAATATACATTAAAATATGTTACATATTTAAATTTTAACAATTTATTTAAAATGTTTGCAGACTTGAATGTGATTGGTCTTTGAGTTTTCTTTTTGTTCTTCTTGTGAGAGTTTTGAAAAGTTGTATTTTATGGGAATTTTTAAATTTTACCTAAATTGTCAAATACTTTGTTATCATGTACAAAATATTCACTCTGTAGGAGCTATAGTGACATCACCTATTTTTTCTTTCTTTTGTCAATTTGTATTTTTTCTCTCGTTTTTCTTGATCAGTCTTTGTAGGTTTTATTAATTTTACTGATCTTTTCAAAGAACAAACTTTTAGTTTAAAATTCTTTCCTCTATAACATGCTTTTAAAACTACTTTTTTTGTTTTTCTCTAATTTTACTACTTATTTTCTTCTACAATTCTGGTTTTGATTTACCATTCTCTCCTAACTTCCTGAAATGAACATTTAGATAATTTTCAACCATTTTTCTTCTACTTTAATATTTTTTCTATTAAATTTTCTCTAAATATTGCTTAGCTGCATCCTGTAAATTTTAATATGCTATGAGTTATAATATGATTCATGGTGAGCCATATTTTATTCATTTTAATTTTGTTCAAAATATTTCCCAATATTTAAAAACACAATAATATATTTAATTCAAGAATTATTGAGATATATTTCTTAACTTCAAGTTACTTTCTGACCTCAATTCTCTGACATCATCTTGGTGTTCTACAATTCAATTCTAGCATTAACTACACAACGTTAGCACAGACCCCACAAGTTAAAGACTTAGTTGCACAAGACTGCCCTATTTCAAATGCTCACTGCAAGTCTAGAATATCCCAAATCTACCTACACTTCTGCCTGACTAGCTACAAATTCAGGGCTTCCCATAACACCCTCAGATATGATCATTTGCTAGAATGACTCATAGAACTCATGAAAGCACTATCCTGACAATTACTGTTTTATTACATAGGATACTAACAGCCAGGTGAAAGATACACAGGGAAAGACTGAAAGAGTCTTTAATGCAGGTGCTTCTGTCCCCATGGAGTCAGCCTACAGCCACCCTCTAGGTACCAACCACGAGTCTTGTGTTCAGAGTTTTTAATCAAGTTTGAATTATATGGTCTTGATGGATTAAATTATTGGCCACATGATTGAACTCAATCCCTAGTCCTTCTCCTCCCTAGGGTAAAGAGATGGGCTGAGAATTCTAACCCTCTAATTATTTCTTAGTTTCTCTGCCATGGCCCGTTGCTCCCCTGACACTCTTTAAGGGCTTACCATGAGTCATCTCATAGCATAAACTTAGGTATAGTCAAAGTGACTTACTATGAATAACAGGAACCACTTATCAGGAGATTCCAAGTGTTTTTGAAGCTCTGTGCCTTGAACCAGGAACCAAAAAAAGGTCAGATGTACTCTTTATTACACAAGTAGTTGGGGATTTTCCAGTTATCTTTTCTCAACATTTTTCCTAGCTTATTTTCACTGTGTTCAGAGTACATTCAGTGAAAGAGTTATCTAAAATGTTGAGAAATGCTCTCTGACCTAGAATATGATTTTTATAAATATTCCGTATGCACATGAAAAGAATGTGTACTCTGCAGGGAGTGGGTATTAGTAAGGTCAGATTTGTTATCAATTGTTTGTTACTTTACAAACAATGTGTGGGAAGTGTATTTGCTCTAAAAGTCAATGGAAAAGATAGTAATGACTTTCACTGATTGTGAAATTCTCAATTTCACCTTCTAGTTCTCAGAACTTTTGCTTTTACATATGATAAAGCTATGTTATATAGGGAATATTACTTTAGAATTCTGACATTTCCCTTGCAGATTGATCCCTTCATTATAAGGAAACTAGGGCCCAGTGCATGAATTCGTGCACCTTGGAAGGAATTGTGAGCTACTAGGCTGTGGTGGGCACAGGAGCGGGTCTCAGCCCATCCTCTGCACCCACCCAGCCCCTTCCTCTTGGCCCCTGGTCTCCTGCCACTGCCACTCCCACGCACTGATGGCACTGGCCCCACTCACACCTGCTGATGATGTGGATCGATTAAGGCTGACGCCAGCAGTGGGTGTGAGCAGCAGCTGCCGCCCGATTGCCCCTCAGGAGCAGGGGGAGGTGGAGAAGCCTTCAGGGGCAATCAGAGGTTGCACCCACAGATGGCACAGAGCAATTGGGGCCAGCATTGGGCACCAGCAGCGGGTGCAAGCTGTGGCACTGGTGCCAGAAATGAATGCAAGTGAGGCCAGCACCAGCAGCAAGTGGGAGTGCTGGGTGGAACCATGACACAAGGGAATGAAAAATTTTCATTAACCACCAGAGGCTCCCCCTGAGAACAGTGACTGGTGCCCTGCCTTGGTCTGGTGATCCCCGCTCATCTGCTCCACCATCCCACCATGGCCAATGTCCTCCATGTTCCGTGTGCGCCCTCTGGTAGTCTGTTCGTGTCATAACAACCGTTTGTTCAGTTGTTCAATGTTCAGTTTCTTTGCATATTAGGGATATATATATATATATATATTTCCTTCTTTCTTTCTTGTGTCTTGCTGTAAAGTCCACTTTGTTTGATGCTAATACAGTGACAACAGCTTTCCTTTCCCCCCCTTTCCATCAGCTTTATTGAGGAAGCCACCATGACAATGATACTAAAAACAATTCCATCATCCTAAAAAGTTACCTAGTGCCCATTTGGAGTGAATCCACTGCCCCTCAACTGACCCCTGGCAATAACTGATGTGTTTCTGTCACTCCAGTTTTCCTTTTTCTAATGTTATTTAAGTGGAATTATATGCAGTCTGAGTATCTCCTTTTGTCTCATTAAGCATGATGCGTTTTGAGATTTATCCATATTGTTGGATGTATCAGTGTTCCTTTCTATTTCTAAGTAATATCCCATTGTATTAATATGATAAATTGTCCCAGATTTAACCCGGAGCTCCTTTTAAACTGGACTGTGTCATTTTGCTATGTCCTTGTCATTCATTGTTCACTTTCTTACTTTCTGGCACAAGATATTCTAGGTTCATTTTATACCTCAACTAACCCAGCTCTAGCTTTTAACTTAAAATTTTATCCTAAATTTTAACTTAAAAAGTTTGCCTTAGAGAGGTTTTTTTGTTTTTTGTTTTTCCTTTTCAATCATGGACCATCTATGTTGAGAGTCAAAGGCAACCTTGCCATCTCAGAGGAGGCTTTTTGGTTTGGGTGTGTGTGTGTTTTTTTTTTTCACTTCTACCCAGAGCTCAGTATAAGACAGACATTTTCCTGTGCTGTTAGCCTCCTGTAGATATTTTCATTTAGTTGAAGCTGTGATTTTTTACTATAAAGGAGCCAGTATGTGCTGGTACATGTTTAGCAAATGACTGTGAAAAAAAAAGAGGGGAGCTGATTTATAATCTATGGTGGGTTTCCGTGGGGTAAATACTCTCACCACAGTTCATTTCAAGCCACCAATATGAAGTCAGCCAGTTTGCCAATTTTCTGAAAATTTATCATTTGACTTTTTCAAGCAAATACCCACCTTCCTGCATTTGGCTCTATGTGGGCAAGACTAAAGCTCTCTACCCCATACAACCCCATGCTTAGATCACAGTCTTCTTCCTCATGTGGAAGCTCCCGGCCACAAAGCTCTCTATGTGCACTTAGGGCACATGGTAGTTTCAGTACCATTTTTTCTTCATGGACAGGGTCGTTCTACTTTGTTTTTAGCCTCCAATGATTCTAAACTTCTTTTATGCTCTTCCATTCATTCCAAAGTGTGTGTGTGTGTGTGTGTGTGTGTGTGTATTCTCGTCCCGCATATCACTAGGTACTACCTGGAAGATTTCAGGATCTTTTTTTGGTCATATTATGAGAAATGGGTATGTTCAAATGACTCTCATAGCGGTTAATTCATCAAAATCCCAATCACACATTTGGGGCAATAATTTTAATAGATTTAACCAACTGAACACATGGTAATATTTATCAAACATACTTTCTTCTATGAAGAAATAATTATTTAAAGAATACAAAATATTTGCATTTAGCCCATGCCCAAAATAAAAGTGCTTTAAAATACCAACAATTATTAACCATGAATGAATTTATGAAGTATATAATGAATTCTACATATTGTCAGAATTAAAGGTTTTCAAATTTCCGCTATGAAGCCCTACTAGTCTCATTAATATGTTTAAGGGACCCTGCAAGGGACAACGGGGATTGAATAAGGGGCTATTCTAGATTTCAATTTATATTATATTTAAGTTTAGTTTAAGATTGGACTTTAGTTTAAGATTCTGTTTGAAGACCAATTCCGCTCTATTAAAAGTTTGCAAACCCCTTTTCATCTCATATTCCATCTCTAAAGGCCCAGCGATGGAGCACCTAACAGAAATTAGGGCATACTGTAAAGAAACTGAGTTACTAAACTGGGTCTCTGTTTACTTGGGCTGCATGTGCTTACTTGTACAAACCCAATCCGACAGACGGTATTAAGACAGGAAGGGCTAGTGGATATTGTCTAGCGCATATAGTGAAAGCATTCCTGGGCCTTAGGTTGTTTGACACTTTTGTATGGCTGCTGTGAACAGAGTCCTGCCCTACAAATCTTTTTAAAATCAGCTGAGAAGTATTTTGAGCATCTCATTTTCCCTGTTGACCTTCTTTGAGTCTCTATCAAGCAGAGAAATCATCAAAGGGAAGATAACATGAAAGAAATCCATTAGCAGGAGAGAAAGGGAGGAAGGAAAATACACAAACAACCATACTTGCTTCTAGAAAGTGAGGCGCTGACCATGCTTCTTTCAGCAGCATAAGTACCACTTCTCTCTCAAGTACCTATAGAATTTTTTTTGGCTTATTTTCCAAGATTTCCCATTTGATCTTTTAAATGAAGTCAAGTGCACAATTAAAACTGGGATTTGTAAGTAGTGTTTTAAACAAAAGCCCTAGACATCTTATCTCTCACAGTACATCTGGGAGCCAACAGTGGTCTCGGCATAATTGGAAAGGGATAAAATCTCACGAGGTTCTCTCTTTGCCTCATAAGCAACGTCTCTTCATGCTCACTCTTGCTGATACCCATCTATCCAGGATTTTATAGTGCTTTTTCCTCAAGTGTGTGCTACAGTTCACATGATATTTATACCAAAACTTAAGTCCTTTCAGCTATTCAGTCCTATTAACTCAATATAGTGAGGAAAGGTCTGCAGCAGGTTAAACCCCATGCCTGTGGGTTTGTAATAACTGTAGCTTTGATAAATTTTTGCTTGCTAAAGAAGACAGGAGAACAGAAGACTACTATCAGCATCTAAACAATAGAAACATCCCTAATACCTCTTTAACTGTCCAAACCATAAACCTTGGAGTCATCATTGCCTTCTCCCTCTCCTCTTCCTCCAGCATTTGTATTGCCAGGATTCTCCAGAGAAACAGAGACAACAGGAAATAAATCTATCTATCATCTATCTCCATCTGTGTATATGATAGATCTATTATATCATTATGACAGAGAGAGAGAGAGAGAGGAGGGAGTTGGGGGCGGGGAGGGGAAGGGAGGGGAATTTCTCACACAATTATGGAGGCTGAGAAATCTCATGATTTGCAGCTAGCAAGCTGAAGATCTAGGAGTTGGTGCTATGATTTCAGCAGGATCACAAAAGAACCAAGTTCCAGCTTGAAGACAGGCAGAGACAGGGAATTCTCCCTCTTTGTATTGTTCTATTTGAACCCTCAGTGGATTAGATGATGCCCACTCTAACTGCTTTACTCAGTCTGCTGGATTCAAATGCTAATCTTATGCATTTCAGCCTCACAAAAACACCTAGAAATAAAATAATGTTTAATCCAATATCTGGACACCGCCTTCCTAGTCAACCTAAAGCATAAAATTAGCCATCAAAGCATCTTATCAGGCACACATCTTGTGCACTCTGCTCTTTGCCCTCATGGCTCCTCTTTTAGTTCAGTGCCTCATATTCTCTCTCTCTCTCTCTCTCTCTCTCTCTCTCTCTCTCTCTCTCTCT
>JAAGEH010000389.1:10520719-10582293 GCA_011751065.1 Lasiurus cinereus
TCTCTCTCTCTCTCTCTCTCTCTCTCTCTCTCTCTCTCTCTCTCTCTCTCTCTCAAATGATATCCTTTTGCTCCACACATTTTTCTTTATAATTATTATCCACATTTCCGTACCTTTAGGGTGATTTTTATTTTTCACTCCTTTCCCAAACCTTCCAATGAGTTTCCAGGGACTTCACCTGAGAGTGTGGTGCAAACCCCTCTGAGAGAACTAGTATCTGCTCATATTTCCAAACTAACATGTCACTTGCCTGCAAGTCCTCCTCCCCTAAGATCCAATGTCCTCATAATGGGAATCTCTTCTTTTTTTCTTAATCCATTCAGAGTTTCAATTCACATCTTGGCCCACAGATACATTTCTGTGATTGTCTTTTATCTGCCTCTGCCCCATCTTTACCTTCTAACAAAGACTCATATTGCTCTCTCCCTCTGCAATCACACAAGTGTATTAAATTATCATTCTTTATATTTAAGTCCATTAAAATTTCATCTTTAAGGGGAGTTATCAAATTTATCACTTTATCTCTGATACTTAAAGGTTTTTCAAAAATTGCAGACTCTCAATTACTGCCTAAATGTGTGAGCAAGTGACTTGCTAATTTCCTACTGCGCGTATTGTGGAATATCACATGGTGCAGTGGTAAGATGGTTAGTCTAAGACTCCGAAGTCTTGTGAGTTGTTAGACGCTATACAAGTCACTCAACTTTTCTCAGTTTCCTATTTTCATTAAATAAATTACTTATGGTTTCTTTTGCTGTGCAGCAGCTTTTTTTTTAATGTAGCCCCATTTATTTATTTATTATTTTATTTTATTTTCCTTTGTTTTTCTTGCCCTAGGAGATGTATTGGTGAATATTCTGCTACATGAGATATCTGAGATTTTATTACCTATGTTTTCTTCTATGATTTTTATGAATGTACAACTTACATTTAAATCTTTTATCCATTTTGAATTTATTCTTGAGTATGGTATAAGCTGGTGGTCTAGTTATATATTTTTCATGTGTCTGTCCAGTTTTCCTAATATCATTTATTGAAGAGACTGTCTTTACTCCATTGAATGTTCTTGGGCCCTTTGTCAAATATTAATTTATTATAATGGTATAGGTCAATTTCTGGGTTCTCTGTTCTTTTGCATTGGTCAATATGCCTATTCTTGTGCCAATACCAGGCTGTTTGGATTATGGTGGCTTTGTAGTATAACTTATTATCTAGTATTCTGATTACTCCAACTTAAATCTTCTTAAGATTGCTGGAGCTATTTGGGGTCTTTTTTGGTTACATATAATTTTCTGGAGTATTTGTTCTAGTTCCGTAGAGTATACCCTTGATATTTTAATAGGGATTGTGTTGAATTTATAGGTTTCTTTGGGTATTATGAACATTTTCATGATGTTAATTCTTCCAATCCATGAACATGGTATACACTTACACTTGTTTATATCTTCCTCTATTCCTTTTTTCAAAAGCTTCTTCACAGCAAAAGAAACCACTATCAAAATGAGAAAGTTTTTGCCAATGATACATCCAACAAGGGTTTAATCTCCAAACTATATAAAGTACTCATACATCTCAAGAAAAGGAAGATAAAACAATCCAATTTAAAAATGGGCAGAGGACCTAAATAGGCACTTCTCCAAAGAGAACATACAGGTTGCTAATAGACATATGAAAAAATGCTTAAAGTCACCAATCATTAAAGAGATGCAAATTAAAATGACAATGATATATCGCCTTGCACCTATCAGAATAGCTATCATCAATAAATCAACAAATGATAAGTGCTGGTGAAAATTTGGAGAAAAGGGAACCCTAGTACACTGCTGGTGGGAATGTAGACTGGTGCAGCCACTATGGAAAACAATATGGGGTTTCCTCAAAAAATTAAAAATGGAACTCCCATTTGACTCCATGATTCCATTTCTGGAAATATATCCTAAAAATTCTGAAGCACCAATCAGAAAAAAAATATATGCACCCTATGTGCATAACAGCAATATTTACAATAGCTAAGATTTGACAATAGTTCAAGTGCACATCAGTAGATGAGTGGATAATAGAACTGTGGTATATTTACACAATGCAATACTATGCAGCTATAAAAAAAAGATGGCTCTCTTAACCTTTGAGACAGCATGGATGGATCTGGAGAGTATTATGCTAAATGAAATAAGCCAATCAGAGAAAGACAAATACCACATGATATCACTTATTTGCATAATTTAATGAACAAAATGAATTGACCAACAAAATAAGACCTGAGGCATGGAGGCATAGAACAGATTGACATATATTGGGATGAGAAAAGATAGACCAAAGAATTTATATGCTTAGCACATGGGCACAGACAATAGTGAGGTGAAGGTTTGGGGGTAGGGGCTGGGCAGAGGAGGCTAATGGCGAGGGAAGGGAAAATGGGGGACATATATAATACTGTCAACAATAAAATACATTTAAAAAAAAACTTATTTGTAAAAGTGTTTTGTAAACTGTGGGAAAATATATAAACATAAAAATTATACAGTGCCCCAATGATACATCCCAAGACCCCAAATAGCTCCAGCAATCTTAAGAAGATTTAAGTTGGAGAAATGTAAACACACTTTAACAGCTGATGGCTCAACTTTGAAAACAAAATGTATTTTAATACACACTGCCTTTATAATTATTCAAAGTGTGTGTATACATTTTTGGAGACACTGTGTATATTACTCTATGTAGGTTATTTTTTATACTTAAAAATGGAACCTGAAACTACCTAACATTTTTTAAATGTAGAATTTGAATCTTTTCATTGTCTTTCCACAGGAGGAACATGCACTGAACCATCTTGGCAAAGTCAGCCTGGCTAACAGTTTAAATGTTATTTGTTTTTTGAACAAGAGAGAGCCTGTCAGACATGCCAAATGCACTGACTTTCATAGCCATGTTACCGCAGCCTTTGTCCTCTAAGGGAGAAGAGGGCACTGTCTTTACAAAGGCTCTGGAGGAAGACTTCCTGGTGTTGGTCCAGTACCTAGCTATGCGATTTGGGTAAAGTTTTTGTTTCTTCAGCTTTAAAATAGGGATAATATCTTCTTAGGATTGTTGTGATAATTCAACAAGGTCAGACAAAGGCATCAGTTATGATTATCAACCCCAAAACTGAGGCATGTAAGAAATAGGACTTTATTAACTCAATTTAATTTGCTTTTGAACTTTCCACCTGCATTGGCTGTTTTGACACTTAGCCTCTGTCTTTTGCAGATCTCCCCCTTATTCTCTGAGAGTTTCCAGGCTTCAAACCAGTGCTGTTAATAGAAATGCAACACAAATTGTGTATGTAATTAAAAAAATTTTAAAGCTAAAAGAAGCATATGAACTTGATATTTTTTCCCATCCAGATTGAATTTTTATTTTTATTAAAAGTTAAAATTTTATTATTCAATCACAGTTTACATTCAGTATTATTTTGTATGGATTTCAGGTGTATGGCATCATGGTTAGACAACTACATAGTTTACCTAGAGTTCCCCCTGATATTTTCAACATCCAACTGGCACCATACACAGTTATTACAATACTAGAGGCCCAATACATGAAATTCATGCAACAGAGGGAGGGGAAGGTTTAGAGGGGGAGTGGTCCCTCAGCCAGGCCTGCACCCTCTTGCAATCTGGCATCCTTCAGGGGATGTCTGCCTGCTGGCTTAGGTTTGCTCCCTCTGGCAGGTGGACATCCCTCTCACAATCTGGGATCCTGCTTTTACAATCTGGGATCCCTCACTCCTTACCGCCTGCCTGCTCATTACTCTTTAGTGTTGCTGCTGAGGCAGGAGAGGCTCTAGCCACAGCCACTGCACTTGCCAGCCACCATCCCAACTTCTGCCTGAGCAGTGCTCCCCCTATGGGAGCACACTGACCACCAAAGGTCAGCTCCTGCGCTGAGCGTCTACCCCCACCCTGTATATTCCCTGAGCTTTCCTTGAAATCCACATGATTATTTTGTGACTCCCAGTTTGTACTTCTTAATTCCTTTACCTCTTTCATCCATCTGCCAAGCCTCTTCCCTCTGGCAACCACCAGTCCACTCTCTACATCTATGAGTCTGTTTCAATTTTGTTTATGCATTTATTTTATTCTTTAGATTCCACATATAAGTGAAATCATGTGGCATTTGTCTTTCTGACTGACTTATTTCACTTAGCATGAATCTGATATTAACAATACATTTCATTTTAACTCAATATGTCCAAAATGTTACCATTTTAAAAACATAATCAATATATAATGAGATATTGCACACAGTTTTGTACTAAGTTATTTTGGTGTGTATTTTCTATTCACAGCACATTTCAATTTAGACTAGTCACATTGCACATGCCCAATAGTGCATGGCTCATGGCTAATATATTGGACATGCAGCTTTAGACTCCTATGCAATAGCGAGTTGTTTGGGAGTGGTAGAAAGGAGAGGTGGGTTCACATTGGCGAGTGCTGAGATCCCCCTGTATCTCATTTCTCCTGCTGCTTTGATTTTTTTTATTTAATGAGGTGAAAGGAATGAGGACATGTAGAGAAAAACAGAAATTATTATCTCAAAGTATCATTTTATCGCATATACTTACTCCAGTGCCTGGTTACTGTGCAAACATGAGCAGCTAATAAATGTTAACTGTCATTATTGCTATAACAAAAGCCTTTCCTCATGTTATCAGATCTCTCATTTGAGATTCATTTCCTTTATGTATTCCTCTATACCTATAATGTATGATTTACCAGAATAAGATAAAGAAGCTCTTCATTGAATACAATTCTGCCAGCCAGCATACCTTTTCTTTGTTCAAAGTAAACAACCAAAGAAAGAGACAATTTCATTTATAAAATGAGGCACTTCATTAAAAAGGTAAAAACATTGAAAATAGCATCCCTTACAAGTATGTCTCAGTAATTTGCAAGGCTCATTTGTGGAGGTTATTCTGTGCTATTTTAAAAGGCTCAGGGGAATTGGAATAGAACTCTCTTGACCTTAGAAACCCAGACCTTATGTTATTTTTGTCTTCCATACCTTTGCACTTCTCATATTTCCTTGTTCATCTCTAAGTAAAGGAAGGTTAAGTGAATTAATTACACATAAGGCCTTTAGAAGCCCTTAGCAGAATGACTGACATGTCACAAGTGATAAATATTAATCAAATGCTTCTCAGACATCATATTTTTAATTAATGTAATGATCCTCTGAGGTGTTATAAAACCCCACTTCATAGACAACAAAACCGAGGTTCAGGAAGAGTAAACCAGTAACTCAAGAACACTAAGACAGTGAATGGAGGAGGCAGTGATCTAACCCAGGCAGCCTGACACCAATGCCCATGTTCACCCACATGGGCTTTGTAATCTTCAGTGCAAGAGGCAGAGAGTTCTTACCAACTCAGCCTACTCAGAGTCTCTGAGCAACAGCTATATATACTTTATCAACACAAAATACTGAAATTATTACTTAAATGCAAACTGTTTGTTGGGTATGCTCTGCAAAGCATAGTTGTATTATATCCCATATTGCATGCTATCTGTATATCTATATCTACATTCTCTCTTGCTGATGAAAAGGTCAGGAAACTCTATCTGACTTTCATTTCCTATATAATAAAAGACTAATATGCAAATCGACCAAAAGGCAGAATGATTGGTCACTATGACATGCACTGACCACCAGGGGGCAGATGCTCAATGTGGCTCTCCCACAGGAGGAGTGCCACTCGACTGCAGCAATGGTGGAGGGAGCCTCTCCTGTCTCTGCGGCAATGCTAAGGACCCCTCGGGGGATGTCTGCCCACAGGCTTAGAGTGTGCAGGCTGGGCTAAGGGACCACCCTGCCAAATACTTGATTGTCATACACTGGGCTTCTAGTCTAGTAATAACAACAGGTCATGCAGATTATCCCTTTTATATAATGGAGTGGCAAACAGTAAGAGAACAAACAAATTCAGACATTCGAAGCAATGTGGATGAATTGATCAAGCATAGGTTAGCCTAAAATAATACATATTGTATAATTCCATTTATATGTAAACAAAACTAAACTATTGTGTTAGAGATGCATGTTTAAATGGGAAAACAGTAAAAACAAACAAAACAAAAAAACAAAAAAAGAAAGAAAGAAAGAAAAGAAAAGAAAAAAGTTAAAAAAAGTAAGGAGTTCTATGCCAGAAAAGTTATGATTGTGAGTTTCTTCAGGAGAGAAAGAGGTTGTTATATTGGGAGGAGACACAGAAGGGCTTCTAGAGGGTTGCAGCTTTCTGTTGCTCCACAGTAGTTACATGGCTGTGTACTTTATAATAGTTTATTAAGCTATGTTGAAATGTTCTCTATGTGTGTGATTTTTAACAATAAACATGTTTGTAAAGAAAATTCAGGAAAGTGTTACAAATATTAAGCATTGAAAAAATGTACAATAGTGATGATGTCTCTACTATACAATGGTGAATAATTTGAAATTATAAATTAAGGTTCCTCAGTTGTGTTGAGGGGGGGAGACTTCCTTCGGCAGAAGCACCAAGGGAACTTTTAAAGATGTAACTTCTTGTGACCCCTCCAACCCGGGTTTTCATTCTTTCATTCAACATTATTTGTTGAGCAACTGCTATATGCCAGGCACTGCAAATGCAGTGGATATGGAAAATTACAAATCCATAATCTTCTGGAACTTACAACCCATCAGGGCTTAAGAGGGACCCCAAAATTTGTATTTTTACAAGATTCTTAAGTGATTCATAATATGAAAACAATTGATGTGTCAAACTTCCTTTAAATCCTTCCCAGTCCATAGTTACAGAAAGACTTAATGAAGTTAACATTTTAAAATAATTAGTTCCTATCACATCACAGAACATCTCAAGCATTTATAATAATAAAAAACATAATATACTAAATAGACCGGACAGCTGAACAGCAGAACAACCTTCTGGATGACCTTCTAGACAAAGCTGGGGCTGTGAGGGCCTAGCCCCTTGCACGAATTTTGTGCATTGGGCCTCTAGTTTTTATATAAATTAAAATTCTTAAGCTAATAGGGATCAAAAGAGGAAAACCATCCTGGTGAATATAATTCTATTTCCAATTGTCCTTCAAACCTTTAGGTTCCACCTCCTTCTGTAACTAATCTTTTGAGTTTTAAAATTATTCCACCCCTTCCATTCTCATCCAGTGATGTGTGTGTGTGTGTGTGTCTGTGTGTGTGTCCGTGTGTGTGTGTGTGTGTGTACATGCATGTGTGTATGTTTCTTAGCACAAATGTGGCATTGTAAGCTAGTGATTATTTAAAGGTGTAGTAGAGAAACTTCTCGTTTTATTTTAAATCCTTCTCTATGACTCAGCTTAGGCAACTGAAATTTCATTTGGGGTATTCCAAACAGTACTCCTATTCTCTAATGAAGGAAACTAATGACATTAAAATAAATAAAACAGCAACAATATAAGAAAACTCATAAACATATAAAAGCACTATGTTTAAAAATCTCTTATTCACAGTAAAATAGAGAAGCTTCTTGATAAAATGGTATAACTGAATGTAACCTATAGACACCAGGCCCAACTCCCAAGAGAGAAAGTAACTAACAGAGAAAGGACAGATGATCTTGCCTGAAGTCATCCTGTTAAGATAAATGGTCCTAACCCTCATTCACTCGTTCATTTATTTATTCCTTCATTCAATGTGCCAGGTACTCTTCTAGGCTCTGAGAAAATTGCTGTAAACAAAACAACAAAAATCTCTGGCCTAATAATGCTTACATTGGTGTGTGTGTGTGTGTGTGTGTGTGTGTGTGTGTGTGTGTAGGGCAAAGAGAATGGTAGGTAACAAATAAAATGTAAAAGTAGGTTATTTAAAAAGTATTTGTTAAAATGAAAAATAGAGTGGGCTAGCCCTGGCTGAGTGGTGCAATTGGTTGGAGCATTGTCCTATACAACAAAAGGTTGCAGGTTTGATTCCTGGCCAGGTTGTTTCAGGTTCTTTCCCCAGTCAGGGCTCATATAAGAGGCAAAGAATCAATGTTTCTCTCTTAACTCTTTCTCTCAAATCAATAAACATATCCTCAGATGAGGATAAAAGAAGATAAATAATTTAAAAAATAAAGTGGGATATAGGAAAGGAAATAGAGGAATAGGAATAAGGTTTGAAAATTTATAGAGGATGGTGAGAGAAACCCTCAAAGAGAAAGTGACATATGGGTAAAACTGGTAAGAGGTGAGAGAGTGAACTGTTGAAGACAAAGGGAAAGAAACATTCCAGACACAGGTATTCAGATTTGCCCAAGTTAAAGCCTGGAATGAGAGTGTGTAATTGGCCACTTCTCAGAACCTAAGTTTTAAAATGGACATATTCCTTCCTATTAGAATAATTTCAAAGGTTAAATGAGATAATAGGTTTTATCATGGATGTGAAATTGGGCACACAGAAATTCCAATCTTAAAACTAGTCACTTGTTTAGCCTCTAATATATATAAAATACTGAGTGTATAATTGTAAACAAGAACTTAATGATATGAAGGAATTTAAAATCTTATAGAAAATACAGTGACATTATAATTTTATTATGGTATTTTCTGTAATAAATTTAGGGTGTCAAGGAAAGTAAGTAAATAATATAACGCACACTTTATGGGTGAAGAAACTGAAAGATAGAGATATTAATTGATGCAGCAAAGGGTGGAGGATGTGAGTTTTGAATCCTGGATTTCTGACCGCACGTGCTATGTTTGCATTAAAACACTCCAATACAATCACACAGATGTAAAGTACAGCACAGGGAATTTTGTATGGTGTCAGATGGTACTAGACTTATGGGGTGATTATTTCATCCTGTCTAATAAAAGCATAATATGCAAATTGATCATACCTCTGCTACACCCACAAGCCACACCCACCAGTCATGCCCACCAGCCAATCAGAGCAAGTATGAAAATTAACCCAACCAAGATGGGTATGGCCATAGAGAGAGCAGAAGGGAAGCTTGGGTTGCCCCTGGCAATGGAGGAAGCCAAATTTTCTGCACACCAGGGCCTCCGCTTAAGGCAACAAAGTTTCAATGTCTGTGCAAGCAGAAGGCTTGGCTCTGCTTCAGGCTACAAAGTTTCAATTGTAGAAGATAAATAAATCCCTGATACCAGAGACTTCACTTGGGTCTCTGGTCGCCCGGGGGGCATGGCTGGCCTGCAAACCACCACAGACCCCTCGCCCAGGCCACCTCATGCCCCAAGGCAAACCATCTTGCCCCCACCCATGCACCAGGCCTCTATCCTATCTAATAAAAGAGTAATATGCAAATTGACCATCACTCCAACACACAAGATGACTGCCCCCATGTGGACACAAGATGGCCACAACAAGATGGCCAGCAGGGAAGGGCAATTGGCAGGGACCAGGCCTGCAAGGGAGGGCAGTTAGGGGTGACCAGGCTGACAGAGGAGAGAAGTTGGGGGTCACGAGGCCTGCAGGGAAGGGCAGTTGGGAGGGACCTAGGCCTACAGGAGAGGGCAGTTAGGGGTGACCAGGCCCACAGGGGAGGGAAGTTAGGGGCAAACAGGCTGGCAGGGGAGCAGTTGGGAGCCAGCAGTCCTTGGATCGGGCCTAAATGGGCAGTCGGACATCCTTCAAGGGGTCCCAGATTGGAGAGGGAGCAGGCTGGACTGAAGGACACCCCCCCCACACAATGTGAATTTCATGCACTGGGCCTCTAGTAAGTTATATAAATGTCTAATCACTGTGTTATATACCTGAAGCTAATATAATATTGCATATAAACTGTAATTGAAACATAAAAGTTTATTATAAATAAAAAGAAAGACAATTGGCAAAAAAATAAAACACTCCTTAGTAGATGTGGACAAGTGAACCCTAGGATGAAGCTCATCTTTTTATTGTTGTGGTTGTTCTATTAATCCTCACCTGAGGATTTTTTTTTTTTTTTTGAGAGAGAGGGAGAGAAACATCAATGTGAGAGACACACATTGATTGGTTGCCTACTCTGCAACTGAGGTACATGTCTTTGCCTGGAAATTGAACCTGAGAAACTTTGGTGCATGAGCCGATGCTCTAATCACTGGGCCATGCTGGCCAGGGCAAGCTTTCATTCTTTACTGCTGGTGTCACCATTTTTCTGCTTACTCCAGCACAAGGAGGCTGATGAGGGGAACAATGAAGCCAGTGACCTAGCACGTGGGCCTGTGGAGTTGGGAATGAGTGGGGATGGATAGAGCAGTCAAAATGTGGAAAGGGAAATAATACCAGCTTGCACTTGTTCTTTCACATCTCTTTTCCCATTTTATCTTTACAACTAATAGCATAAACTATTAGTTCCATTTAACAAATGAGAAAAAATGCTTAAAGAATTTGACCACCTTGCCCAAGGTAATATGCCTAGAAAGTGGGAGAAACAAAAATGAAGCCCAGACTTCTACCGCCAGTTTCATTGTTTTTTCACTGATCTGATTTAGGTAGAATTTTGAGGTTGCTGGGTTGGGGCTTGGTTTCCTCAAAGTAAAAGGAGAGAGAGGAGGGAAGTAGGCTCTAATGTCTGTGTCTTTGTATCCATGTACCTTCTGCTAAAATACCATCCCTGCTTCTTTTTCCCTTGTTTGCACAGAGACCCCAATGTGCTTTTAAAAGAACACCTATATATTTTAGAACAGTTTAGATGCACAGAATTATTACATGGATAGTATAGAGAGTTCCCACTCAATTATCCCTATTATTAACATCTTAGTATGGTACATTTGTTACAGTTAATGAACCAGTATTGAGACATTTTTATTAGCCAGAGTCCATACATACTTTACCTAGGTTTCCTCATCCCCTCTCCCCCAATATCCTTTTTCTGTCCCAGGTTCCATCAAGAAATCACGTCACATTTAATAATCATGTCTTCTTAGGCTACTCTTGGCTTTGACAGTTTCTCAGAATTTCCTTATTTTTTATGACTTTGACAGATTTGAGGAGTACTAGTCAAGCATTTTACAGAACTCCCTTCAACTGGATATGGCTTATGTTTTCCTCAAGATTAGACTGGAATGATGTGTTTTTGGGAGAAAGAACACAGAGGTAAAATGCCATTCTAATAATCTCATCAAAAGTATGTGCTATCAGTGTGACTTATCACAGTTGATATTAACTATGACCACAAGCAAACAACAGATTAAGCTTCATGTGTATTCTCTTTCTGTTTGCTTCCCCGCCCCCTCCTCTTATGTCATTGGGAAAAGTTGGAAAATGAATATAAAATAAGAATGAATGAAAAAGAGAAATATTTCTTTTTGCTTGTTGTTAATCCTCACCTGAGGATATTTTTTCCATTTATTTTTAGAGAGAGTGGAAGGGAGGAGAAGAAACAGAGAGAGAACATCAATGTGAGAGACACATATCATTTGGTTGCCTGCCGCATGGGTCTGACCAGGGCCAGTGATCAAGCCTGCAACTGAGTTACATGCCCTTGATCAGAATCAAATCCAGGACCTTTCAGTCCATGGACTGATGCTCTATCCACTGAGCAAAACTGGCTAGGGAAAAAGAGAAATACTTCAAAAAGATTTTTTTTTCTTTTAGACTGCATCAGAAAATTGCGGAGAAGTATGTAATATATACAGTTCTGTGCATACACATGGACAGAATTAAGATTGGGGAAAATAATTTCTGTTGATTGACCTGAATGTACTTTATGTTTCTTATTTTCCCCAAACTGTGCCATGCCAAACAGCTAAAGATAGATTTAAAAATTTAAGAATTAAAAGAAAATTATCTTTTCAATGTTGAAATCTAGAGACTATTTGTGATAACTGCATGTCAGGCAGTAAGATCAGGATGAAATTGACCCTCTCCTTGGTGTCAGCCTAGGCGTTTCCTCTCAACCTGGTAATTTTTAGTCAGAGTATCTTTGACACACTTATTTCTTTTTTCTATTGAAAATCTACTTCCAGAGAAACTTCTGTTCAATATTGACTTTTCTATTTGTAATGAAATATTTCCTAAATAAGGGAGGGGGGAGTAAAATTAAGCCTCTTTTATGCTATTTGTGTGACATTTATAATGGATTTGGGAATCAGAGTGCTTCCCACATACTATAAACATCTATTCACAACTCATTGTGACTTTCTTAGATGATCTTAACTATAAAATACTTTGTCAGAAAACAAAAATGTATATGGACATTAACATAAGAACACAACAGTACCTGATTGAATGTAAGGCTGTAATAAACATTTATTCCATGCACACTATTCTTTACAATGTTAAAAATCCAAGCATGTTTTATTTCTTTCAACACTTACAAGCCTAATGGGGTTTGCTTCGAGTCATAGCATCCTAGAATGAGAGGAGTGTGGCTTAATGAAAAGTGCAGAAAAGCCAGACCCCTTCCGCTCCTCATGTGTAGATGACCTGGAGTCACCATCTGGAGCTCCTGCCTATAAAATGAATGGTTGAACCAGGTGGTCTCCAAAGTCTCTCCCTGCTTCAACTTTCTAAGCATCATTTCTATCCACCCAACCTCCAAATCATAACTGTCTACAAAACATCATTTTGTATAGATTTCTGAACATACAGACTTAGAAAGTCCCTGTAAATCATGACATTATCTCATTTGTCTTGGGAAATTAATAGTTCTGGGATAATTTGGTTTGACTAGTGGCAGGGCTGGGGGTCATCAGTCAACACAGTGGTCCTGATGTCAGCCACGAGATCACCCACCTAGCCTTGCTGCTTTCCTGGGTCTGGAGCTGAAACACAACTGAGGCCTAGAGGCCATCAGGTCATACAAGGGAGTCTTATGAGGCTGTTCCCCAGCCCCTTTGTCCCTCCTCCAGCGACATGCCAGGGGAAGAAAGGTCATGGGAGGATCCAGACTGCATGACACTGATATGAAAGGTCAAGGGTCTAAACCACAAGACCAGTGTTATAGTAGGGGAGAAAAGGTCACGCTGGGAGTGAGGTCCTTGCTCAGTTTTGGCCATTGTTAGTTACCCAGGGCTTTTTGGCCTGGTAACCCTTTAGCACTGGCCTAACATTCCTACTCTGCTATGTCTGTTTAATTGCCTACTGTATCACTTCTATTATGTTGCTGTTGCTAAAGCAAAGCTAAATTAAAGTTGGTTTGTACCTATGAACCAGTTCAGGATGATTTTTTGAAAAGAAAGCATATGGTTATTTCCATTTAAAATAAAAAAAATTAAAATTAATCTCCCTATTTCTTCTGCTGAACTAACTTGATTGTTTGCATTTTTTGAAAAGTTGAGCATTCATGAGAAATAGCCTCTGAGTGTACACTTTCTCTTATACTAATATAAATTCATAGACCCTTCCAAGATGGGCATACTCATAGTTAGTCATTTGAGATGCATACCTGTGCATCATTGAAAAACACCCACACATACAAAGGCTGCATTTTTACCCAGACCTGAAATGAGAAAATAAAAGAACTAGAATGCCTCTTACCACCTCCACCCTAACCACACCTTCCTGCCCTAAGCTTCTTGCCCAAACCTGGCTATGCCCCCACTGTTTGCTTCTTTGAAATTTGAAAAGATGGTGAGAGAAAAAAGTGAGTGAAAGAATAAGGTCAGGAAGAGAAATTGGTGAAAAATAGATGAAGAACAGGCAATTCATTTGGGTGTGGCTTTCTGGAGTAAATTGCTGTCATTTGGAAATGTAAGAAAGCAATTAAGGCTGTAAAAATAACTAAGATGTTGTTCAGCTTCATATTTCCTCTGCTACGCTCAAAAACTGGACGAGCATTGAATAATTCCCTTGGTTTAAGATGAATGGTGGTTGCCTTAATAACGTCAAATATATTTTTATTTCTTCAACAACCAATGGTATTTCAAGTTATTTAATAAAATTCTTTGCTTTGATCATTTGCGTTGGACCTCTTAAAATAGATAATTGATTCAACTTAATTTTCTTCTCTCTATACCTCCCAGATGGTTCTTGATCTCTATAGAAAAAGCAATAGTTCACTTCCATAATGGCCTCACTTGGAACTATCTCAATTCTTCCTTCCTTCCCTCTATCTCTTTGGACTTTGCTTTTACAATATAAGTTAGCTGAGTTTTTTTCGACCCTTGCATCTGCTTTGAAGACAAACAGCTTGCTGAGTCCATCAAAAAAGCAGGCAAGTTCAAAGACAGAACCTCAGAAAAAAAACAATGAAAAGGAAGGGAAGATGATGTCTAGAGAAAAGAACTCCTGTCAAGATGTAGCCAATCAGGGCTCCAGTCATCTAGGGCAGAGGGAGATGCTAATTTTTCATCTGGGAGTTGAAGAAATGTGCTGATATTTTCCAGTTCCTGCAGAGATCAAGCTAGGTGAGAATTATACAGGCCTGGAGCCAAGCCAGTTGCTGCTCTGATAAAACTTCTTGGTCTGGATGGGTCAATCTATTTGGCATCTAGAAAGAATATGTGAAGCAGAAATTCGAGACAATTATTTGGCTTCAGTCACTTTTAAGCAGCTTGACCAGAGCAATTAAATTCTCAAAACCATTGCTATACCCTTTATACAAATATGGTTCATTTATTTGCTTTTCATTCTGAAAAGTAAGAAAAACTTTGACAAGGAAGAACTTGTAGTGTGCAGAAAGCACATAGTTCTAGGGCATTTGTAATTATTAATCAAGCTCCAATTTCTACAAGAAGAAAGAGGGCCATTTATTACATTAGCATGTAAAAACAGTTTGGTTTATTAAATCTGATCTGTGCCAAGATGTTTGTCATACACTGGCAGCATTGTCAGCATTGAAGAAGTAAAAAAAGTGAAAATTTTATCAGCATCAGCATTGATCTCTCGCCCCTTATGCAGTGATGAGAGATTACTGCATTTGAAAAATATCTCAGTTGCAGGTGGCTGAAAAGAAATTTGATCCAATTTATTTTAATTACATACATAACACATTGCAATGGCTACATGCATCTAAGATAACTGATACCTCCCTGCAAGCAGTTTGTGGAAGATATAGTCACATACATTATAATCATGTCAGATATTGAATAAAGGTTAGATGGAGGCGCATCATAAATCAAGAGATCTTCAGCTCTGGGTCACAAAAATAGATCTGAGTTTGAATCATGTCTCCACCGGTTATTATTAGTGTGACCCTGGGCAAGTTACTTAATCTCTCTGAACCTCAACTTCCTCATCTGTAAAATGGGGATCATAGAATTGCTTTATGTAATCATAACAATTAAAGTGGATAGTACATACAGAGTGCTAAACTAAGATGTATTATATTTCTTTTGTTCTTTCCATGATTAAGGAAAAATAAACTTAACTTCAGTAGGAAGAAGAATCAGAGAGATTATCACAGAAGGAGCTATAGATTTAATAGACGCTGTGGTGAGGTGGTTGCATTTACAGAACAGAAAGAGTACAGACACAGAAGTGTTGAAGTACACACATATCTGAGCTGTGGTGAATGATCCAATGACCAAACCAGAGAACATAGGGAGAAGGCTTGAAACCCAGAGCATGAAGAAACAATTAGTAATAAAACTAAAAAATAGGAAAAATCACTTATGCATGGCAGTGTTGAGAAAATGAAGTAAAACAATTTGACATACATTTCAGAAATGTAACTTAGGTAGCCATATGTAGAATGGCTATCTGTGAACTCTTAGGGTACTACTAAACAGCTTTTGTATATGATAATGATGACATCAATTCAGGCCACAGGGCAAGAACAGATATGAAGAAATGGCTATAGGTATATTCTTTGGTAAAATTTGTAAAATAAAGTAAAATTCCTTTCTTTGGGGACCCAAACATGTAAGATTTAGATCCACCACATCAAAATTGTTTCCTTTTCTTAGATTAGAGATTATTAATAACCTTGCCTGTTGTTAAAGCTGACTTATTTTTCAACAAAATATAAGGTCAGGATATCCTTTCCAATGAATGTTTGCATATCTACCCTGAAGGAGACTTGATGATAAATTTAAATTCAATGCTTACAGTTCTGTTGTCTAAGAAGGCAGTGGTCTCAGTTTAGCAGGCATCAGAACCACCTAAAGGACTTGTTAATACAGACTGCCCAGAATTGGTCTGATTCAGTAGGTCTGGAGTAGCATCCGTTTTGCAAATGTAGAGACGAGGCTTTGGGGGTACAAATATAAAGGCTTGTTTAAAGCCAGTGGGTTCCACCAGGAAAAGGGCTAATTGTGTTAGCCTACTGGGGAGAATGGAAGAGCTATTTCCATCTCTATTATAAAGAAAAACAATTAAGGGACTAGCCCATCCTTTTCCTCCTGTTGGAGAAGTGGCCTTGAAATTCCCTTCAGAGTTTCAGTTTGTAGGTTTTGGTTCCTGGGGTTCTGTCATTTGCCCCCATTGTGAATGAGCCATACTAATTTCAGGGTTAGGACCACTTGGACAATTAGAAGTTTCCATACTGAAACAGAGCTAAAAGTCACGTAGGTAGCATCAAGTTCTTTGGGATACTGCATTTGACAGGAAAACATGTGAGGTTCTTTAATTAGACTCTGTCTTTTGGTACATTGATGTTCCCATGCCGTTGCCAAGAAAATAAGCATAGGTTAGCCATACACACACACACACACACACACACACACACACACACACACACACACACACGGGGTCATTCCTAATTTGCCAGTTCTTAAAAAAAATTGATTGTGGTGTGTGAGGTAGAAATATGTGTAGAGATGATTGCCAGATTTTAACTTGGATGACTGGCAGACAGAGCCAACAACCAAGTTAGGGAATCCAGGAGGAGGAGCAAATTTTGGCAGGAAGATGAGGTTGAATTTAAATTGTCACAAATGCTTCCAAGTGGAGATTTTCCACAGACTATATTGGTTTGGTGCTTAGGTGTTTGCTTGTATAAAAATAATAGTTACACCTATAATAGTTATGGGATTGGATGGACTTCTAGGAAAAGATCATAGAGAGAAGACATCACAGTCTTGTTCTTAATTTGTTAAGAAAAGCATATGTTATTTAAATTCTTTCCTGAAAATGATAGTAAAGAGTTTGGATAACTTGAAGTATTAAAATTTTATTGCTGAGGCAACATTTTTTTTGGCATTTAAGGGATATCTCTAAGCTTTAAATCAACATGGATATTCCAACATAAAATTCCCATTGGAGTTAATATCAGAGAAAGAAAAATAGGACTAAGTTAGCTGATCCTATTATGTTTTTTCTTACCACATGTATTTTTATGTTCTTTGTAAGCTAATGAAATACTCAATCTAAAACCATTTACTTTCTGGCCAATTGAATATTTTTCAAACATTTGACATCAAATCATGTTATTAGAAACAATGACTTGACTCCTTTTAAGTCTGGGGTTTTTCTACATTTTCAACTTATGTACCATGAAAAGAATCAGAATATAAAAGCTGACTATGGCTGGTGTGTTCAGTGGTTTGAGTATTGGTCCATGTACCCGAAGGGTCTTAGGCCAGTTAAGGGCATGTGCCTAGGTTGCAGGAGGCAACCAGTTGATGTGTTTCTTTCACATAGATGTACCCTGGTATCTCTCCCTGTCTTTCCTACTCCCTCCCTTTTTCAATGGAAAAAAACATCCTCAGGTGAGGCTTAACAACAACAAAAAAGAATAGAAAAGTTGAAGATCATAAAGGTGAGTCAATCCAACTTTCCTATTTTTCAGTTTAGAAAATGTAGACCCCACGTGGTTAACACACTTGATAAAGAAGATCTAAATAAAGGCAGAGTTGGAACAAAAATCCAGGTCTCCTGACCCAAACTCTGGTGCTCTTTGCCTACTCTCCCAAAGCATCAATTGCCCCACCACAAATCCTTTCACATAGAAATTAGTCTTGAACCATCACATTTTCTTTCCTATTTCTCTGTAAAGCTTAAAAAACAATAAAACTGAATCCAGAAACAAACTATGAAAGAAGCATCCCCACAAACCATCTACATAATGAATTTGTGAGATCTGGGGAGTTATCCCAACATTCTAAGTTAAAAATGGACAGAACAAATTATAAAAAACAACAACACTCTTTGTATTCAGCACTTCTTTTTCCACCCTGAAAAAAATTAGTCTTTTTCTATATATAATGACAACATAAAAAAATAAAATTAACAAAGTAATTTTGCCAATAGTGATACCAAACTGAGTTGAATGAATCACTTGAGCTTCATGTAGATAGATGCAACTTTAGGCTACATCTATATCTATTTATACATATACATGTAGACATATGTGTGTATATATAAACACACATTTTTTCTGTCTCCTCTAGAATGAGTTTCTTAAGATGGCTAAGAAAATAAAAAACAAAACAAAAAAAAAGTCATTGTATTTCAAATACATCCTGAAATAACTCATATGAGTAAAGAGAAGAATGTGATTTTTTAAAGGATGAATTAAATACCCCATCCAGTTGAAGAGTGCCAAGTGAATCACCTTCAGAAGGAAGCCCTTTGGCATCATGGATAAGGGCTTGGCTTGCTATAATAAACTTTGCTGATCGAAACCACTGCTATGATTCAACATCTCTGCTTGGTTTTTCAAAGCACAGCTATACCTCTCTGAGTCATAATCTACAATGCCACCAGGAACATAGTGGGTTTGAGGGAGTTTATGTTAGCTCACTAGAGGTCAGACAACCCTTCTTCTTCTTCCAATGGCTATCACAGGTTTTCTCCTTAGTATCATTTAACTAGAGGCCTGGTGCATTAATTCATGCATGGGTGGGGTCCCTCGGCCTGGCAAGCAATCGTGGCTGATGGGGGCGACCAGAAGTTGGCTGGGTGGAGGTAGGCACTATGGGAGGTTGTCTGTAGGAGTACATTGACCACCAGGGGCAGCTCCTGCTCTGAGCGTATCCCCCTGGTGGTCAGTGTGCATCATAGCGACCAGTCAAGTGGTTGTTCTATCATTCAATCATTCGGTAGCTTAGGCTTTTATAGATATAGATTTAATTATAATTTGTCTTAAGTGGTTTGAAAGACAATTATACCCTCAAATGGTCCTTTTTTCCTCCCAAGAGCCCCTTTCATTTTTAAATAAAAACTGACACGCAAGTCTATATTGTTTCATTAATTGTAATAAATGGCTGTTACTAATGAAAACTGTTAATAAAGGAAATCGGGCAGGCATAACACATATGGAAACTGTACTATTTTCAAAACTTTTCAGGTGGGGGTGAGGGGGAGAGATGGATGAGGGCATGTACTGGGGGGTAGGGAGGGCAATAGGGGGAAAAAATTGCTATGAGAAAAGCTGTGACTTTCCAAAGAAATAACATGTATTCCTGAGTTGAAATAAATATTATATTTGCATGTAAAGAAAAAACTTTTCTGTAAATACAAATATACAGTGGTACCTCGAGATACGAGTATAATTCGTTCCGTAACCTTGAGGCGTAGGAAACGATGAGACGCTTGAGTCGCCGTAAACTGGTGGGTCGTGTGCAGCCAGCCGATCCACGCTATTACTCGTATCTCAAATGTTGCTCGTATTTCAAAGCAAAAGTCGCTCGCTTGGCTGCTCGTATCTCAAAAATCTCATATGTTAGGGCACTCGTATCTCGAGGTACCACTGTATTCTAAAAATAATTTTTTAATTGTTTATTTATTAGCCCAGCTATTATTGTTTCTTTGCTCCCACTTGCTTTAGGCTTAAATTATTTTCATTTCATTAGTTCCTAAGGTGAAAGCTTTGATTGTTGACTTTATATCATCTTTGTTTCCAACTTATTTCATGCTACAAATTTCCTTTTAACCACTGTTCTTCCTGAATCTCAGATTTGTGTTTACTGTATTTTTATATTCAATTCAAAATATTTTAATTTATATAATTTTTCCTTGACAATATATTATTAGTAGTATGCTGGTTAATTTCCAATTATTAGGAAATTTTCCAGTTATCTTTCTGTTTTTGAACTCTGGTTTCATTCAATTTTCTGAGAACATAATTTGTTATAAAGTCTATTTTAAAATATGTCAATGTTTATGGCCCTATTGGTGAATTTCCATGTGAATTTGAGAATAAAGTAAATGTATACTTTGTCATAGTTGGATAGAGCATTGTATAAATGTCACTTAGAACAAGTATATTTATAGCGCTATTTAGATCACTATATGCTACTGATTTTTTGTTGTTGTTTGGCCTATCAAATTACTAAATAAAAGGTGCTGATGTCTCCAACTGAAAACAAAAAAAGACCTTGACATTCAAATAACATAGGTGGAACCAATAAATTTTTAAATAATATATAAATTTGAATACATTCCTATTGCAGGGTTTTAAATATGTACACAGACTGAATAATTTTTTAAAGGAATGATTTTATAATTTCTTGTTTTGTTCTTTGAATCCAAGTATGATATATTTGAGGACATTTAATCTGTGTTTCCACAACTAGATGTCAAAAACTGGATTTGTTGTCTGCATAAAACTTAAATGCTGTGTTCTCAAGTCAAATATCCCAAGGAATGTCCTTTCTCCAAGAACCAGTCCATCATACACGTGCAGATCTTGCTCTTTTGAACTCCTTGGATCAAGCTGTGTCTTTGGGTGGTAATGCCTTCTAGATTTACAAACATGGAAGGGTAAGAAATCCAGACTGGTCTTTTACTACCTTTCAAGAGCAGGAGAGATTATAAACATGAGTCATCCCCACTAATTTAAGGAGGCATCAACATCAATGTCAATTTGAGTGAAATGGAGAAAAGGAAGGGTCACCCCACAGCCTTAATCCACTTTCCCAAGTGCTGAGTCATTACCAGTTGCACCATCTCAAATCTCATGCAGCTGGCTGCTGAGGGCCCCATCATGCTTGCTTAGCCCTGGACCCGTTTGGTTCTCTTAGAGATTACACACAGGTTCCTGGAGACTCGGGTTTCAAAGGAAGATCTATAAGTGAGTCATTCTTTATAGATGAACACAGCATTTTATTTTTCATCAAGAAGACAAGGGGAAACTCACATAGGGCTACAGGCACGCCCTCAGCTAACTCCTCACTCCAGTTGCGTGTGAAAACTCGTGTGTCAGAACTGGTCCTAGAGTTTATATGTGGACACACCCTTTGAACAATGTGCTAAAGGCAAGAGAAAATAGCTTCTCTTTTGTCCTTCCTGTCTCCTCACTACATCTGGTCAAAGACCAGTCATTTCATCTGAGTCAAGGACAAGGAGTGAATTGCTCAGTGTAAAACAATTTTCCCTTGTGATTCATTGTTCTTCATGAGGTCTTATGCATGCCAAGTGTAACGTTAGTGCAAGTCTGCCAATTGTCTTAGGACCTGAGACAATTCTAACACCTATGGAACTTTAAATAAATAATGGAGCCCTAACTTGTTTGGCTCAGTGAATAGAGCGTTGGCTTGCAGAATGAAGGGTCCCAGGTTCGATTCTGGTCAAGGGAATGTACTTTGATTGTGGGCACATCCCCAGTAGGAGGTGTGCAGGAGGCAGCTGATCAATGTTTCTTTCTCATCAATGTTACTAATTCTCTATTCTTCTCCCTTGCTCTCTGTAAAAAATCAATAAAATATATTTTTAAATAAATAAATAAATAAATAAATAAATAAATAAATGAGTAACTTACTAGTATGTTCTTGACAAATCATCTTCACTTTAAAAACACTTATCGAGGCATGGCAACTAATACTAGCTAACTGAAACTTTTAAAATGATTTTCAGAGAAACCAGGAGTGTAAATTCAATCGCAAGAGCACTGCAAAGTAATTTTTTTTTTCAATTATGGTTTGTAAAGTGTATTTTTAGATTGAAAAGATTTATTATTAGGGCCATCTATGTGGCTTATATGCTTTTTAATTTTCCCAGTTTCATTAAACTTGCGTTTCCTATTGTTTTCTTTGTATAATCTGTAATAAACTATTTTTCTCATTTATTTCCTACCTTTCATCTCATGCTTTGATATTTTGCCATACACTTTAGACTTTATAAACATGGTTGTGTTTTAAGCCATTAATTTTATTTGTGCATTTCTTTTCTTTTTTTTTAATTTTATTTGTGCATTTCTTTTCATTTTCTATCCCACAACCTTCAAGGTTGGCAATTTGATCGCCTTATTGTCCAGTTAAAGAAACTCGAGGTTCATGAGTCTCAATGATTTGTTATAGATCACACTGCCAGCAAATGACATTGGGATCTTGGATTTTAAATGCTAAGTTCCCTTTTAACCCCAGCTGTTCACTGTTGCCCATCCACACCACAAGCTTTTCTGTCTCAGAGCTTTTGCATACACTAATTTTACCCTTGCTTGCCTCTGCAACCTACCTGCTCACAGATTATCCAAGCTTCTGCACTGTGTGGAAGAGGATTGGGTTATGTAATGAGGCTAGTGTCCCTTTCTTTGTAAATAAAGGCTGATGTGGAGGGTAGGTGACTCTCAGGAGAGATGTGGAGTTGTGGCTAAAATAAATTGACTTCAGTCAATGTCAGATGTCTCCATATAGTGCAATCTGAGCTGGAAGGATACTTCAAATCATGTCCTCTGCAATGTAGACATGCTGTCTAATATGCCCAGCAGTAGAAATATACTCTTGAACGACAAGACTTTTGTCAAATTCTGTTTTCTTCCTTTGTTTCTTTATTTTCCTTCCTTCCTTCCTTCCTTCCTTCCTTCCTTCCTTCCTTCCTTCCTTCCTTCCTTCCTTCCTTCCTCCCCTCCTTCCTTCCTTCCTTCCTTTCTTCCTTCCTTCCTTCCTTCTCCCGCTCCCTCTCTCACTCCCCCTCCCTCCCTCCTTTTCCCAATATAGGATGCCTAGTTAATCTTTAGAGATGGCCCCAAATCATTCAATGTCTCCCTCTGGGTACATACTGTCCCTCCTATCAAGAGGTGGAGCTTGTTTCCTACCCATGAATCTAGACTGGGCCTGCAAAGGAAGTCATGTGCTAAGACCTCTAAGCCCAGGCATTAAAAAGGCCTAAAAGGGTTTGCTTCCTTTATTTTGAAGCCATAAGCTACCATTTCAGAAATCCATATTACCTTAATGGTGAGAGAGGCCAGATGGGAGAGTCCCTGGGAGATTAGAGGCCTGTAGAAAGTGGACTGTACAGAGTCCTATCAGTAGCTCAACAGTCATCTGACTGCAATCTCGTAAAAAACTGCAAAAGGAGTTGAAGGACTGGGTGAAAGAGGTGAAGGGATTAAGAAGCACAAATTGGTGATTACAAAACAGTCATAAGCATATAAAGCATAGGGAATATAGTCAATAATATTGTAATAACTATGGAACTAGTTGAGTACGGAGAATATCAAGAGTAACTGTGTAAAGTAATATTACTTTCTAACCACTCAGCTGCACACCTGAAACCAATACAAGTAAAATTGAAAATAAATTGTTAAAAATAAGAGAGAGAAAAACCTCAAGTGAGACAGGTAGAGAAATAACCCAACAAGGTCCTTGCCAACTCAGAGAATCATGAAATATAATAAAAATGGTTGTGTTTTAAGCCATTAACTTTTCAAGATTTTTTTTAATGCAGCATAAGTGGTTCCTTGCCCCTAGTTTGAATGTTCAATAACCTTCAACAAGTTCTGAAAAATTCAGGTCCAAAATAGGCCATTTTGAAACAGTTTTGGGTGATCTAAGACAGCGTGATAGAAAATAGTGTATGATGATCAGTGGATTGGGAAAAGAAAATTTATGCCAAAGATGAAATACAAACCCAGAAAACAGAAATAAAGAGGAAGAAATAGCAATATTTCTTATAACTTTAAATTCAGTTTTATGTAACTCTCTTTCTTATGTCCCAGGTTATCCTTAAAATATGGAAAAATGTGGCCCATAGCCCAAGTTTTCTTGGACCTAAGACTTCAAGTAGTACATCTCTTTCTTTTTTTGGTGGTTATTCCTGTGTGCAAGAATTGAAAAAGATAGTGAAGAAGACTCCCAGTGATGCTTTTTAGGGATTAGACCAAGCAAATAACCAACTTAAGCCAGTGGATCTTTGTGTTTCTAGAAAGAAACAAAGTAAAAACACATTGTTTGGGATATGGGAGGAATTTGGTACCTTTTTCCAATCTAACCTACCAAGAGTTCTTTCGGATTCCTGAGTGGAGAAGATGCAGGCAAAGAGAGTCTCATATACACCAATGGATTGGTTCTGGGCCCTAACAAAGGAGGAAAACTGGATTACCATTTGCCCATCTATTATTTATCCTTGGAGTGCCTGTCTATCTAGAATGCCCACAAAACCCTGAATAAAGCTAAGAAACTGGGAAGAAATGTGAAAGTTAAAACTAGCTCAAAGTCACTTGCTTCTTCTATTTATTTATTTGGTCTGAGATGAGTCCTACATTCACTTACCATATGGCATTAAATCATTCTGGTCCTTGAGTTATTATTACATGATTCAAAGAGTATAATTTACAGAATTGCCAGCCCAGGCTGCACTCTGTCCCACACCAAAAAAAGACCACAAGGAGGGAAGAAGGAAAATGACTGTTTCCTGGTAGCCCATACTTACGCTATTTTCTTTCACCACAGATTGTTTTGGCAGTCTAGACAGTCTTGTAAAATCCTTCCCTGATGTCATCCACATCCTTCCTTGATAAATTCAAAATGAGTCCGGAGCAAGCATGGATCCCCTAGCAATGTCACACAAACAGTTAGTGCAGAGCCACCCAGAGAGGCCTCTCTGCACTCCAGTGATTTCCACATGAAGGGAGGACTGATGAGCTGGCCACCAGAGTATGTAAATATGTGGGGGAGAATGCAGCTGCTGATGGAAAGAAAGAAACACACATATGGGCATTTCATGTTTTGAAAGAACTTTGTGGAAAACAGAACAGATTAGAGAGAGAAGTCCGCTAGATGCAGATTAAGGAAATTATTTTCTTATTGAAGCCAGGGACACAGGCTGAAATGAACGATTCCTAAAAACACAAAATTGTGTTTCTAAGAGGACATATTGGATCTTATGTCTAACATTTTTGTAAGGGTTGGGCTGGGGGGGTGTGTTTCCAGGTTAGGATTTTGAAATTCAGGTTATGAGAGCTGGAATTTATTCTTTTTCATTTCTTTTTCATCCATTAGTAGAGTAATGCATTGCACATGCCAACACATGTGTAATAGGATAGAGGATACAAAGCAAGATTCTTCTTTCATAAAAGATAAAATATATAAGACACATTCAAATGGTTATCAGGCTTATAGCCTCATTGAAAATAAGCCCACAATGTCTCGTCTCAAAGTGTATTAGAAAAAAATATATCAAGTAAATGAAAAACAGGCCCTTAGAAAGAAAATCGATTCCAGTTTGTTAGAAAAAATTTTCTGTATCAGAAAACATAAGACAGAACATTCCCCTATTAAAGATCTGGAAATTCTCTTTGTGCTAAATGTTTATTTTGATGTGGTTACATACTTCTGGTCTTCAGGCAGGATTGAAAGAAAGATGCTTCTCATATGCACTTTTAATATTCTCTTCAATTTAGTTCAATTCTTTTAAAAACTGAAGTTGTATAAAAAGGAATAAGAAATGCTTTATTCCATCTTTACATTTTCTCTGCAATTGGTTGTTTTGGAAGAACAGGACAAACTTTGGCATATGTATTTTCCCCGAATCCTGACATGTTTCTCAACTCCTCAGCCCCTCCCCTGTCCATTCACATGTCACTGCCTTCCCTGGCTCCCCCTACTTCTGTTCTTGCTGAGCTGTTTCAATCCCTTTCTTAATGTTCTCCTGTGCAGCCTCCACTGATAACTGAAACACAGACCTAATCACGTTCTCTCACAGCCTAAAGCCATTTGATGGCCTGTGAGCTCCCTACCAGGCCCTGCCAACAGCCTCTGGTGGCCACACACCCCTACCACCCGCCACTGAAGCCACTTCACCCACCATGCCTGGCCTTTCAGGTCCTTTAAAGTGTCCAATGCCTGGCCAATTCCTGCTTCTCCCTCAGTAATGCTCCCCACTTCATCTGCCTGCAACTCATTCTTTAAGAAACCAATCCCGTGCCTCGCTGTCTGTGTGGTCCTACTGGGCTCCTTTAATTGACCGGTCCTGGTTCCACAGCCCACAGCTGACACCACATAAAAAGAGGTCTCGGTCACCCTTATATTGGCCACAGCTTCTGCCTGAATTCGCTACTATTATGTATCTTAAGTTTACCACCCCCAACTCTGTGCCTTCCCAGTCTCCAGCCTCCAGGCCACCCCTGACCTTTTTTAAAAATTATTTTTATTGAGATATAATTGTCATATAACATTGTGCAAGTTTAATTTGTACAATGTGTTTGATTTGGCACATTTACATATACCACCATGGCATTAGCTAACATGTCTTTCCCATCACACAGTTATCAGTTTTCCGTGTGTGTGTGTGTGTGTGTGTGTGTGTGTGTGTGTCTGTGTGATGAGAACTATTAAGACACCCCATGTTCCTTGTGGCATTATTCATAATAGCCAAGATATAAAAACAGCCTAAATATCATTCAATAAATGAGAAGATAAAGAAAGAAGGGAATTGTGGCATTTGCAACAATATGGGTGCACTTTGAGGGCATTATGCTAAGTGGTATAAGTCAGACAGGAAAGACAAATGCTGTATGGGATCACTAATATGCAGAATGTAAAAATGCCAAACTCCTAATAACAGACTGATAGTTACCTGAGGCTGGGGCAGGGTGAGGGAAAGGAATCAGGGAGATATTGTTTAAGGATACAAACTTGTAGCTCAGAGATAAATAAATCCTGGAAATCTAATGCACAGCATAGCTATTCCAGATAACAATACTGTATCCTAATCTTCACAGTTGCCAAGAGACTAGATCAGACTCTGGCCTTTGATGCTAGTTTGTGTCATCTGCCTTGCTTTCCCCACTCAGTTGTGGGCTGAATATTTTATCAGGCTTTCTAGGCTGGACCATGGCATAAGGGTGAGGTACAGCTAACAGAGAATTCCCCAGCTCCCCTAGGAATCCCATAAAACTATATGCTCTATTCTTCTTGGGTAGAGACCATGTTGTATCATTATGTTTTTACCAGGCAGAAAGTTCTTTAAAAGCAATCATGGGTGTCTTACTCATGTTGGTATCCTCAGGGTATGATTTAGTGTCTGATAAACAGCAGTGGGTGTGAATCTTGAATTTCCTACCTATTCATCTAGGTATATCCATCTGCTTTATCAGATTGCTTGGGATATTTGTGGATTAAATAAGTACTGTTGTTCATTTCCCTCTATCCTGCTTGACTTGTTACAATGAACATAAGTAGTGTTTGTAATTTTATGTGGAAAAAAGGAGGGAAACAGAGACATCTTTGAAATAGAAAAATATTATGGTGATGTCCTTCTAAACTCGGCATTGTGAACTCAATATAGAGACAAGATTGGGACTACATCCTTCATTAAAATCCATGGCTATGTAGGAAAGCAGCTGGAATATTACTGCCCATGACCGAAATACAAAGGGCTCTCAAACAGGGACATCCAAGAAGCAATACTAGACAACAATAGTTTTCAAACTCTTTAGAAAAATCCATTTATTTACAAAGAAATGTATCCCAAACGTTTTTAATACTAGTTTGAAGAAAAGTAACACTAATTTATTTTTAAA
Source organism: Lasiurus cinereus (assembly GCA_011751065.1). Lineage (NCBI taxonomy): Eukaryota > Metazoa > Chordata > Mammalia > Chiroptera > Vespertilionidae > Lasiurus > Lasiurus cinereus. The sequence goes on from JAAGEH010000389.1 coordinate 10,548,267, forward strand.
AGCAGTGGATCTCCAGTAATATTAGTCATGTGTATATCATAAATATCTATGATACATAATGAATCTAAAAGTCATTATGACAAGCAATTTGATAAATATACAGAAAAACTGAAAGTTTGTTTGCACTACAATTCAGCTCTCCCATCTGGGTATATTTCTTTAAAAATAGAACAAACAGAGAGACAAAATGGCAGCAGAATAGACAGATGTTTCCTAAGCCTTGTCCCGAGCAAGTAGAGTGAGTGGCTGAAACAAGTGGAATTCAGCCCGAATTGGTAAAGGAGACGCAGCTGCCCAGGGCACTGCAACCACATGAACAGCAGACACATGAGCAGCCTGCTCCTGTCCAACCCATAAGCAACCCGCTTCAAACCTAAGAGCAGCAGCTTCATGTGGCCTGCCCCTGTCCAAGAAGCAGCAGCTGTATGAGTGGCCAGTTCCCCAATCTGAGGAGCAGCAACCATGCAAGCAGCTCATCCTGTCTGAGGAGCAACAGCCACTTGAGCAGCCCACCCACGACTGAGGAGCACTAGCTCCATGCAGCCGGCCCCCATCTGAGGAGCAGCAGCTGTGCACAGCCATCACTCTGCACCTGTCCAAAGAGCAGTAGCTGTGCTGCATGAGCAGCCAGCCCCCTTCCAAGGAGCAGCAGCTGTGCAAGCAGTCCAACCCCTTCGGAGGAGCAGCAGCCACATGAGCAGCCTCCTCTCACTTGAGGAGCAGCAGCCATGTGAGTAGCCAGCCCCCATCCAAAGAGCAGTGAACATAAGCAAACTGTCCCCATCCAAGGAGCAGCAACCTCATAATCAGCCTACCCCCGTCCAAGGAACAGCAGCTATACAAGCAGCCTCCCCCATCAGCCAGAGAACAGCACCCACCAGAGGAGCCACTCCCAATGAGAAGTAGCTGCTACTATGACTGCCCGAGAAACAACCACAGCCCAAGAAGCCACTGCCATGCAAGGAGTAGCCCCTGCATGGCTCAAAATCTAGATCAGTCAGTGAGACCAAAAATGGGTAGACAAAGATACCTCAAAAGGAAAGAAAGAGGAATTGTCAGAAAAGCAGCTAAGTAAAACAGAGGAATGTAATATGTCAGAAAAAGAATTCAGAATAAGGGTCATAAAATTCATAAACTGGATGGAAGAAAAAAATCAACACCTTATGTAAGAATCAAGAAGAAATGAAAAGTGATATAGCTGCAATAAAAAAGCACCATGGAAAGTTTTAACAGTAGACTAGGAGAAGCAGAGGACTGAATTAGTGAATTAGAAGACAGGAAAGCAAAACATAGCCAAAATGAATTGCAATTGGAGAAAAAAATTAAAAGACAGGAAGAGAGCCTAAAAGAGCTATGGGACAAGATGAAACAAAGCAACATACAAATAATAGGGGTGCCAAAACAACAGAAAGAGGAACAAGGGTTAGAAGATCTATTTGAAGAAATAATTTCACAAAACTTCCCTGATGTGGTGAAGAAAAAAGTCACACAATCACAGAGAGTCCCAAACATGATGAACCCCAAAAGATCCACACCAAGACACATCATAATTACTATGGCAAACATTCAGGACAAAGAGAGAATCTTAAAGGCTGCAAGAGAGAGACAGAAAGTTACATACAAGGGAGCTCACATTAGATTATCAAATGATTTATCAATAGAAAGACATCAGGCCACAAAATAATGAAAGGAAATTTACAAAGTAATGCAAACCAAGAGATTAAATCCAAGAATACTCTATCCAGCAAGGTTATCATTCAAAATTGAAGGGGAAATAAGAAGCTTCACAGATAAAAACAAAACAAATAAACAAACAACAACAACAACAACACTAAGGGAGTTTATCACTACCAAGCCAGCAATGCAATAAATGCTAAAGGGACTGGTGTAAAAAGAAGAAATAAAAAGGTAAAAAGGAACACAGACACAAAAATAAAAATGGCTACAAACAAGTACCTTTCAATAATAACTTTAAACATAAATGGACTAAATGCTCCAATCTAAAGACATCCAGTGGCTGAATGGATAAAAATAACATGATCCATGTATATGCAGTCTACAGAGACCCACCTCATAAAAAGGGACTCATACAGACTGAAAGTGAAGGGATAGGAAAACACCTTTCAGGCAAATGAAAAAAAAAAAGCTGGGGAGCAGTACTTATATCTGACAAAATAGACCTCAAAGGAAAGGCCATAACAAGAGATAAGGAAGGCCACTTCATAATAATAAAGGTATCAATACAACAAGAGGATATAACTCTGATAAATATATATGCACCCAATGCAGGAGCACCCAAATACATTAAAAAAAACCTCCTGGAAGATATCTAGGAAGAGATTGACAACAATACAATCATAGTAGGGGACTTTAATATACCACTAACATCACTGGATAAATCCTCTAGATAAAAAATAAGCAAAGAAACAACAATTCTAAATGACTTCACTAGATCAGATGGACCTAATTGACATCTTCAGAACATTTCACCCCAAAGCTACAGAATATACATTCTTCTCAAGTGCACATGGGACATTTTCAAAAATAGACCATATATTGGGTCACAAGCAAAGTTTCCCTAAATTCAAGAGGATTGAAATCATATCAAGCATTTTCTCAGACCACACTGGCATAATATTAGAAATAAACTATAATAAAAACATTCCAAAAAATTAAAACAATTGGAAGCTGAATAGCATGCTATTAAACAATGACTGGGTTATCAATGAGATCAAAGAAGAAATTAAAAACATCCTGGAGACTAATGACAATAAAAACACAACAATATGAATGTTATGGGACACAATGAAAGCAGTCCTGACAGGGAAGTTTATAGCTCTACAGGCATACCTCAAAAAACAAGAAAAAATGGTAATAAATCAACTAACTCTACAACTCAAAAAATTAGAAAGAGAGCAACAAGACAAGCCCAGAGTGAGCAGAAGAAAGGAGATAATAAAGATTAGAGCAGAAATGAACGACATAGAGACAAAAAAAATTAATGAAACCAAGAGCTGGTTCTTTGAAAGGATAAACAAGATTGATGAACCTTTAGCTAGGCTCACCAAGAAGCAAAGAGAGAGAGGATCCAAATAAATAAAATCAGAAATGAAAGCGGCAAAATAACACCTGACCCCACTGAAATACAAAGGATTGTTAAAAAATACTATGAACAACTCTATTTTAACAAATTAGACAACCTGGAGGAAATGGACACATTCCTAGAAAAATATAACCTTCCAAAACTCAGGAAGATTCTAAACATCTCAATAGGCTGATAACTATGGAAGAAATTGAAGCAATCATCAAAGAACTTCCAGGAAACAAAACCTCGGGGCCATCCTCCTCAAACTATTCCAGAAAATTTAAGAGGAAGGAACACTTCTAAGCTTCTTTTATAAAGCCAGCATCACCCTAATACCAAAACTAGATAAAGATAACACAAAGAAAGAGAATTACAGGCCAATATCCCTCATGAACATAGATGCCAAAATCCTCAACAAAATTCTAGCAAATAAGATCCAGCAGTATATCAGAAAGATCATACACCATGACCAAGTAGGATTTATCCTGGGGATGCAAAGATGGTACAATATTTGCAAATCAATAAATCTGAGATAAACATAAACAGAGATAAAAATCACATAAACAGAGATAAAAATCACATAGTCATATCAATTGATGCAAAAAAAAAAAAGCATTTGACAAAATCCAACACCCTTGCTTGACAAAAACTCTCAGCAAGGTGGGAATAGAAGGATCAGTAATGAACATAATAAAACCTATATATGATAAACCTAAAGCTAACATCATATTCAATGGGAAAAAACTAAAACCATTTCCCCTAAGAACAGGAACAAGATAGAGATACCCACTCTCACCATTCCTGTTTGACATAGTGCTGCAAGTACTAGCCATTGCTATCAAACAAGTAGAAATAAAAGGCATCCAAATTGGAAAAGAAGAAGTAAAACTGTCCTTATTTGCAGATGACATGATACTGTACATAGAAAACCCAAAAGATCCATCAAAAAACTATTAGACTTAATAAATGAATTTGGCAATGTAGCAGGATACAAAATTAACACCAAGAAATCTATGGCATTTCTATACACCAATATTGAACTTACAGAGAGACTCAAAAAGCAATCCCATTTACCATCACACCAAAAAAAATTAAGATATCTATGAATAAACTTAACTAAGGAGGTAAAAGACCTATACGTGGAAAACTACAGGACACTGAGAAAAGAGATAGCAGAAGACATGAACAGATGGAAGAACATACCATGTTCATAGATTGGTAGAATTAACATCATCAAAATGTCCATACTATCCAAAGCAATATATAAATTCAATGCACTTCCCATTAAAATACCAATGGCATATTTCACAGACCTATAAAGAACTCTCCAAAAATTCATCTGGAATAAAAAAAAAGACTCCAAATAGCTACAGCAATCTTGAGAAAGAATAACAAAGGAGGAGGGATCTCAATACCAAATATCAAGCTATAATACAAAGCCATTGTTCTCAAAAATGCCTGGTACTGGCACAAAAACAGACATATAGATCAATGAAATAGAATAGAGAACCCAGAAATCAACCCAAAACACTATGCTCAATTAATATTTGAATAGGGAGGCGTGAACATACAAGACAGTCTCTTCAATAAATGGTGTTGGGAAAATTGGACAGCTATATGCAAAAAATGAAACTTGACCACCAACTTACATCACACACAAAATTAAACTCGAAATGGATCAAGGACTTAAACATACAATGGGAAACCATAAAAATATTAGAGGAATCCACAGGCAGAGAAATCTCAGACATATGCCGAAACAATTTCTTCATTGATATTGCTCCCAGGGCAATGGAAGTTAAAAAGCAAATAAACAAATGGGACTATTTATCAAAATAAAAAGCTTTTGCACAGCAAAGGAAACCATCATAAAACAAGAAAGCCCACTGCATAGGAGAACATATTTGCCAATGATATCAACGTAAGCGTTTAATCTCCAACATTTACAGGGAACTTATACAACTTTACAAAAAGAAGATAAACAATCAAGAAATGGGCAATGGACCTAAATAGATACTTTTCTAACAATAGAGAAGGAAGGCCAAGAGACATATGAAAACCTGCTCAAAGTCACTAATCATCAATAGGCTGCGAATCAAAACAACCATGTGGTACTATCTCACACCTGTCAGAATGGCAATCATCAACAAATCAACAAATGATAAGGCTAGTGAGGATGTGGAGAAAAAGGAATTCTTGTGCACTGCTGGTGGGAATGCAGACTGCTGCAGCCACTGTGGAGAACAGTATGGAGTTTCCTCAAAAAACTAAAAATGGAACTCCCATTTGATCCAGTGATCCCATTTTTAGGAATATATCCCAAGAAACTAGAAACATTAATCTGAAAGGATATATGCATTCCTATGTTCATAGCAGTACAATTCACCATAGCTAAGATTTGGAAACAGCCCGAGTGGCCATCAGCAGATGTGTGGATTAAAAAACTGTGGTACATCTACACAATGGAATATTATGCTGCGGTAAAAAAGGAATTCTTACCATTTGCAACAACATGGATGGAGATGGAGAGCATTATGGTTAGTGAAATAAGCCAGACAGAGAAAGATAAATACCACATGAGTGAGGTCTGTCTGGCTTATTTCACTAACCATAATGCTCTCCATCTCCATCCATGTTGTTGCAAATGGTAAGAATTCCTTATTTTTTACTGCAGCATAGTATTCCATTGTGTAGATGTACCACAGTTTTTGCATATATCTGTCCAATTTTCCCAACACCATTTATTGAATATAATGAACAACATAATCTGATGAACAAAAACAGATACAGAGACAGGGAAACATCAATCAGAATGTCAAACCTCAGGGAAGGTAGGGGAAGGTGGGGATCAGGGGGAGAGATCAAAGGACTTACATGCATGCATATAAGCCTAATCAATAGACACAGACAACAGAAGGATGGGGGCATATCTGGGGGGTGGAGAGTAATGGGGGAATAAGGACACACATGTAATACCTTAATCAATAAAGAAATTTAAAAATATAACAAAGACCCTCTCAATCTAGACATGTTCATTGCAATATACTTTAGTATCAGCAAAAATAATATAAAATTGACCCCACATTGGCTTCTCCCTTATGCTGCTTCTCCCTTGCCCCATGCTGCTTCTCCCTTCCCCTACAGGGGCTTCTCCCTTGCCCCACAGGCCTCAGTGCACTGGGCTCATGTTAATGTCCAGAAATGGCTACAGATTTTGCAGGGCTTGTCTAGCCTGGTCTCTCCCTGGGGTGTGCCTGTGTGCTGCCTGCTTGCCCCCAGAGGCTCTATGCTCCTCTGCTGCACAGCCTGTGTTCTGTGAGCTGTGGCCCTGGAAGGGGCTGTTCAGATATTTAGAGAGAAGAATTCATCTCTGCATGGAGTCTGAGCTGAAAGTATGTCTTCTATTTTTGTCCTTTTATGAACCATGACCTTCCTAAGTAATAGCATTGAATGCCCCTTTGTCAGCACATCCTAGTTACTTCTCACGTGCAAAATGTGCTATGCCGGTGCTGGTCCCAAAGAATGTTACGGTTGTTTCCTGAGGGGGTAAACTAAGTCAGGAAGGAGGTTTCTGTCCTTCAATACTCTCGATAAAAAGCATAAAAGAAAGTTTTTAAAAGTTTGTTTTAACTGCAGGACTTTTCAGAGCCTTTAACATGCTTTGCATGTTGTGAATTTCCAAGAAGGAATTATAGTGTATTAAAGAAAAGGAGGTATACTTACAAACTGCACCAAATGCTCAAAAGGGACAGAGAAGCACAGTGATGGAGAAGACCGATGTGGGGAGCGAGGGAAGCTGCTGCAGGAGACGACCAGGGCGGACTTCCCAAAGTGGGCGATATCTGCATCAGGATGAAGGATGAGAGAGGCAGCCTTGCAGAGTTAGATGGAGGGGAGACAGGGGATCCCAGGGAACACATGGTTATGTCCCGAGGTGGGCAGGAGCTGAGGCCACGGTGGTGAGGGAGCTGTCAGGGGCACTCAAGAGGAATCTTGTTGGGGGTTTGTCCAAACTGCAGTGGAACATCCCTGAGGGTCTCTCCACGCCCAGTGCCTTATAGACCTCACTGAGGCCCAGGAAGAGGCATGATGCTTGGCCCGGAGTGGCAGACAGGCTAAGGCCTGATTCCCTGTGTTGAGCACACTGTGTGGATAAAAACAAATGGTATGGGAACCAAGTCAGAGACACATAAACCCTGCTGGGGGAGTCTTCCTCCGCAAGCAAGGCCTGGCTGACGAGCGCACCGTCCACAGCTCTTCACCCAATATGACCTCCTGCCTGGCTGCCCTCTGCTACCTGGCATGTCTCGGGTGTCACGCTGCAAAGGGATAATGCATATCCAATGTCAGCACAAGTGAAGCATAAATGAAAAGCTAACTTTCTTTTTTTTTAATTCTTTATAATGAAAGTATTACATATGTCCCCATTGACTTCTCCCAGCCCTCCCCCACCCCCCAGCCCAGGCCGTCTTCATCCTATTGTCCGTGTCCATTGGTCTGCTTACTAATATATGCACACAAATTGTTGGTTGATCTCTTGCCCCCACCTCCTGCCCACCCTCCCCTGCCTTCCCTCCAAGGTTTGATGGTCTTTCTTCCTGACATCCCCTCAGACCCAACCTGTCTCTGCTGCCACCGGCCCTGCCATCTCTTTATGACACGTTTGAGCCTTTCACTCTGGCAGAGATACTTTGTAACGGATTAGATCCAGGCGCCTCTGCATAGCAAGTCCTCTTCGCATTCCCTTCCTCCTTCCCCTCCACCTTCCAGTGCATGACCTCCTTCTCAGTTCCTTGAATATATCGCTCTCTCTCTAGCTCTATGAAGCTCCTTCCCCTCCCACCCACTAAAGAGGAATTTACTTCATCCATGGAATCGTCCATGACACCCCACCCACCCACCTCTAAAGCCCTATTGTGAAGGACTGTTTGCAGGTCTGTTTTCAGGCTAGACTGATGTCCTGATGTCAGGATTCTACAGTGTTCATTTCTGTACCCCTTGTGTAGCATAGGACAAGACCCAGAGTGAGCATTCAGCAAATATTTGTTGAATTGAAGTAATGATGAATCTTCAAGGGGAAAAAATCCCAGAAAGTACTTCTTAAAAGCCAAATAGAAATGACTTTCAGCATTCACTGCTATCTTGGATGATCTATGTCTTTACTGCTCTTCATTACCATAGCTAATCCAGAGTTGTCATTAACCATAAGACTTTCAGATCAAAGGATGCAAGAAAACAGCTTCTTCAAGAGGAAATATTAAAAACACGAACATTGCAGTGATGGTTACATATTACTATGTGAAAATCTCCTAAAACCCCTCACCTAAAAGTAAAAAGGTATGAAACCCTCTGAAGACATTTGGGTTTTATAAAAATAGACGACACATATTATGTGCCGTCTATTTTCCTGAGGGGCTTACTTGGATGAGCTCTCTCAATAATCATTACAAGTATTTGAGGTCAGTGTTATTATGTCACCCATTTCACAGATGAAAAAATGGAGGCACAGAGGCTGAACAATTTGTCAACATCATGTGACTAGGAAGCTCCTAATCTCTGTATTATACTACCTTTAAGTTACTTCCAGTCTTTAGTTTATTTTTCCAGGACTTGTTTTCTTTTTTTAATGAAATTTATTACTCGATACTCATTTGCTTTATACAATTTTTACTTCTTAAAATGTTACAATATTTCTCTGATGTTTGGTAAGCAGGCACTGTCCTGAGACTCCTGAGTGTCTCTCTCTCTCTCTCTCTCTCTCTCTCTCTCTCTCTCTCACACACACACACACACACACACACACACACACACACACACAAATAAAGCCTGGAGTGACTCAGATTCCAGGTCTATGGACCCAGAGATGCTGATGGAATGGTATCCACATAATTCAGTAAATATTTGTTGAATTGAAGTAATGATGAATCTTCAAGGGGAAAAAAATCCCAGAAAGCACTTCTTAAAAGCCAAATAGAAATGACTTTCCACATTCACTGCTAAATATAGTGACTACCACCCTAAGCATATCAAAGTCAACCTATGAATCTCAACCTCTGGATGGTGATAGTGTAGGGGGAGCGGTCCATGGAGTTCCTCAACACGGGGTGGGTGGGAAGGAATCACAAATCTCTGCCCATCTTCAGGGGGGCTGCCGCCTATAAACAGAATATGGACTTTGGGTTTGCCTCTCAGCTCCACCATTTACTTGGCTTTTGGCAGAGGACTTACCCTTGCAGAACCTGTTTTTTACTTAGGAATGCTGCTAATCTTTCATGGGCAACATGAGATTTAAATCATAAAAAGTACATGAAGTGCTTCAATTAGTGTGTGGCACATACCTGTTGCTCAGAAGGTGCCAGCGTGCCAGACGTTATTATCCTTGTGTAAAAAAGGCACAGGGGCAGTGGGCACGGTATTGGGGTGGTTAAAAGCAATGACTCTGTTGAAAGTAAAGCTATCAGAAATGTGCCTGATACATAATAAGCTCAAATATAAATGTTGGTTACTACTGTGTTGTGTGTTTTTTTTGAAGACAATCTATTTAAAGTTTGTAATTTGTATACAATAAGGTTTTGAGGATATGCCTTCTATTTAACTTTTTTCTCTTAAAAGAACTTTTTCTAGATTGAAATGATGGGAAAAGACACTCAATAGAAATAGACATTTTGTGCCACCGTTGTGAAAGGATTTAAAGCCTCATCTAGCTCAGATAGCACTTTAAATGCTTTTTATGCCTTCAATTAATAAAATAATCCTTTTCAACTTAGGAAAAGCCAAACAAAACATCTCACTTCTAAGGTCTGTCATAAACATGTTTAAATATTTTGTTTTAATACTTTGAGGCAGTGCTGAATTTATTCCAAATTGGAGAAAAAATTATCTGGAAAGGAAAGAGAAAAACAACATTATTTTCAATTTTGTTTTCAATTGATTTTGACAAAAAGAAGATGAGTGTTCAAATGGAAAATCGGGATAGGATCCTCGGGGGGAATTTTCATTTTCATTTTGGAACATCGAAGGGAGAATTTTAAGGGGTGGGACTGAAAGGAGATTAGGGAGCTAGTACTGTAGGTTCCCATGAACCAGATGAAATCCCTCTGAAACCTAGTTACCATGGGCAACCAAAGAAACACTAACACTGAAAGCAAGGGTTTTCTGGTTTTAAAATGATGTTTCATTACATATCATCTGCAAAACACTGACTGGAGAGTCGGTTGATGTCAGTTCTGCCTCTGCCATTGGTCAGTGCTGTGGCCTTAGGTAATTTATTTGACTTCTGCCTCTCAGAACCATTATGTGTAATGTTTGTTGGTTGGACATGGTGTTTTTTAACCTCCATTTTAAGCTCCTCTAAATTTAAATTTTGGGTAAGCAAATGTGGGAGGTGTAGCAAGTGTCTAAAACATTTCTAACATTGTATGTGCTGGCTTCTTGGGAAGCAAATGGTTTAATTCCATTAACTCATATTTATCAAGCACCTACTAGGTGCTATTTAGATATACAAATATAAAATGCAAAGATCCTTTATAATAAAAGGCTAATATGCAAATCAACCAAACAACGGAATGACCAGTCACGATGACATGCACTGATCACCAGGGGGCACACGCTCAATGCAGAGCTGCCCCCTGGTGGTCAGTGCACTCCCACAGGGGGGCTGCCACTCAGGCACAAGCCAGGCTGATGGCTGGCAAGTGCAGTGGTAGTGACAGGAGCCTCTCCCACCTCCTTTGGCTTAGGCCTGCTCCCTGCCATCAGACATCCCCTGAGGGCTCCTGGACTGCTAAAGGGTGCAGGCTGGGCTGAGGGAATCCACCCCCCCCACCCCAGTGCACAAATGTCATGCACTGGGCTTCTAGTATAGATTTAAAGGCAATACAGACATAAAAATCAAAGAGAAATCATGTTCTCTCCAGAAGGTCCCATTCTAATAGAAGAGAGAGTAATAAAATCAACAAGACACAGTAAAAGATACTGCTGAGGGGTGTGGTTAAGGTCCGAGATGGTCTAGGTCAGCAGTTCTCAACCTTTGGGGGTCGAACGACCCTTTCACAGGGGTCGCCTAAGACCATCGGAAAATGCAGATATTTACATCACGATGCATAACAGTAACAAAATTTCATGGTTGGGGGTCACCACCACATGAGGAACTGTATGCAAAGGTCGCGGCCTTAGGAAGGTTGAGAATGACTGGTCTAGGTAGTGCCCTGAGTAGAATTTTAAGAATGAATGCTGAGCATTTAGATCATTCTGCAGTCAGTAAAATCCACTTGTTCATGAACTAGCTGTCTCTCTCAGCTGATGGTCTCATATCTGTGTGAAGTGGCCCCGCTGGAAATAAGGCAACCCTTTGGGTGGATGTTGGACATTTAAGTATTGTTGCCACACAGCAAGTGGTTTAGAGCTCTCTCCACACACCGTTGCAGGACCATATTTATAATGTTTTGTAAACAAGAGGACAAACCTCCCACTGTCACCAGGGCCTTGCCTGCACAGACTCAGTTCCTGTCTGCTCCCACCATGCAGGAATAGGGCAAATCCAATGCTATTTTCAGCCGATAGGGTTGCTGAATTTATGGCTTTAAAATAATGAGAAAAACAACATTATTTTAAATTTTTTTTCAATTGATTTTGGCAAAGATGAATGTTCAAATGGAAAATCGGAATGGGTAACTCTTAGATGAGATACCAGGCAAGCTGGAGCATAGATTTATAAGGCACATAGAACAGCAAGCAATTCTTTTGTGGTGTTCTGTAAAGATGCACATTTGCTTCAGGGATGGCTTCAAAGTCACTTAAAATCTCAGGGCATTGTTTCTGACACACAGAAAGTGAAGGCCCTCTTCCAGCAGCTATTCTCTTTAACCTAAACTCTCATCACTGGCTTTGGGCTCAAGTAATTAAAACAACGGGTTGCTTAAAATATGGATTTCCTCTCAAGTAGTTGTCTGCCCTATTCTGAAAGAAAATTGGAATCCCAAGAGGATCTCGTATAATCTGTCTCGTCCCCGGTTAGGAGGCAGTTGATAATAACGACCATTTTTTAGTCGTTATCAACTGCCTCCTGAGCCAGACTCTTCCATAGACATTAGCAAGCTATCATATCCTCCTGGGTTGTTGTTTTTTTTGCAATGGCAGGAACTAGTTTCCCAGGAGCCTGAAACTCAAAGACATTAAATAACCCAATGGCAAGAATATGGTAGTAAAAAATCTTTATCTAGACAGGATTCCTCCTACATGCTGGTGGGATGTTTAGGTTTCTTAAAGTAATATCCATGGGGATTGGGGATTAAAATCCAAGTTCATCAGCCAAAGAAAGATGCTCTCTGTCCTCCGTAGAGGAGTCTCCTGTGATCCAGTTACCCCTAGAGTTGCAGTCTGGAGAGATGTAGTCCAAGAGAGATCAGTATTTTGTCAACAGGAAAACCTTTGGATGTTTGTCATGCATTTTGCTCATCTCACCGTTGTCTTTCACTGCTCATGTTTCCCTAAGAATACTCTCAATTATGAATCAATATTTTAGCAAAGGTGGCTGTCAAGTACATTTTCCCTATTGCTCTCAATGTTAGTATGGAAGTATTCTGATAGAGAAAAAGAAGTTTGAGTTTTGGACATAATCAAATGATACTTCAGGTTATAGCACACTTTTGAAGAGTCTTCTTAAAAATATTTTGTTTAAAATAAAATACATGATCTGATTATAAAAGATAAATGTGGCACACTAGTGGAGAGAGCAGAGCAATGACAGGAGGTTGCAGTGCTCTCAGTGAAACAAAGTATTGGGATCTATCAGCAAACTCTTCAGGGAACATGGGGGCACCTGAGTCCTGTAACTTCTAGTTGTGCTTTAAGACATATTATTGGGTCTTGCGAAGTGGAATCTTATTCATTTACCATGTCACAAGAGAACTCTGCTCAAGTGAGGACTTTATTCGTTCATCTAATAATAAACCTACTTAGGTAGTATATTTCGGTTATTCCTGCATAAATCACCTCATATATTAAGAGTCTAAAACAACACTGCCAGTTGGGAGCATCTGATTGGTCAAGCCTTGGTCATAGGCTTAAGCTTCCAGGTGGTTGCTTAGAAAAGAAACACCTAGGCTCATGTGCCTACCTTTCACTAAAACACATACAGAGGTGGGAGAGAAGGTTCCCGCAAGTGAAATGGGAGTTTTGATGGCTGGCTAGCCAGAAATAACAGCAAGTGTCTACTATAAACAATTTTACTTACAGTGACTTCATTTTCCCACTCTATTTGAAGTTTCAGATGAAACACACCATTCTCACTGGAAATGTAATGGTTTGGGGCAAGGATGCTAGAGATGAAAGTGGGGAGTGCCTGACCAAACCCGGGATATTTGTTAGTGCAGTCCACTTATGGGGGCTCACGCTCTGTGAAGGCTGGGACTTATTCCTGTGCCCATGACAGCAATGCCTGTGTTTATCTATGGATGGAAAACAATCAGAAAAGATGATGGTATGAAAGTCAGTATTACATTAGCCCTCTCTGAGGCCAAAATTACAATAGGATGTTTGAGTAAAAATTGCATTTTTCAGAATGACATGCAAGAGGGTTCTCAATGAATTCCCTGCATGACATACATTGTGGAGTATGAGAGTCTGATCTGTGAGAGAGCTCAGAATGGGAAGGGGACAAAGAGAAGGACAATAGCCCTGTCCAGTTTGGATAGAGCTCAGGGTCTGCATTAAGTTGAGAGGAGAATTACTCAGAAGAGATTATGAGTGAATTTGGCTAAAACACAGATAAAAACAAACTCGGACAACAAGCTAAGGATTTGTTAGCAGAGAGAAGTTAGATTTGGCATTGAATTAAAAATGATGAAAAGGAATAAGAAGGAATAACTAGGTTCATTATGGGGAAGGGAGGGGGGAGAAAGATGAGAACAAGGAGCCAGTTGTAGAATAAATATGGGAGGGTGAAACAGGAAAGTACATTTTTCGACATTATGTAAGTTCACCTAGCATATCCAATCTTTGAAAAGGTAACATAGGCTAAAGCCAAGCATTTTATGGTTATCTCATGCCAGCCAAATGCTCCTCCCTATTTTACAGATGGGCAAATTAAAACTGAGAGATGTTAAAGCATTTGTACCAAAAACACAGCCTTGGCTAGTGTGGCTCAGTTAGTTGAGCATCATCCTCTGCAATAAAAGGTTGCTGGTTGAATTCCTGGTCAGGACACATGCCTGGGTTTCTGGCTCGATCCCCTATGAATCCCCTGTGGGGAATATGCAGGAGGCAGCCAATCAACGTTTTCTTCAAATTCATGTTTCTCTCTTTTTCTCTACTTCTCTCTTTCTCTCTCTCTCTCTCTCTCTCTCTCTCTCTCTCTCTCTCTCTCTCCAAAAACCAATAAGTCATATTTTAAAACACACACACACACATACACACACACACACACACTTTGCAGTGGGCTAGGCAGGATGTAAGCCCAAATCTGTGATTTAAAATCCCAGGCTCTTTTCACTTTAAAGTGATAACTCACATTCAGAAAAATGTGACTTTAGAAATTATATAGTCTTGTATTTATTTTGAACCTAAGTTTTAAGTAGAAGAGAGAAACAACTCTTAAGATTATTAGTAAACTAGAGGCCCAGTGCATGAAAATTCAGGTGCGCAGAGTGGCTGCCCTGGCTGAGGAATGGAGGATATGCTCAACGACATGAATTATAACTTCCAATTTGTTGGACACCATGGGCTTCAGCTTCAGGGGAGGGAGGAAGAGAAGGATGGGCAGCTCGTTGGAGGAGCCTGAGCAAGGAGTCCGTCAGTGGGGGGGTGTAGGAGGACCCAAGGCCTCCAGCAGGGCTGAGGGGAATCCAGTGGCAGGTGTGTAGAGCAGCTGGGCCCATCCCTGCTGTGCACGCCACCATCTTGTGATAGTGTAATGGTCAATTTGTATATTGCCACTTTATTATATAGGATCTTAAAGAAAACCAAGCATAGATAAGCACCATTTTGGTGTGGATAGAAGTAAATGAAAGAGACCAACAGGTACATTCCTTTCAATTACCCTTCCCCTCCACATGTAAGCAATCTATTCAGATTTTGAGGCATTTTGGGATTATTCAACTAGTGTTGACATGGAAGGGCCAGATGGCTGCCCTCCATCAGTCTCTCCCTTTCTGGTTATTGTTTGATGTAGAGTTGTTGCTGGGATGATGATGCCCAACCAGGGTCTGTTTGTTCCAACCCCTGTTGCATCTAAATAGAGCCATGTAACTGGATAATTCCAGGCACAGTCATTAAGAATCAGGTGTGCCTTACTCACTATTCCTCTTTCCCTCTTTCTAACTAGATAGTAGCACCTTTGGAAGCTACATTGATGAAGACAACAGAGCCTGAGCCTCTGACAGTCTAGCTTCTAAAAAATGACCACCATCCTGGAGAAACCAAGATGGTGGCATAGGTGAACACCTAAACTGCTGCCTCGCACAACATTTTCAAAACTACAACTAAAAGACAGAATGGACATCATCCAGAACCACAGGAAAGCTGTCTGAATGGAAATTCTACAACTAGAAGGAAAGAGAGAGGCTCACAGAGACTCAGAGGACCTGCCAAAGCTGAGGTATGGAGACATGCACATAGAAAGGATGGGCAGTAGAGTGCCTGGCTGGCTTCCTCTAGCAGGAAGGAGATGAAAACTCCCAACTGTACTGAACCCTAGTTCTGGGTGACTCATATGGGGGGAGTCTGGACTGTCATGAAAAGGGAGGAGTGCATGGCATGGAAACTTAGGGGAGCCACGAAAGGCAGAGGTCTGGAGGTGCGGGAGCATGAGTGTGCATACAGAGAGCTGACTGCTGATTGTGCCGCTGGCTTTCTCTAGTGGGAGGAAGACAGAATCTCCCAACTGTGCTGAACTCCACTTCTGACTGCACTGAACCCCAGTTTCGGGTGAGAACCTGGGTATCCAGACTCATACGGGTCCCGAGAGCACATGGAAACTCAGGGGAGCCAGAAAGGCAGAGTCTTGTAGGCACACAAATGTGCGTTCCCACAGAGAGGGCTGCAGTGATTACCAAGGGACACTGAGACCTAGGGGTCGAATAAGGCAGGACTGACAGAAATCCAGTCTGCTCAACCCTGAGACTCCACCCCAACCAAGCTGAACACAGAGGCTTTTGCAATCTTGCAAGTCTTGAATCATAAGGCTGACTCCAGCACAGAAGTTCTCCTGGTGTAGACACAGCTCATCCTCACAACCAATTGGCTTAAAGGTCAATTCGCCCCAGTGATACCAACCACAATCAAGACTTAACTACAACAAGGCTGTACACATAGTCCACAAAGGGGTGCACCAAGAGAGTCCACCTCAGGTACCTGGAAAGGCAGAGCTGCTAGACCACAAAGTAGCTACTAACACACAAAGCTACTCTACCAACTCAGGGAAGCAGCGAAAATGTGGAGACAAAAGAACAGATCACAAACAAAAGAAACGAAGGAAAACAAACATCTGGATATAGAGTTCAAAGCCATGATTATAAGGTTTTTCAAGAATTTCCTAGAAAAGATGGATAAATTTAGCGAGATCCAGGAGGAGATGAAAAAGGACCAACTAGAGATAAAAAAGGACCAACTAGAAATTAAACATACACTGACTGAAATAAAAAATATTTTACAGAGACCTACCAGCAGACTAGAGGAACGCAAGAATCAAGTAAAAGATTTGAAATACAAAGAAGCAAAAAACACTCAACTGGAAAAGCAAAAAGAAAAAGGAATCCAAAAGTGGAAGATAGTGTAAGGAGCCTCTGGGACAACTTCAAGCATATCAACATCAAAATTTTGGGGGTGCCAGAAGAAGTATTCTCTCTAGCAAGATACTGAAAACTTATTTGAAAAAATAATGGCTGAAAACTTCCCACACCTGGTGAGAGAAATAGACTTACAAGTCCAAAAAGCACACAGAACCCCAAACAAAAGGAATCCAAAGAGGACCACACCAAGACACATCATAATTAAAATACCAAGAGCAAAAGACAAAGAATATTAAAAGCAGCAAGAGACAAACAGTTACATACAAGAGAGCACCCATACAATTGTCAGCTGATTTCTCAACAGAAATTATGCAAGCCAGATGTCAGTGGCAAAAAATATTCGAAGTGACCGGTTTGGCTCAGTGGATAGAGTGTCAGCCTGCAGACTGAAAGGTGCCAGGTTCAATTCTGGTCAAAGGCATGTATCTTGGTTGTGGGCACATCCCCAGTAGCGGGTGTGCAGGAGGCAGCTGACCGATGTTTCTTTCTCATTGATGTTTCTAGCTCTCTATCCCTCTCTCTTCCTTTCTGTAAAAAATCAATAAAATATATTTATTTAAAAAAAAGAAATATTCAAAGTGATGAATAGCAAGAACGTACAACCAAGATTATTCTACTCAGCAAAGCTATCATTCAGAATTGAAGGTTGGATAAAGAGCTTCAGAGATAAGAAAAAAACTATAGGAGTTCATTAACACCAAACCAGTATGATATGAAATGCTAAAAGATACTCTTTAAGAAGAGGAAGAAGAAGAAAAAGGTAAAGATAAAAATTAGGAACAACAAATACATATCTATCAACAAATGAATCTAAAAATCAAGTGAATTGAAAATCTGATGAACAGAATGAACAGGTGAATATAAATGAATGAGAGGCATAGAAAGAGAGTAGACTGACAATTCTCAGGGGGAAAGGGGTGAGGAGGGTGCAGGGAGAGACTGAACAAAAATAATATACCTGTGGATGAGGATAATGGGAGGAAAGGGGGAGCTGGGGGGAGGGGAGCTATGGAGGGAAAAGGGAAGAATTGTAATAATCTGAACTATAAAGATTTATTAAATAAAAATAAAAATAAAAAATGACCATCATCCCCACACCCTTCTCTCTCTCCCCAAACATGAAGATCAGTATTAAACTAGCAACTGCTTGAGTAAAAACTAAAGTTTCATTTTGTATTAAACCATTAATAGAGGGTTTATTTGTTACAGCAGCTGGCATTACCTACACTAATACTATTGTATTAAATTCTCCAGGCTCTTTTATGCTCTTTCTTCTCGTCCTTTCTTATTTTACTTTTGATGCTTTCCATTAGAACTTACTTAATTATTGGAGCTGGATTTGTGAACCTGAGATTCTGCAGCCCATAGCTCACTAATCCATAGCAGAATTAGCCCATTTGTTACTCACAGAGCAAGTATTTAATAAACATGTTTCTTGTGCTACATGTTACCATAAATGCCATAAAAGACTATGAATAAAATTTTTAGATGCCCTTTTAGAAGTGACTAACACAATATGTTACCTATAAGGATATTAAGGCAACATTGTTTCAGAGTAACAAAAGAAAAATATATAAATGTTCAAGAATAGAAAAGCAGATAAGTTTATATTTGTCTAATAAAACACTAAGAAGTATCTTAAGGGGAACTGAGTTTAAACTATATTCAGCAGGAAATTGAATCTCATTGAAATTTTTTTGAAAAGATACATGAACTGATCAACTTGCACTTTAGCAAGAATAATCAGCCAGTCATATGTCATGGCAATTGAATTAGTAAAAGAATTGTGGGTGAGATGACTAATTAATTGTCCAGGGTAATTGTTCTTCCTTTCTTTTATTAGCAAAAAACTCCAGAGTGTTAGTTGATCAAAAAGCAGCCCAGCTAAAGTCAATAATTCCTGGCCTCCCTTGATAGAGGTGCAAGTATGCAACTAAGTTCTGGCTAGGCAGGGGTTGCTTTAACCAGAGATAAGACTGGGGTGTCACACCAATCTTTCCCAAGTACCTCCCATTAAGACATCTCAGCCAGATGGTGAGGGCCAACCCATTGGCAGGGTGAGCTGCTTTCATATCCAAACCTACTGTTTCAGTAACCATAATTTGGTAAAGATAGGGCAGAATAAGCAGAACACAGGATAATTGCCAGAGTTTTAAACACAAAATATGTGCTTGGGCTGCAACTCGGCTGCACGGTCATAACAAGACTTATGCCTTTTCTCTTTCTGGATGTTCTTGATCTTCCCTCTATCAATTGCAATGCCCTTCAGGCATTCTCTCATGGAAAGGATCCCTTTTTAAAAGAACACACAGCCAAATTTAATTGAAGTTGTTAGAAATTAAGAACCCCAAGGTTGGGAGGTTGAGGTCCCTGCAAAGATATCCTCTCACAAATTCTCTTTCATTCTCCATCCTCTTAGGTCTTTTATAGCTTCATGGGAGTGAGAGAGTTCAAAAGTTGTGTTAATATTTACAGATAACATAGGTTTGTCTTCAACTAACATTGAGATAGAGTACCTATTATTGCCCTAGCCGAAACGGAGACAAATCAAATTCAACTTTAACATATAGCCTCACAAATAGCAGAAATCCAGGAGCTAGAGAAAGCAAACTAAGTAATATAGAAAAGTTCTTAAAAGAGTAAGAATAAAAAAAGGGTGTCCTACAAAACTCACTGGCAGGAATACAACCAAACTTCAGGAAGAGAAAAGAACCTTGTGCTGGGAAGTCAGGAACCAGGGACAATATCTCTGGATTCTGCTTTGCTGCATCCTGCTTCTCTCTGAATGACTGTTTTATTCTTTTCTCTCATTATCTTTTTTTTTCTGCTATTCATTCCACCTGATTGAAGGGGAATGTCTTAGGACTCTATCAATTTTACATGTCCTATCTTTGAAAAATTAATTAATTAAAGTAAATTAAAATGTCCCAGTCCTAATTCCAAATACCTAAGAGATAGAATGTGATTGGCCCAGCTTTAATCAGGTGTCCAATTAACTATATACATGGGGAACAACAGATAAATATAACTCTTTGGAACCGAACCTGAGGGTGAGGAATTGAATGTCATGGGTCATTTTGAGCTGGATAGATACTTCAAAAATACATTCTTCATATAGTGCCAATAGATTGTGGGAAATTGGAAATGCTGTGGAGATAGAATCAATAGGCCTTGGAAGCCAATTGAATGTAAGGGAAAAGGAGAAGGAATTAAAAATGCTGAAGACAGAGTCAGAAAAACTTGGAGGAGAGCAGGGGCCATAGTTTTAAATAGTGAACAAAAGTGAAGGATAATAATTCTGTTTGGATATATTGAGTTTAAGATTCTGAAGTGACATCAGAATGGCAGTGGCTAAAATGGGCTAAAATTCAGGAGATGAGAATGGAAATATTAATTTTTATTTAACTGAAAATTGATTGAGTACCTTTTTGTGTCAGGTGTTCTTTTAGGCCTTGGAAATAGAGCAATAAACAAGAAAGACAAGTGGTTTTGACTTAAGTAATAGTGTCCTCCATCGTTTCAATAATAGGTATAAGAAATTCTGTGAACCTTTTCAATAGTGAAAAAATTCATGTATGTTATGGATTGAATGTTTGGGTCCTCCCAAAACTCATATGTTGAAATCCTAACCCCCTATGCGATTGTATTCAGAGGTGGAACTTTTGGTAGGTGATTAAGTCATGAGGCTGGAACCCTCATGATTGAGATTAGTGCCCTTTAAAAGAGATCCTAGAAAGCTCCCTTGCTTTTTCTGCCATGTGAGGACACAGTTAGAAGACAGTGGTCGATGAACCAGGAAGTAGGTCCCTGTCAGACACAGATCTTAGGCTTCCTAGCCTCCAGAACTATGAGAAGTAAATTATTGCTGCTTAAGCCCCCCAAACTATGGGTATTTATTATTATTATCATTATCATGATCATCATTATCATTACAGCAAAAATGGAATAATACAATATGTGTTAAGTTTAAGTACATTTTTCTGGGTAAAAATTCCTTCACTTTCAATGGAATCTCAAAAAGGTACATGAAGTAAGTAATTACAGGTACAAAACTATATTTAAGCATTAAAAGAAAGTATATGGAAAGAACAGAGCTATTCACTGACAATGTCTTGATTAACACCA
The DNA here is from genome assembly GCA_011751065.1 of Lasiurus cinereus. NCBI lineage: Eukaryota > Metazoa > Chordata > Mammalia > Chiroptera > Vespertilionidae > Lasiurus > Lasiurus cinereus. The sequence continues at coordinate 10,569,264 of JAAGEH010000389.1, forward strand.
ATGTTGATAGTGTAGGAGAATGCAGAGAAAACAGAAAAGAAGTAGTCAAAGACAATCTTAACAGAAGATTTTTGAAGCATTACCCAATGTATTGTATTTTTCCTTCTTGCCAATTCCTTCCTAAGCATAATAGACTATAAACCCTGAGGCTAAGGCTTAATGTGTTAAGGAAACAAAGAATAAAGGGGAGGGGGGAGGGGGAGGAGTCTCAGCAAGAAAAATAGATTTTTATTTTTACTTTTTTTAGTACCTATGGAAGTTCTTAAAAGGCAGTGAAAAAATACTAACTTTGAAAAAGAAACCCTTTTTTAACTCCCCCCAACACACATACACACACACAGGTGTCTAGTGGACTTTCATTTTTCTACTATAGAATGTGTGAGAGTTATGATCATTTAAGAGCAGATTTTGCACCACACAGAGAGAAGTAGAAATCCTGTCTGTGCTGAGGAAAAAAAGAAACCTGGAGAGGAATAGGAAAGGAGAGCAAGAGTTTGGATGCAAGAGTGTAAACTCTTGCCTCAGGGTCAAAATCTGTGTGAGTGATAGAGTGCCTAGATTTATTTGGAGATTTAAAAACAAGGGGGCCATGCTCCTTTTTCAAACTCTGGAAGGGGGTAGATTTCCCAAGGGTCTTCTGTCAACATGAAGTAACCAGAGGAAAGTGGCAGTGTTTCCTGGGCAGGTTTAGGCAGCTCATGGATTGGAATAACCTCTCCCCAGTCTCTCCATCCACCTCCCAGGCTCTTTAGATTTCCTTGAGAAATGCAAGAGATCCCACCATGTTCTGTGTGTCTAAGGAAACATTAGAAATAGCTAGCAATTGAGAAGTAGTCTTTCTACAAGACATTACCACAAAATATAACAGGTCAAAAGGACCAGTTACCAGTTACTAAAGAGTAAAATGAGGCCAGGAGAGCCTTTTGCAGAAGCTTTCTGGTGGCCAGTGAAAGCTGTGATTGAGAGGAGGATGTGACTATGTCTGAAAGGATTACAGAGCCAACCATTGTGAGTTTGCAGACCACTGGTCTGGGGAGAAGAAAGAGAGAATGCAGGAGAGAATCAAGAGATCTCTGTGTTAATACACAAAAGCCTTCATGATCCTGATTTGATACATTTAAGTTTTTCACTATTAATGAACATGAAAGTCACCAGGAATAAAATTAACTTTTATCTGTATTTGCTTAACCTACATGGTATGTAAAATTTATAGCTGCTACTATAGAAGATAAAGCAGGAAAAGTTCAATTTCCCCCACAAGTCCTGGGGAGATTGAACAAGAATTTGTTGTGCCTTGGTGAGAGTAAATTCAATATTACAAGTAAGGATTGAATAAGTGGTGAAAGGAGGAAGTGAATTTAAAAAATGATTAGCAATGAAAGAAAGAGGAACAATAGCAAAGTTCTCTTGGCCTCCATTTTCTAATCTATAAAGAAAAGGGAAACAGTACTTTTAAATGTACATTTGGGATTAGGATTAATGAAATAATGTATGAACCAGGCAATTTGGATATACCAAAGAGAAGTGTAAAGTATGTGTATATAGGAGAAAAACATAGTATATAAGGTTTAGTATTATCCATAGTATCAGGCATCCATTGGGGTCTTGGAATATATCCCCACGGATAAGGGAGATTACTGTATTCTTCACTTTATGTACTTTGGCATCTTTTGAATTTGAATCATGTCTTTTCAGAACTATTTCTACTCTGCTTTTCCTTGCAATGGGCCATAGAAGACTAGCCTCTGTGGATGGTATCACTTGAATGCTCTTGCCTTTTGTCTTATATTTGGGTTCAGTCAAGGGGAGGTACCAATAAGAGATCAAGGCAAGGGACGTCTTCTTTGTTCCCTTCCTTTAGTGCTATTGTCCATCACGAGGAAAGAGAGCTAAGGTACTTTGATCTCCTGGGACACTGTCAAAAGCTCCAAGGACACTATCAATCACCATTTGATGTGGGAGACTGTTTCTGTGCACTTGGTCCATCCTCAGTTGTGGCACGAGCCACACTGCATCCTAGCCACTAATTTTTTCTGACTTCCTGGCTAGTTGATGAACTCCTGGAGGCAGAGGCTCTGGCTTTCTTCTCTAGTTCATAGCCAGGCTCCAGCAAATGACAGGCACTCAATGCATGACTGTGTTATGGAAAGGAAGACCTACCAAACCAGAGAAGCCAGGAAAGAGGAGTGAATTTGTGTGTGGTTTAAATTCCTCACAGACAGAAGTCCTGGGGATCTGGCAAGAACAGTGTACTGAGGTCACGTAGGCAGGAGGCTGGGGCTGGCCCATTTCCAGAATATGCCGGTGTTGGCTGGACTACAGTGGCACACTGAGCCCAGGGAAGGTGGGATGGTGGCATTACTCAGCCCTATTCAGTGAAGAAAGCTCTATTCTTCTTTTAAAGCTTCTGGCTTGAGGTTAGTGGTAGTGATATGAGGCTTGGATTCAAGCACGGAAGTGAGAAAAGAAAATTGGAGAGAAGAACTGACTCAAGAGTCAGTGTTTAGAGAATTTGTTTCATTTTTATCCCAAATCTTCTGACTGCACAATAATCTAAACAGGTAAGTGATCATTTTGAAATTCTAAAAGGGTAAACAGATCATTCTTTCACAACAAAATAAGAAGAGTAACTTTGGGAAAGTCAGGGCCTTTTTTTGTCTTCTGAAAGGTAAGATATTGACAAAAACATATCATTATCTCCCTAACTTATTGCTATAAGAATTCAGAATCATGTCTGGGAAAAGGGTTCTGAAATCTGCATTTTAAACACCCCCCAAATGATTCTGCTATGCATTAAATGCGAGCCACTGCTATGTTCTGTGGCCTTTGTGAACCAAGAAAAGCCTCTTATTGTGTTTAAAGATTCAGCTACTAAACCACTGTCTTTGTGAGGCCTCTTTCTGCTCTCAGTCTGAAGCTAGGAGCTGGAGGAAGTGAAGGCAAGACCGAAGGAGACAAAATACGCATTGAAGGCCAGTGTATGCAGAGCTATTGGAGTCATCTTAAGAGCTAAATAAAAGGGACAGAGAGAAAAAGCCAATTGCCCAAGAGAAACCAAGATGGCAGAATAGGTGAACACCTAAACTGCTGCCTGGCACAGCAATTTCAAAACTACAACTACAAGACAAAACAGACATCATCCAGAACCACAGGAAAGCTGGCTGAGTGGAAATTCTACAACTAGAAGGAAAGAGAGGGACTCACGGAGACTCAGAAGAGCTGCAAAAAGCTGAGGTACGGAGACACGTGCGTGGAGAGGACGGGTGGCAGAGTGCCTGGCTGACTTCCTCTAGCAGGAGGGAGACAGAAACTCCTGACTGTACTGAACCCCAGTTCCAGGTGAGACTCATATGGGAGTGTCAGGACTGTCATGAAAAGAAAACTTAGGGGAGCCACAAAAAGGCAGAGGTGTAAAGGCGTGCACACCACTGCACACAGAAAGGATGGACTGTTGATTGTGCTGCTGGCTTTTTCTACTGGGAGGGAGACAGAACCTCTCAACTGCATTGAACTCTACTTTTGACTGCACTGAACCCCAGACTTATACAAGTCCCTGGAGCGCACGAGAACCTGAAAGGCAGAGGTCTGAAGGCACGCGCATGCACACAGAGAGAACTGCAATGATTACTGAGAGACATTGAGATCCGGGGGCTGTGTAAGACGGTGCTGACTGGAAGCCAAGGCTGTCTCTGCTCAGCCCTGAGACTCCACCCCATCCAAGCTGAAGAGAGAGGCTTTTGCAATTTTGCAAGTCTTGTATCAGAAGGCTGACTCCAGCACAGAAGTTCTCCAGGCATAGCGAAAATGCAAAGACAAAGGAACAGATCACAAACAAAAAGAAATGTAGGAAAACAAAGACTGGATATAGAGTTCAAAACCATGGTTATAAGGTTTTTCAAGAATTTCCTAGAAAAGATGGATAAATTTAGCGAGACCCGAGAGAAGATGAAAATGGACCAATTAGAAATTAAACATACATTGACTGAAATAAAAAATATTATACAGAGACCTAACAGCAGACTAGAGGAATTCAAGAATCAAGTAAAAGATCTGAAATACAAAGAAGCAAAAAACACTCGACTAGAAAAGCAAAAAGAAAAAAGAATCCAAAAATGTGAAGATAGTGTAAGAAGCCTCTGGGACAACTTCAAGCATACCAACATCAGCATTATGGGGGTGCCAGAAGAAGAGAGAGAGCAAGATATTGAAAACCTATTTGAAGAAAAAAAAGACTTATAAGTCCAGGAAGTACACAAAACCCCAAACAAAAATAATCCACAGAGGACCACACCAAGACACATCATAATTAAAATACCAAGAGCAAAAGACAAAGAATATTAAAAGCAGCAAGAGAAAAACAGTTAATTACCTACAAGAGAGCACCCATACAATTGTCAGCTGATTTCTCAACAGAAACTATGCAGGCCAGACAGGAGTGGCAAGAAATATTCAAAGTGATGAATAGCAAGAACCTACACTAGGATTACCCAGCAAAGCTATCATTCAGAATTGAAGGGCAGATAAAGAGCTTCACAAATAAGAAAAAACTAAAGGAGTTTATCAACACCAAAGCAGTATTATATGAAATGCTGAAAGGTACTCTTTAAGAAGAGGAAGAAGAAGAGAAAGGTAAAGATAAAAATTAGGAACAACAAATAATGTATCTATTAACAAATGAATATAAAAATCAAGTAAATTAAAAATCTGAAGAGAATAAACTGGTGAATATAATAGAATTAGGGGCATAGAAAGGGAAGTGGACTGACAATTCTCAGGGCGAAATGGGTGAGAAGGTGCAGGGAGAGACTGGACAAAAATCATACACCTGTGGATGAGGACAATGTGGGGGGAGGTAAGGACAGAGGGTGAGGTAATGCTGAAAGGTACTCTTTAAGAAGAAGAACAAGAAGAAAAAAGGTAAAGATAAAAATTAGAAACAACAAATAACGTAACTATTAACAAGTAAATCTAAAAATCAAGTGAATTAAAAATCTGAAGAGAATAAACTGGTGAATATAATAGAATTAGGAGCATAGAAAGGGAGTGGACTGACAATTCTCAGGGGGAAAGGATAAAGGGGGGTGCAGGGAGAGACTGGACAAAAATCATACACCTAGGGATGAGGACAATGTGGGGAAGGTAAGAGCAAAGGGTGGGGTGGGAACCGGGTGGAGGGGAGCTATGGGGAGAAAAAAGAGGAACAAATTTAATAATCTCAACAATAAAGATTTATTAAATAAAAATAATAATAATAAATAATAAGGATAGGAGAACTGGAAAGCATCACTGTGGCAGACAGACTCGCCAAAAAAAGGATACAGTTGCCAAACAGCTCATAAATGTATGTGGTTAAAATTCCAAGTTAAAAGGGAGGAAGCAGATCGGCAAAAACTAGAGGGCCAGGCTAGTCAGGGTGGCAATAACTCAGATCTGGGGCAGCCACACATGCAGGATCCAACTATACAAGGCTAACCTTTTCCTCAGCCAGCAGCCTTTAAATGTTTTCTGTATTAACAGAAGAATATGCAGTAATACGCAGCTATTACCCTCCTCCCCCCACAAGAACAATGTCCAGGTTGAGTTCCAAGTTCCACAGAATTGCTTCCCTAATAATAGCTAACATTCATGAAATACTTCCACATAACATGCAGAGTTCCCATTACTTAAGTTTCACTACAAACCTGTGAAATAGGTGCCACTGGCATGGATCTTTTAGACAAGGAAAGGGGTTGATCCCCCTGCTCAAGGCCATGAGCAGGGGTAGAGCCAGGATTTGAACCTGTCAATCCAGATCCAGAGTTTGATTTCTTAAAAGAATTTCTTATTTTTATCCTGTCAGCTGCAGAGCAGATGTATCTATGGCTTTTACACAGAAATCAACTTTCAGTTGTAATGATTCAATCATTATTTCTGTTATAATGTCTATAAAATTAGGAAGGGGATTTATAAGTTCTCTGTGTAGAATTACATACTGTTTTTGTTTAAACTGCATACAATGTACTATGTACAAATGCTAACATTTGAAATTACAAATATCAGATCTGTAGTAGGATATCATTTACACACACACACACACACACACACACACACACACACACAATGGCAACATAATTTTCATGGTAAAGAGCTAACCAAAGACCCTCCAGAGACCCAACCATGTGTTTATGTATATTGTATGTAATGGATTTTTACTCTTTTGTTCTGTGCGTGTTGTTCTTTTCTTCATTCACTTGTGGCTCAGATTTCGTGGACTTGTTCAAATTTTTTAAAATGTATTTGTGCATGTACACAGAAGAATGTGTTCCTTTTATCTCACATCTCTAGAGGTTGTCTTCCTGCTTCAGGCTCCAAGGCACACCATGGCAACAGGGGCTGGGGAAACTTAAGGAGAGCAAGACTATGTTGATTAAGAAAGACTTATGATTATAAAACAAAATGGAGCTACCCTAGAACCAAATGAAAAATAAATGAAACTGAAGAGCTTTTCCTAAAGATTTTATTATGCTTTAATGGCACTCGCAGTTCTATCCACATTTGTAGGCCTCTTGTAATGTCCATTATTCAGGGTATCTCTGGTAAAGCCTAACCTTTCAGAAAAATGTACTGACAATTGTTGCTGACTGGTCTGTAGTTACCCTTAAATAAAAGCTATTCTTTTGTTGTCGTTGTTAATCTTCACCTGAATGGATTTTTCCCATTCGTCTTGAGAGAGAGAGAGAGAGAGAGAGAGAGAGAGAGAGAGAGAGAGAGAAATATCCATGTGAGAAAGACACATCCATTGGTTGCCTCCTGCATGAACCCTGACTGGGCGCAGGTATCAAACCTGCAACCCAGGTATGTACCCTTGACCTGAATAAAACATTCAACCCTTTGGTGCCAGGGCCAACGCTCTAACCATTGAGCATGCTAGCCAGGGCTAAAAACTATTCTCTCATTCCCCATGAATAGCTGAAACCACACACACACACACACACACATACACACACACATCAAAAGTCAGAGCACCAGAAACGGACAGAGACAAAGTTGTAGAGTACAATGTGAACCTGCAGTTTCCTCCAGAATCTGGAACACAAAGACTAAGTCAGTGTATCTTAAGTCTATGTGAGCCCTTTTAATGGTCCACTGTCTACAAGGAAGCTGCAGATTATTGGGTTGGCAGGTCTCACTCTGTGTCCAGTTGGAAATGTAGTCCAGGACATGGCAAATACAGAAGAAATTAATGAATGTGAGAATCCAGTATAAACTAACTTATAGCAGCAAATATATATAAATACATGTGTTATGATAGAATTCTATCAAAAGGAGACACTACTTTCACATTCTGTGACCTACTGCTTAATAAGCTGTCATGAACTCCCTGTACCCCAAAAGCTGTTTCAGCAGCTCAACAGCAAGACTGAGACCAAGTATAGTTCCTCCCTCTCTGCTATCACAACACTATAAAGGCAGTCTTATCTTTGTTTTATATTTTAGTTGCAGTTTGTGTTCAATATTATTTTGTATTAGTTTTAGGTGTTCAGCATAGTGTAAGACAATCACTTATTTCACTAACTGTTCCCCCTGATATTTCCAGTACCCGCCTGGCACCATGCATAGTTACTGCAATATTGTTGACTCTATTCCCTATGCTGCACTTTACATTCCATGACTATTCTGTAACTGCCACTTTGCACTTCTTAATCCCTTATCCCCAAAGCAGCCTTTTCTGATAATATTCTCTCCCTCCCCCTCCCCCTCTTCCTCCCTTACCTCCTCCCCCTTTCCCTTTCCCTCTCTTTCTCTCTCTCATTTCCCTGGTAAATTAATCAAATATATTTCTGGTTTACTTGGTGCATTATAGAAAGTACTAGAGGCCTGATGCACAAAATTCTTGCAAAGGGCTCGGCCCCTGCCGCTGCCGCCTCTGCCTTGGTCCTTGCTGCCATGGCTTTGTCCAGAAGGTCATCCAGAAGGATGTCTGGTCTAATTAGTGTATTACACTTTTATAATTATAGATGATAACATAGTAAGAAAACCAAGACATAATTCATTAGGTCAAAAATGTTCTTGGATATCCCTTCCTATAACCTTCTGCAAAACAAAACAAAATGCAGTGCTCTGAGTGCTATGGGCAGTGTCCTCATCAGGATGTCAGGTAGTTCCTCCACCATTTTTCAACTCTCCTAATCTTTACTGCACTTTTGCTCTTTACTCTTAAAATCCCCTGTAAATATCATTAATTAAATTGTCAGGGAAAGAAGATGTGAATTAAAGAGAGAAATAGTTGGCACTCCTTTTTATTACTTTTCATAATCAGCTGAAAAGGCAACAAAAAAAATCAAAATAAGTACTTAATAAATTATAGCAAGCAAAATATATATGTGAACCATATTACAGCTATACTTTAGTACATGTCAAAATCAGTTTCAAATTTCATAGGATCCTTTCTAGATCATTTGGAATAGTTCTTTCCCTCAGATATAAAAACTGAGCTAAATTCTGATTGGATCCAGCAATTCTATTTACATATTATAAGACTAAGTTGAGTTTATGTGCCTCTGGACTTGTGTGTATGCTGGAAGATGTATGAATGATCAGAAAGGGCAGGGGTAGGAAAAGATAATAACTCCTGCCTCATGGCACAATCTCAGGAATGGTTTTTGCCTTAAAGATGCAACCAGTGCTGTTTGTGATAATATTTGTGCAAGTGTTTACTTTGGCTTTTACTTATAGAGCAACAGTGATCCAACAAGTGCTCTTGATGGGTGTGGAGAGCCTATGCCAAGAAGGTGTCAGAACAGGAGATTTCTATCACTTTCCACATTTATTTTTAAATTTCCTATCACCTGGCCTTGAGAGAAAATAAAGTTTCTGGGGCAGTGATGGACTACATCAGTGGTCGGCAAACTCATTAGTCAGCAGAGCCAAATATCAACAATACAACGACTGAAATTACTTTTGAGAGCCAAATTTTTTAAACTTCTTCTAACGCCACTTCTTCAAAATAGACTCACCCATGCTGTGGTATTTTGTGGAAGAGCCACACTCAAGGGGCCGAAGAGCTGCATGTGGCTCTCGAGCCACAGTTTGCCGACCATTGGACTACATGAAGAAGATGCAGAAAAAATATCCAAATTAATTCAAACACATCTATAGTACCCTAAAATATTTTCCTTTTTCTTTTTTTTTTATATTTTCCTTTCTCTTTTCCCTTTCTTTCCTTTCTTTTTAATTTTCCTATTCTGCCTGACCTCCTACATATACAAGACTTGTGACCTGGCCAGGTGACTTTTTCCAATGATGGTCTACCCACCACACTGTGCAAATAGTTTCCAGAAAGTGTTGCACACCACTGGGTGAGAGAGAGGAGAACCTGAGAGTGTAAACCAGGATGGTAACTCAAGTACTATCCCACCATTCACTTATTTATTTTTTAATCCTCAACCAAGGATATTTTTCCATTGATTTTTAGCGAAAGTGGGAGAGAGAGGAAAGACTGAGAAAAATATCGATGTGAGAGAAACACATCGATTGGTTGCCTCCTGCACTTGCCCTGACCAGGATCAAGGCCAGGGAGAAGCCTGCAACTGAGGTACATGCCCTTGACTGAAATGGAACCTGGGACCCTTTGATCCTGCAAGCCAATGCTCTATCCACTGAGCCAAACCAGCTAAGGCTCCACAGTTAACTTGAGGTGTAGTTTGTAATGGAATAGTAATATCATTTGGAAGATCCAAACACTCACCTGATATTAAAGAGGATGGTTTTTTCAGGAGCAAAGAGCCTCCAGTTGAAATTATTTAATGTGTCTGAGATAGGTTTACTTTTGAAAATAATGAATAAAAGCAATGTAAAATTTGTTCTGGAGAAAGATTAGGAGTGCCCAAGTTGAGAGAAACGAGGACCAGCTCACATTTTCTCTTACAAGTACTCTTCAAGTTAGAATCCCTCCCAGTTTAAGAAAAGAATGGCCTTTTTAAAAAAGATGAAGTGACTTGCATGTTGGCAATTGACATTTTGTATATCATAAAACATAAGTTCCTATGCTGACAGTAAAAAAAAAAAATCAGGTAGGTGATAGAGAATCCCCTCTTTTGCCATTCTTCCCTAAAATTAAATTTCTCAGTTTTGCAAAGGCTTAACAATACACATCTTAAAAATAAGAAAGTAATTATACCAAAAAGTGTGAAACATAAAACCATTAAAACAAATTCATAAAAGTTCATTTTACTTGCTAGTAAAAGCAGTGTGTACCAAGAAACTTGACTATTTCACAGAGTTAAGTGATCAGACTATGCCCTGTGCATAATAGATAAATCAGAAGTTCCTCTGGGAATAACTGGCTTACTCTTATTTGAGTTTTCTTATTTGGAATATTTCATCAGCATCACATATAAACCATTTCTTCTGGTTTTCAATGGTACAGTGGTATCCTGTAACAACCCCTGTCTCTATACTTCATTGACTAAATAAATACATTATGTTCTCTGATTCTTCTGGATTGTTACATGGCACATTTGCAGAGGTGATGTCACCCATACATACCTCAGTACCAGGTGGTTAGTGTGATTATTCCTTGTTTCCAGGGAAATTTAGGATTGGAGCAGCAGAGCAGGCAAGTAAAATTAGGCTGACAAATTTACACAAGAGGTTCTAATGCTGTTTTATCAATGCAGGAAGAGAGAGTTATCATTCTCTGTATGATCAACACCTTACACAGTACTAGCCACACATTTGATTCTCAAGAATGTCTGTTAGCCGGGCTGGTGTGACTCAGTGGTTGAGTGTCAACCTATGAACCAGGAGGTCATGGTTCAATTCCTGGTCAGGGTACATACCTGGGTTGCGGGCTAGATCCCCATGCAGGAGGCAGCTGATCAGTGATTCATCACTGATGTTTCTATCTCTCTTTCTCTGTCCTTCCTCTCAAAAAATCAATAAAAATGTATTTTAAAAGGGGGCAGGGGGAAATTATTTGTTGAATAAATGAATAATATGCAAAATTCAGCTTTGCTTCCTTTTTTATTCACATATTAGCTTGACATGCTATTGGGGTTGATGCCAATGTAGGCTGCCTATACTCAGATGCGCAAAAGCTCTTTCTCAGAACCTCGGGGTCTTTCCTAGTCTGAGACAGGAGTGAGCAGCAGAGGGAGACCTCCAGCAGAAACCCAGCATCTCCCAGCTCTGGGTTCCGTACTTACTTATGCTGTGGTATTTAGTCCTCCAACAGAAGCAGTGGAAGAAGAGCTTTTATTAACCCCACTTGAGACCCAGTGCACAAAATTCATGTGTCCCTCAGCCCAGCCTCCACTTTCTCTAATCTGGGACCCTTCGAGGGATGTCCGACTACTTGTTTAGGCCCAATCCTATCAGAATTGGGCTTAAATGGGCAATCGGACATCCCTTTCACATTCCAGGACTGCTGGCTCCCAACTGTTCGCCTGCCTGCTTTCCTGCTTGCCCCTAACCGCTTATGCCTGCCAGCCTGATCACCCCTAACCACTTCCCTGCCAGTCTGATTGATGCCTAACTGCTCCCCTGCCAGCCTGGTCACCCCTAACTGCCCTTCCCTGCAGGCTTGATTGCCCCCAACTGCCGTCCCTTGCAGGCCTGGTCCCTCCCAATTGCCCTCTCCTGCTGGCCTGATTTCCCACAATTGTGCTCCCTTGCAGGCCTGGTCCCTCCCAAAGGCCCTCCCCTTCTGGCCATCTTCTGATGGCCATCTTGTGTCCACATGTGGGCAGCCATTTTGTGTGTTGGAGTGACAGTCAATTTGCATATTACTCTTATTAGATAGGATAGAGGCCTGGTGCATGGGTGGGGCCCGCTGGTTTGCCCTGAAGGTTGTCCCAGATCAGAGTGGGGTTCCCTTGGGGTATAGGGCAGCCTGGGAGAGGGGCCTGAGATGGTTTGCAGGCCGGCCACACCCTCCAGTAACCCAGCAGAGGCCCTGATATCTGGGATTTATTTATCTTCTATAATTGAAATTGTGTAGCCTTGAGCAGAGGCCAGGGCTGGCCAGGAAGCTTGGCTTCCTCCATCGCTGGGGGAAACCCAAGCCTCCTGCTCTCTCCAGCTCCATGGCTACTGCCATTTTTGTTGGGACTTATTTATCTTCTATAATTGAAACTTTGTAACCTTGAGCAGAGGTCGGGGCAGGGCAGGGTGGGTGGAAAGCTTGGCTTCCTCCATTGCCAGAGGCAACCCAAGCCTCCTGCTTGCTCCATGGCCTCAGCCATCTTGGTTGGGTTAATTTGCATACTCACTCCTGATTGGCTGGTAGGCATGGCTTGTGGGCATAGCAGAGGTATGGTCAATTTGCAGATTTCTTTTTTAGTAATGTAGATTTTACAGATGAGCAAATGGGCTCAGAATTTAAACAAAGTTATAACAAATACTAAGTTAATATCATTTGATAGAATTTAAACAAAAGTTATAACAAATAAGTTAATATCATTACCATCTATCAGAGAAGAAAAAATTATATTAATTTAATTATCTTACTCTGTTTAACAAAACACACACTATAAAACATTAGGCAAATTTCAGAATTCAGTCTTGCAGGCCCCAATGCATATCCTCAATTACATTTTTTTAAATTAATTTTTATTAATTTTTTATACATATCTCCCCATTGCCCCCCTCCCTCCCAGGCGTACCCCGACCCCCCAGTGTCTGTGATCATTGGTTATGTTTATAAGCATGCATACAAGTCCTCTGATTGATCACTTATTTACCTCACCTAACTTTAATCTTTCTGCTATAATTTCACAGTCTGTTTGATGCTTTATGATTTTTGTCCTCCTGAGAATTATCAGTCTACTCCCTTTCTGTGCTCCTGATTCTATTATATTCACCAGTTTATTCTGTTGATCAGATTTTTAATTCACTTAATTTTTAGATTCACTTGTTGACAGATGTGTATTTGTTGTTCATAATTTTTTGTCTTTTACCTTTTTCTTCTTCCTCTTCTAAAAGGGTACCTTTCAGCATTTCATATAATACTGGTTTGGAGTTGATGAACTCCTTTAGCTTTTTCTTCTCT
>JAAGEH010000389.1:10582303-10618881 GCA_011751065.1 Lasiurus cinereus
GGGTGGAGTCTCAGGGCTTAAGGGACCGCCTTGCCTTCCAGTCGGCCCCGCCCTCCACGGCCCCTGAGTCTCACGTGACTGGGTAATGGCTGGAGCGGTCCTTGTGCGCGCGCGCACCCGCAGCGCCTCTAACCGCTGCCTTTCCGGCTCCCCTGCACTACAGGACCACAGGAGTCTAGGTCTCCAGGGTTTCGCCCAAAACAGGGGCTCAGTGGACTCAGAAGTGGCACAGTTCGGAGGGTCTGTCTCCCGCCCACTCGCGAAAGCCAGTGGCACAATCAGCAATCCGTCCTCCGCGTGGTGCCATGCGCGACCAGACCTCCGACCCTTTGCAACTCCCCCAAATTTCCGTGCACTTCTCCCTTTTCACAGTCCAAACTCCCCCGGTATGAGTCTCGGCTGGATCTGGGGTTTAGTGTCATAAGATAAGGGGTTCAATGCCGTTGGGAGTCTCCGTTTCCCTCCCGCCAGAGAAAGCCAGCCAGGTACTCCGGCACCCGCTCTCTCAGCGTGCATCTCCGTACCTCAGCTTTTTGCAGCTCCTCTGGGTCTCCGTGAGCCCCTCTCTTTCCCTCTAGTTGTAGAACTTCCACTCAGCCAGCTTTCCTGTGGTTCTGGATGATGTCCGTTCTGTCTTTTAGTTGTAGTTTTGAAATTGTTGTGCGAGGCAGCAGTATAGGTGTTTACCTATGCCGCCATCTTGGATTTTTTCCTCAATTACATTTTGAAGTCCTGTGTTTTATTAGAGAAATAAGACTTCCTGGCTTTTCTTGACTTATTTTTAACTATATTTCAAAATATTTATGTAAGATTTATTTAGGGTGACGCCAGTGAAAGCTTTTTTTTCATTTATTTTAAAACTCATGTCAAACTGAAGGAGAAGTCAGTGAGAGGAGGAAACCTCCTTTTTGCTTACAGTGGCACTCACATGTTATGTGTGCAGGTAGGAGCAGTCATTTATATTTATCTGTGTTTTTAAAATCACAAACAAATTAAAAATTTCAAATAAATTGGGATAAGTTTTTATCAAAGTTATGACAAACTTAATTTAAAATAAGACCATTTTGCATAAGAAAAAGATAGCTCAGTTGACACAAAAGGAATGCATATGGCTTATTAATCATTTACAAATCTTTTAACATAGCTAGTAATTAGAAATGAAAACAAGTAAGAATGCAAGTCTACCTTCCTCTATTAATCAGTATGGCTAATTAATTTATTTTTAGAATGTATGTGCCATTAAAAGTATAAATTTAGTCAACCATTTTGGAAAGCAATTTGTAATTATGTATCAAAGAAGCTCTGGATATGCTTCTGGGTTCTATTCTGGGGAAATATTCTGAAATGCAAGCAAATATCCTATATAATAAAACCCTAATATGCATATCAACTGATCGGGGAGGGAGGGGTGTGGTAAGGGGAAGGAAAGGGATGACTAGCAGAATGATCGGTTGCTATGACACACACTGACCACCAGGGGGCAGACGCTCAACACAGTAGCTGCCCCCTTGTGTTCAGTGCACTCACACAGGAGTACCGCTCAGCCAGAAGCCTGGCTCCTGGCTGAGAACAGCGGCAGTGACGGGAGCTTCTCCCACCTCCAATGTAGGTGGGAGGTAAGGAATGAAGGGTCCCAGACTATGACTGCCGGATGGCATCTCCTGAGGGGTCCTGGTCTGCGAGAGGGCACAGGCCAGGCTGAGGGACTCTGCCCCCCCCCAACCCAGTGCACAAAATTTGTGCACTGGGCCTCTAGTTTAAATATAAAAATACACTTTTAGTAGTAAAAACCAGAAACCTTAAATGTCCTCAAACAAGAAGCACATTTTAGACCATTTAATAAAAATACATTATTAAATGTATTCCTAACCACTTCCCCAAGGCCTCACCTCTTAATACCATCAACACTGGGGGTAGGATTTCAACATATGGATTCTGGGGAAGCACAAACATCTACACTAATAAAAGAGAAAGATAAAAATTGACCGTACCTTTGCGAAGCCCACCAGCCAATCAGGGGTGAGTATGAAGCAGGCGGTAATATTACAGGAAAGTGTGATCTCAGGTATAGAAAATGATTTTTGGAGAAAGAAGTAAACAGATGAAAGCAATTAACTCTCTTTATTTAAACTTTTCTATATGCTTTGCTATTTTTCCTGCATTTTATAAATTTACTGCTATAGTTGGAAAAATATATAGAAGAAAGGGGAAAAAACAGAATCAAAGCAAAACTCTCTAATCACAGAGGCTGAACACGACACAGAAAGAAAAGAGGAATTTCATCTGGCCATCACAATTTTACCTCAGGCTCCTTTGCATTCCAACGAGGTCAACAATCCAACCCAGATTAGATGAAGTTTCAGTTGACCATAAGGTCAACACAACACCAAGCCATCGTGACCACCCATGCAACTGCACTATTGGGATGCATTAGTCTGATGTCCAGAACAAAGGAGACAGTGGCCCAGCCCTCTCTGCATTTGCCAGATCCTGTCTGGAGTGTGTGGTTAGCGCTGTGCACCACATCTGAAGCAGAATGCTAGATAATTAGAGTCTGTCCAGAAGAGAGTGACCATAATGCTAAGACGTCTGGAAACACTATGACTTCTCAGCTTAGAACACGCCCCCCCTCACCCCTGCATTCTTCTTATTCTCAGGACAGAGTCCTAAGCCCTATAAGTCCCTACCTCATCTGTTAAGATTCTCCTCTTTGTTCACTAAGTTCTAGTCACACATTTCAATCCCTTGAATGTATCGAGTTCCTCCTCCCCTCCTCAGAACTGTGCAAGCACTGCATCTGAGCCTAGAAGGTCTCTATTCTCCCCACCCTCCTCCCGCCCTGTCTCCTTTACAAACATACTTTCTTGCCTGGCCAATTCCTACCATTTTTTGATCTCAGATCAACTAGCCTTTCCCCAAGAATATGCTCTAACCACCCACCTGGAAATAGTACCCCTATTGTACACTCTTATTTTAGGTTGTTGTTGTCTTAGGTTAATTACCTTTCGTCCATATTTCTTGCCAGGTGGTAAACTCTGTGATGAGAGTGCTGTGTGTCTTAATATGTGCCTTGGTTTGTTTGGGCTGCTATAAGAATATGCCATAGACTGAATGGCTATAGAAGCCGCGAAGTCTAAGATCAAGTTACTGACAGATTTGTCGTCTACTGAGAACCTCTTCCTGGTTTGTAGATGGCCAGTGTCCTTGCTGTGTCCTTACATGCTCAAAGGGATGAGGGCACTCTCTGAGGTCTCTTTCATAAGGGTACCATTCCATTCTTGAGGGCTCTATCCTCAATTTTACCTCAGATTCCTTTGCATTCCTAACCACTTCCCCAAGGCCTCACCTCCTAATACCATCAACACTGGCGGTAGGATTTCAACATATGGATTCTGGGGAAGCACAAACATCTACATTAATAAAAGAGAAAGATAAAAATTGACCGTACCTTTGCGAAGCCCACCAGCCAATCAGGGGTGAGTATGAAATTAACCCAACAAAGATGGCAGGTTAATTTGCATACACAGGCACCAAGTGGCCAGGGTGCTGTGGAACACCCCAGCAGCTCCGGGACTCTGGGCAGCATGGGAAGGTGGAAAGGTGGCTCTGGGCTGGAGCAAAGTCGGGTGGCTCTAGTCAGAGTGAAGGCAGTGCCAGCAGCCAGGGGAAGGAAGGCCCGTTCTTGCACAAATATTTATACATTGGGCCTCTAGTTCTATATATAGAACAATGTATGCCAAGAATGTAGTACAGTGCCTGGACCACACTTTGGGCTACTTGTTGAGTGAATGAATGGATGAACTAATGAATGATGTAAAGCCCATCTGTCTGCATGTTTTTATAGCTACCCTCTACTTTCACATCTTAATTTTCCCTTAATGCTTAGAAAATGGGATTTTTAACCTGAAAAAAAAGAAGACAAGCAGGAGAGGAGGGATTATGATAGATAGCTTCCTATCACATAGATAGTCTGTGCAACTCCATTAGTTAGAACTAAGGCTAGTTATACTCCTAAACATCTTAAGGAAGAACTTTCTAAAAGTTTAATTAAAATTAAATCAGCATCCTGTGTGGTAACGAATGCTTCTCTATGAAGTGTGTGCCAGTCATATTTGAATAGTAGCATGGGTTGGAGTTGTTATAAAGGAGATTCCTATTTTAGGTAGTTAGATTTGATTACTCTTAGGACCACTTAAAAGTATATGATTCCATGACCTAGAAATCTCTTTGGCTGTAGGGGCACTACACATAAGGAAGAGAAGATTTAAGACAAAACAGGGCATGGAGCTAAACAAAGAAAAGCGTGGGTAAGAAAAGGAAATGTAACCCTGTCTCAGAATGTTTGATCTCAATCATTTCGAACCTTCTGTGAGGATGGGGTTGGCAGGCCTCCCAGAGAAACCAAATCAAAGCAACCTAACAGGGCATCACAGAACTAAGCTGGAAGATAGAAGATGAAAGCCCTGCATTTAGATTCACTGAGGAGGGGCGGGGGTGTGAAAGGCAGGCTTTCTCATCAGGGTCCTTTTCAATGGACTTAAAGGCAACCTCTGAAATCACATCCTCCATAGAGAGAGGGCAGTTCCCTGAATCCAGAAGTCTAGACATGGCAAAAGGAATGGGTTGAAATCTCAGTGCAATTGCTTTCTGTATCTTCACGATCGTTAACCTAAACTGTGTCATTACTCTGGAATGAGCAAGGCCTATTAAACAAACTCAGCTTTTATCATCTCTTTCGTATTTGCTTATTCACAGCTCAAAATTGTTCAATGGTCTTTTTACTGTCTACTTAAAGGAATAAGTGTTGTTGTGGGCGGCGGAGTGGGGGTGTTTGAAAAACAACTTCCACTTGGTTTGAAAGACACAGGATGTGTAGAAGATGAAAACTGAGCCACACTGCCTGGCTTCGCCTTACTAAGTGGTGATTTTTTCAGTATGGAGACTCTTCATGAAATAGAATACCATTTTTTGAAGTTTGACTACTGCTAAAAATATTTCATGCTTACTGGGCACTGATAATGTTTCAGGCAATGATCTGAGTGACTTGTACACATTATTTCCTGAATTCTAACAACAGTCTACAAGTAGATGCAATTATAGTCTATATATCTTAAAACTGTGTGCGCTCCAGTACTATAAGAATTGGGAAAGTATGATAGTATCCAAATTGGGAAATGTATTATTACATTTATTTGAACTTTATTGTAAAAAAAATTATCATACTACAAAGTAGAGAGAATATCATAAAGTCCTATATGTCAATCACCTACCCTTAATGATCATCTTATCTAATAAAGAGAGACTATGCTAATTCACCCTCACGCCATTGCAAAGATGGCAGAGCCCACAGCCAAGAAGGGAATATGCTAATTGACTGCCACGCCTTCAAATATGGCGGCACCAACAGCCACAAAATGGTCCTGGGGCACCTGCCTCTGGAATCCCCAGTCTTTCCCCCCAGCCGCCCAGGGCTGGCCTGAGGTGCAGGCAAGCCTTGGATGGTGGCTGCCCAGCTGATGCCAGAGGTGTAAGCAAGCCTTGGATAGTGACTGTCCAGCCACCCAGGGCTGATCCAAGGTTCAGGCAAGACTCGAATGGTAGCTACCCAGCCTCCCAGGGCCTGAGGCTCAGGTAACCAGGGCCTGCCAAGGCTTGCACTGCCAGCAGTGTGATGAGGGCATCACCATCCTCTGATTGCCAGGTTACCTCTTGTCCCTGAGTGCTCCTGGACTGTGAGAGAGGGCAGGCCAGGCTGAGGGACACCCCATTCAGTGCATGAATTTTCATGCACCAGGCCTCTAGTTTTACTATATTTCCCTTATCAATTTTCTCTTTGCTCAATTATTTTAAAGTAAACCCCTAGTATCATGACCTTTAAACTCTAAATGTTTCAATATGTGTGACTAAAACTTAAAAGTATGTTCTTGGCCCAGCCAACATAGCTCAGTGGTTGAATGTCAACCTATGAACCAGGAGGACAGGCCATATACCTGGGTTGTGGGCTCAAACCCCAGAGTGGAGCATATCATAAAATCCTATATGTCAATCACCTACCCTTAATGATGATCATCCTATCTAATAAAGAGGAAATATGCTAATTCACCCTCACACCATTGCAAAGATGCATTGCAGAAGGCAGCCAATCAATGATACTCTCTCATCATTGATGTGTCTATCTCTCTCTCCCTTTTCCTCTCTGAAATCAATAAAAATATATTTTAAAAAATAAATAAAAGTATGTTCTTACATACCATTATCACTACTAAAAAATTTAGCAATAATTTTTATCATCTTATACCAAGTCTATATTCAGATTTCCCACATCATCCCCAATTTTGTCATTAGTTTTTTATAATTGTTAAATTAATTTCATACTGATAATGATGAAGAGATGTAAGAAAACTTGCTTCTACAGACAAAGCAAATGTTGGGAAGGTTTTGGAAGCACAGTGAAGTGGGATCAGGACCTACTTGGCCTGGGACTACCCCATGCATCCTGGGAACTCAGCCTAAGTCACCAACAGTACTCTTAGGTCCCACCTGGATCTGAGCTTAAATGAAAAATCATAGCATAAGGGTTAAGAGCATGGACTCTGGAATCAGACTGTCCAGATTCATTAGTTATTAGGTGAACAACTTTGAACAAGTTCATCTCTTTGTGCCTTAGTTTCATTATGTGTAGAAAAGAAATACTAATTGTATCTTTCTCACAGAGTTTCTGGAAGAATTAAAGGAAATAATAGGAGAGTTAAATGACACTGAGTGATGTCAGGCATATAATAAGTGCTCTGTAAATGTTAGACATTGTCATCATCATCATCATCAATCATCACTGTTATCCTGACAGGGACTAGCTCCAGATGAAAAACTGATCCTGCTGTTGATCAAGATAGAGGATGTCATATGGGCCTTTCTATAAAAAATTATGTTAAATCCACATGTTTATGGCTGGTAAAAACAAACACCCAAACAAACAACCTATTGTCTTGACCTAGCTTTATAGGTCCCTTCCAAACCAGCCTCCACCACTGGCTTCTGCAAAGGAATGTTTTGGCCCTTTCTAAGCCATAACTCCCACCTTGCTTCTTCAGCTCTCTTGTCTACACCACAAACCTCAAGTCTCATTACCTATCCATTTAGCTTTGCCTTTTCACATTCAATTCTGGTTCTCTTCCTTTGAACTTGGACCACCTTCCTTTTACTGTCTTATTTCCTTACTGTGTTTCAGCAGAAGCAAGTCATTCAACAAGCCTTACAAAGCAAACTACCTTGTGATAGGTGCTATGGTCAGTACTTGGAATACAGAAATGAACAACACAACATCTCTATTCTAAGGAGCTCAGGATCTATTAGATCCCTGAGGGGCCCTCCATGATCTGCCAGCTTCCCGTAATATACTGCCTGTGTGCTACCCTCTGGATTCACTTGCCTGGTCTGTTCTTGCTTTAAAGGTATATCACCAACAATGAGACATGAGAGTCTGTATTATTGATCATCTTTAGAGGAGTTACATTATACTTAATTGTGTATTCAGTCAGCTATTTTAAAAAATACTTCTGTATAGTCCATTAATATTTATGATTGTCATAAAAATACATTTTGACAGTTTATGTTATGAGTAAAACAAAACTCAGTGTTGTAGACTATTAGGCTGAACTGAAAGAGTAATAAATAATTTTAAATTAGGAGTGTTCCATGCCTCGCAGTCACAAAGTAAGGGAAGCATTCCAACTAGAGATGTGGCCTCCACTTCTGCAGAATTCCTGTAAGAATCAATTGAATTATCTTTCCTGCCAACACCTATTTCTGAACCTTTGTGAGTTGTTCTGTTGCCAAAGTACTTTGCCAAATTGGACTACTGTTCACATTTTCACAAATGCAAAATTGAAGGCAATTCAAGATATAGCTTCATAAACAGAGAACTAAACCTGTTGTGCAAGCCTCAAATAAGATTCCCTGGGTGTAAGCAACCCAGCTCTTAGGATATAACTGGTCCCAACCATTCCCAGATAATTTCACTGCACATTTAGTCCAGCTCACCATCTTTCTAGGTTAGAAAGTTGATTCCATTTACGTCTACTATGCAGTTTAAAACTATTTGAGAGTAAAATGTGAAACACATTGATTGGTACTACACAAAAGAAGCCTTAAATCAATTCTGATTTTTCAAGGCACAAGATTCAAAGGTGGAAAGAATTATTCATAGTCATTAAGCAGGGATCCAGCAGAGGTACCCAAGAATGGAGCCCAACAACAAGTGCAGAGCCGGACGAGTCCTATAGTGAGGCAGGAGGTGCAGGGAACAGGAGGTCGGCCATGTATATGGCAATAAGCCACATGGTCTCAGTCGAAAGTTTTGAGTCTGTGATTGATCTGGTTGAAACAGGTGATATAAATTCTGCCCCCAGTACATACATGGCCGCCTTCTTCTTTCTTCTTCTTTCTTCTTTCTTCTTCTTCTTTCTTTCTTCTTCTTCTTCTTCTTCTTCTTCTTCTTCTTCTTCTTCTGCTTCTGCTTCTGCTTCCTCTGCTTCCGCTGCTGCTGCTGCTTCTTCTTCTTCTTCTTCTTCTTCTTCTTCTTCTTCTTCTTCTTCTCCTCCTCCTCCTCCTCCTCCTCCTCCTCCTCCTCCTTCTTCTTCTTTCAGTTTAATGTTAGAACTCAGTAGAGGCAGAACACATTGACTTGGGCCACTGGCCCTACAACAAACTGTCTCTTTCCAGCCAGTGACTTTGAATAAGCTACTTAAATATCCTTGCCTCAATTTCCTCATCTGAAAATGAGTGTAATGAATGGTTGCACAGAGTTGTTGAGGCTTACTTGTTGTGAATTCAAATTATGGCAAGTGGTCATTAGTTAGCTATTAAAATCTATAACCTGCAGCCATGCTTTCCATCACAAGGAAAACATCATCCTATAGTAGGAAAGAATAAAGTCAACTCAGATGCAGAGACAGAGGAGAGGGAAAGAGAAAGCCTCTATTTGAGCACTTGAGTCCTTGACCTCAGTTACCCCTGAGGTCCCTTCTACCCCTGCGAATGCAATTGGCTTACATGCAACAAAACATTCTTTCTTTTCTCAAGATACCTTTAGTTGGATTTCTGTAAATGGCAGCCAAAGAATTCTGACTTATAAAACCTGCTTTGTGACAGACACAGGGCTAACTTCAAGTAAATACTACATCTTAAAGTTCTCAAATAGAAGCAGGAAAATCGTGGTTGAGAGATCTCAATGCTCTATTCTTACTCTGTTGGAAAGGCAGCATGAGCAGTGGTTAGAGCACATTCTGGAGACTAACAAACTGGGCTAAAATTATGGCTCTGTTACTTACTAGCTGGACAACTTCATGGGTTTTCATTTCCTCATCTGTAAAGGGGAGATATCAATAGGGCCAACTTCATAGCATAATGTGAGAATTTAATGACCATTATATGTAAAGCACTCAACACATACTGAGAATGCTCTAAATATTAGCTCTTATTATCAGACCTCTCCTAATACTGTATAAACTTTGTCATTCTCTGACCCCTAATCCAGCCTTATTTTTATTCTTAGATTTATCACAGTTGACATTGTAAATGTTTAGTTAACTCTCTATTATTATCCTCCCTTAACTAGAATGTAAGTTGCTTGCTTCTTATCCCCAGCACCTAAAAAGGTAGCTGAGTGATATAGTAAGGGCCTAATAGCCAGCTGATGACTAAATAAATGACTTTGTCAAGGTCTTATGGCTAACTAGAGGCCCGGTGCATGAAAATTCATGCACTGGGGGTGAGTGGGTCCCTCAGCCTGGCCTGTGCCCTCTCACAGTCCAGGAGTCTCAGGGGATGTCCTACTGACAGTTTAGGCCCGCTCCTCATGGAGAATGGCCTAAACCACAGTCTGGCCTCCCTCTGTGGGAGGTGACCAGGCTGGCTGATCAGGGGACAGCACTGCCCACATTACTCCTCCACTGCTGCCCAGCCTCCTTCTGTGGGAGGCAACCAGACGGGCCTATCAGGGGATCACCCCTCTGCCACCACCCCCATCACCCCTCTGCCACCACTGGTCGCCACCCCCCCGCCCCCATCACCATTCCCTCCCTGTGTCTGCTGACACATGCCTTGGCTGGCCTGGCACTGCCTGCTTGCTGGCCCCACCCACCGCCAACTGGTCATTCCGCCATTTGGTCGATTTGCATATTATGCTTTTATTATATAGGATTATAGCTTAGCCAAACAGAATTCCAGTTCAAGGCTGTTTGGATCCAAGTCATAACCTGAAATGACTATGACATAAGCTGACATAACCTGAAATTTCCTAAGTTGTAGGTTATTAATATATGAAGTATATCATTTAAGTATGAAAATACTATAACTAGAAACAATGTAGTATAAAAATAAGAACACTGAGTCTGGAGACATGGGGTCTTATTAGTTTTAGCTATATGAACCTGGGTAAGTTATGACATCTCATTGGACTTATTTCCTCATCTCTGCCATAAGAATATTAAATTTAAATTATTTCTATGATTTCTCTCAGTTCAGTTTTTCTCTGCTTCTATTCCAAAGAGTTAAATGAACCAAATTCATTAGCAAATAGTTTTGTACCATAATATATTTTGTATTCAAAGCATTTCTCTCTTTATTTTTTCCTTATACAGCAGATAAAGAAGAAAGTTATAAAAGAAATTACAAAGAGAAATTTTGTAACAGCGAGGCAGGTTACATTGATTTTTCTTTCTGAAATAACCCCTTAAAATTTAAGTTATTCCAGAGAAATCCCTTTTGTGTATTTGGCTGTGGTGACAAGAGCCCAGATTGCAAATGAGGACTATCACTATTGACTGAGATAAGTGTCTGGGGACAAAGCCAAGTAGAAATCTAACCTGCTCCCAAAGGCCACCAGTCTTCATTGATTGCTCACTTCTCTGAAGTCCTCTAACTCCTAAGACCTTGAACATAAAACACTGTGAACCATTGTTTATATCTAGGTTACATGTGTTTACCACCTAAAAATGAAGTTACTGAGAGATCCTAGCTTATAGTTTCATATTCTTAACCAGTGTCTGAACAAGATTCATATCTAATGAGCAGTGAATAATTAATTACTGATTGTTCTCATCTCTGGGGTTCCTTTTGGTTTACCAGTTGCACACTCTTTCCATTTTCCTCCATTCTGCTTTCCATGATGTTTCATCTGTTTTCTTTTCCTTTGGCTTTTACCTAATGTATGGCATAAGCAAAGTTCACTCCTCTAGTCCTGACACCCTCTTCCCCCTCATATTCCTGGGGAATAATTTCACCTCTGTTGGTGGTAGCACTGTGCTAGTTGCTGCCCTGTTTGTTTGTTTGTTTTTGTTAAGCCTAGCCCACAGATACTTTTTTCCATTGTTGTTTTTATTTGTTTGTTTGTTTAAAAAGGGTGGAAGGGATGGGGGAGAGACAGAGAGAAACATTGATGTGAGAGAAACACATAAATTCATTGCCTCCCACATGTGCCCCACCAGGACCGGGTATTGAGTCTGCAACCAAAGCACGAGCCCTTGACTGGATTTGTACCCCAGACCTTTCAGTCCACAGGCTGATACTCTATCCATTGAGCCAAACCGGCCAAGACAGCTCCTGCCTTTTTAATTTGCTGGCTTTCTGAAGGAAAACATTTTATGTTCCAGATTTGGGGGTGGGGGGATAGGAGGGGAGCAGTAGTTTAGTATTGTTGGTGATAAAGAGATAAATACTGAACACCACTGTGTGTAATGCAATGCTATATAAGCAGCTGTGCTTCTAAGTCCCATTTCCCAGTTCATTACTTGGTTTTTTTCCCATTCTTTTACTTTATCATTGAAAAGCTAGGCAATCCTCACATTTCCTCATTACATATCAGCAAAATGTTTATTTCTCCAAAAATGACAGCAGGAGAAGAATGTATGCAGGATGTGCAAATATGAAGTGATATATTGTGATTATATTTGATGAAAATTATACCTGAACAGCAGCAAAGAAAATGAAAAAGAACCCAGCTAAGAGAGCTCTTAGAATTCAAGAAAATTTCTAGAAGATTTAAATAAATAGAGGAAGTAGAGGTGAATGATATTCTCTATACAGAGAAATCTCATTTGGTAAGTGTCTGGTTTGGGCCCATTCCCTCTCCAATTTTCATTATTACAGGATTATGGCTCTTTAACATTGAACTTGCATTGTAAATGTGTCTTAATTGATTTTATTTTAAATTGCTGACAAGGCAAAGTGTGAAAAGAATATAAAAACATATTTCTGAGAAGGCAAGTAAGTTAGCAAACCATAAGTTTCCTGTATACCAGTATAGAAAAAGAATGATATGATACTACTTTAGCAAGCTATCCTTTTCCTAAACACCAAAGACACTATAATACTCAACTAGTACAGAATGTATTAAGACTTAGTTAACTAATATTAAGTCAGTGATTTAATCAGTTTGAGCAAAACTTTAACATTAATCCCAATATATTTTTTAAAAATACAAAACATCACTAATACTCATTGTGTATCAATAATTAGTTTTCACTTGTCATTGCTAAGATGCGCTTAAAATGAGAAATTTAAAACTAATTTGGTTAGGCAGATTTCATTTCAAAGGCTCTCATCCTTTCTCTTCACAACTTTTGACCATAAGCCAAGACAGGAAATAGTTCCTTTAGAAAATGCATCTAATCTAATCAATATGTCCAGTTTTCTCCTTAAATTCTTTTGGAAGCATTCTGGGCATTTATACACAATCAGATTAGCATATATCAACTAGGAGAGCTTAAGTATAAGGAAATAAAAATTAGAGACTTTCAGTCCAGTGCTTTGCCTCTCTTCCCTTGTCCCTGTTGTTATTCTTTTTAAATATATACATAGTGATTTCAGAGAGGAAGGGAGAGGGAGAGAAAGATAGAAACATCAATGATACAAGAGAATGACTGATCAACTGCCTCCTGCATGACCCCCACTGAGGATTGAGGCCCCAACCCAGGTATGTGCCCTGACTGAGAATTAAACCATGATCTCCTGGTTCATAGGTCAACGCTCAACCACTGGGTCACACCAGTGGAGCCTTAAAATTAGAAATCTCCCCCCAATATCTCTAAGTTCCAATATAGCTCACTCTAAATTTATGAATCCAATCAAATCCCATTTGAAACTCTCATTTTCCAGGCTACACCTACCAAAGTTCTTAAGTTTTCAAAAAGTTAGCAATCTTATGTATAAAGAAAAACATATATTTTCATCTATTTTTAAAACTACAATATAAGCTGATTTATCTAGTATTCATTAAAAGTGCATTTACTCAGCATTCTGTTAAACTAGAATTCATTAACAAGCACTATGGTCATGCATGATACCAAAATCATCAATTGTCAAAATGACATCTCTATGGCATTTAGTATTTGAAAAGAGATAAAAGAGGGTCAGCATAAATAAATCATTTTATTTCCTTCATAACTGGTGAGTTTTACATATTACAATTATCACTATCTCACTTGTATATTTAACCCACAAACAGCTTTTTGTCATTGTTGGTTCTTTCTCAAGCTTCATGGATTCTGAGATTCAGAGAACAAGTTTATACCCTTGTTTATAAATAACATCTTGCTGCTGCTACTATTCCCTCCCCTTATCTTCTTACATCCATCTTTTTGCCCCAAAGTGAAAACTATGTCTGTTATACAACCTATATTAATGTATATACATACACATATTTTTATCTTTATATTTTTCCATTCCCATAAAAGCTTTCATTTTTTTTCTTTTTCCTCTATAGTAAATCCTGCTTTTACGTCCTATTTTATTTCATGTCAAGTTTCCCATTCTGTTTTAAAGAAATGGTCTAAAGTCTGTATGGAAAAAGGGAGAAAACAGATGATAAGAACAGATTTTTACAGGATCATGTTTCATATAAGCAATACTCATGTTTTCATAAATTTGGAGAAAAAAGGATACAAACAAATTTATTTTTATACACCAACTAGGAGAGACCCTTTTCTGTAGTTATCTTCTTTTCAAATTAATTAAAAAACAATTTTTTCATAATTTTCATGGTCATATAAATTGACTATTCAATAAAAACTGCTAAGGAACAGTCTTTATTAAAGAAGCTTCCAAAAGTGAGGAGGCATCTTTAAAAAATAAATAGAAGCCAACGTATTACATGATGTGACAGCCTGGATGATCATCCTCTCAGAAGCTGTTTTTTTTGTTTTGTTTTGTTTTTTTTAATCCTCACCTAAGGATATGTTTCCATTGATTTTAGAGAAAGAGGAAGGGAGGGGGAGAAGGAAAGAGAGAAACACAGATGTGAGAGAGAAATATATACTAGTTGCCTCTTGTATGCACTCCATCCTGGAACAGAACCAACAACCTAGGTATGTGCCTTGACCAGGAATCGAATCTGAGACCTTTCAGTTTACAGGATGACAAGCATCTGGCATGCACTGCTATGACCAGGTTTGCAAAATATCAATATAGTTCTGTGCTAGTGATAAGCAGCTATCCTGCGCCCCCACCCCCTGGTGCCCTCCTATACCCCAGCCCCTTAACTTGGGACATCCCCCTGCCCTTTGATTCAGCAATTAATTGGTTATGTCCTGACAGAGGGGGGTGGGGGAGGGGCTTTCTGGAGCTCATTGCAGAGTCCTGGCAGCCCTCAGTTCTGGTTGGCCAGTGCCCATGCCATACTAGTCGTAATGTATTTTAATATTCTTTTATTAAGTCAGCATCCAATGTGTTGATTTGGTAATATCTACCAGCCCTGATACAACAGAAGGTGAAAAATGTAGGGTTCTGAGGAGCACCAGGGAGTATACTCAGAGGAGAGAAGACAACTGAGGGGAGGAGAGGCAGGGAAGGTGGAGAAGCAGCAGAAGGAAATGTGCTATAGAAGATCCCCACCTGCAGGGATTTGTTCTACACAATCACCTTTCTCATGTGCCTGCCATCAATTCAAACAGTCTTCCCAGGATGGTGAGTGAAAGCTCTTTGAAAAGTACATACAGTGCATGTCTAGACCCTGAGCTGTAATTACTCTGCTTGCTACGCTGACACCATTGTCTGACAAAATATTGTGCCAAACATTTTCCTTCTTTTGCCCTTTATGCTGGCTTACTCTGGGTAAAATAATGTTAGTCAGATTCAGATCCAACCCAGGTGAAATCCTGTTACAATACACTCTAAGGAAGGGGGCGGGGTGCAAATCGATTCATTGTTCTGGAATTCCACTGTATTCAATATAGCTGAGAATCTGGTGCCTGTAAATCTTATGGTGTTTGGTTGAAAAGAGATTACACACTGTAATTTACAAAGCATTAAAGAGTCATTGCTGAATGTGTGGATTGCTTTTGTTGGGATTAGAGCTGAATTTTGCAAAATGTGTGCTGCTAAACTTCAAAACCGTGAAAGCGGGTTCCTTAGTTAAATATGTTTGGGAAAAACAATGCATGTTAAAGTATTAAAGGCTCTGAGAAGTCATGTATTTTTTTGAAAAAAAATTTACTTTTTAAACCCCAGCTTTCTCATTCTCAATCTCTCTCTCCCTCTCTCTCTCTCTCTCTCTCTCTCTCTTTCTCTCTCTCCCCCTTTCCCTCTCTCTTCATTGTTTTTATGGGACCCCTAACATGGGATACCAGATTTGACAAACGCAGGTGCTGTGTCAGGATATTCATTCTTGCATTTATAGAGGACCTGCCTTGTATTTGGAAATGAGCCAGGCTGACAAAACAAAGACAAATAAGGCACAGCGCTTGGCCCTAAAAGGCTAGCAGAGCAGATGCAATGAAAATAGTATGAGCTGTTTTGTCTTTTAATTGTGGGAGAACAGGCAACAAAGCAACAGAGCAGAAAAGAAGGAGGTTAGGACTGGATTTGGGAAAACTTCTCTGATGATAGAGTTTCACACTAAGACTATACTCATGCGAACATCAGGTACTAGAGATTTGTAAAATAGCCAGCAGGGGGAAAGGACCCTCTCACACATCCTTTTCTAAAATATTTAATATCCTATTAAAAATATATGCTAACACAAATGTGCCCTACCCCAGGACATTGGGTCTGTCAACATGTCTCCCTTCAGACAGCTCTCATTTCGGTTTCATGGAGGGTGAGTAGTGACCATGCAGATTAACTACATTTGTTTTCCTTTAACATGGGTCCAACACTCACAATCTGGGCCTCAGTTGGGCATCTGCTTAGATCCCAGCTCTCTTCTCCTAGCTGGACAGGGATTTAAGGAATGTGCCAGCTTCCCTTGGCTATGAACTTGTTTTTGCTTGTATCCAACATGCATACTGGCATGGCCCTTATTAACTAGTCACTCATTGCATGGGGAGTGGGAATGGACTGGAATCCTTGATGTGGTTCCAAACATTACTGACTTTTTCAGCCTTAAAAAAAAACAGCCCAGAGTCACCTGAAAGTCTTTGATGTGTTCCATACGGTACCTAACACATTAGGTGTGCAGCAACACCATTATGCATGGCTGAGAAGGTAATGCAAATGGTCTCTCTCTCTCTCTCTCTCTCTCAATATACCCTCCACTCTATCAATCCATTCACACACATTGTTTAATTTTTACAATGACCGTATGAGGTGGGTATTACAGTATTTTTCCTGGTGTACAGATTAAGGAATAAAAATATTGTGGTTTAATCCAGATTAAAAGGCAGAGTGAGGAATAAAACAGGAGATGTCCTTTATTCCAAAGCCTAAATACATTATATTATATACTGCACCCACTGTAAAGCCAGAATGAGGGGATGGCAAAGACATATTTTGTACCCCTGGAAAATAATTCTAATTTCGTGTGCTTACCTAACGACAAGAATTCTCTAGACAGGCTGTACTAGCACTTTCTTTTTCTGAAAGAAATAGCTTACCATTACATTATTAAAAAATGGTTCAAAATGGAGCCCATCATTTCTCTACTTTTGTCTCTCTAGTAAATGCATTCCTTGAACAAGTCAGTCCCATTCCTTTCGAGTATGGAAAAGCTGGCTAGAATTTAGGGTGCTACTCAGAACTGCTCAGTGGCTACCCTGTTGCAGCTGGGAAAGATGCAAAGGGACAGGCTTTCCAGAATCTTGAGACAGTTTGTTAATGTTTAAATATTTCTAGCACTTAGAAACAGTTTCATAAGTGAAAATATTTGATCCAGGATACTGACAACATGCTGTAGACAATAAAACAAAACGAATGAGAGTTAAATTAGGCAATTTTTTCATGTGGATATATTTATCAAAACAAAACAAAACACTCTGAGACACCAGAGGAATGGCACAATGAAATAGCATTTAGAAGAAGTAAGCTGTATCAGCGATTCTTAACCAGTTAGGGGCAGATCCTTTGAGAATGTGGTAAACACTAAGAACTCTTTTTTTTAGAACAATAGCAATATATAATCACATTTCATATTCAGTGGGTTTGTCACCCCCTGAAACTTACCCATAAATTCCACTAGGAGGTTCTGATATGGCTCTGAAGGCCTTGGAAAAAAGTAGAAAATTGTCCAGAATGAAAAATGGTACAGACAGTATGATTTCTAAAGCCTAGACTTACACAAAGGGGAAGATACCACCCGGATCTTCGGTAAGAAAGAGTAGATTGATCGTTTCCCTTAGGAAATGACTAATGATGTGTTTTGTATTCAGTAGTTATCTGCTTCTCTGATACTTAACATTTTGGTGTGTCTAAAAGTTCTGAAGGGATTACAAGAAATGAATATGAGTGATTTATCTGTTTAAATTAGAGCAAATTTAAAAATTATTCCTTTAAAAAATACTGCTTTCACTCAATTTCAAGAGAGGAGCAAGAGATAGAATCAGTGACTGAGAATGACATTATCACAATCTAATAACTGATGCCAAGTCCATGTTACTACATTGGTATTACCCATGTGAACCACTGTTCCCCCATATAGCTACCGCTGCTACCTTTTAATTCTTCAAAATATGGATGCATCAAAGATGGACAAGATCACTGATCAGAAATGTAGATTTATTTCTGGGCCAGAGATTAACTTTCTGTATGTTAACATCTCGATTTTATTTTTATTTTTATTTTTTAGCAGCTGGCATTATTGATTACATTTTTGACTAAGAAAAGTTTTGTGACAGTTCCTAAAATGGAGGTTGAACAAGCAAAGTTGAAAAATTACAGAAAACTGAGTTAGCACTTAGTAAGTGTATGCATACCTAATGGCAATTGTACAATCCAAGAATATGTCATTTCCTGCTGAAATGAATGAAACCCATGGCTTTCCATAACTGTTCTTATAAAAACTCATGTAACGAACAAAACTGGATATGGCTTGGTGTTTTTATTTTTATATTCAGTTTATTTCAGAAATATATTTATTTCACTATTTCTACTTTATGGAAGTTATAGGAAATAAAATGTTTTTCAGTAATCATTTAAAGAAAATAATACCAGCATTCACAATAACATTCCAAACTCGGCATGGAATAAAAGCTATAATGTCACATAATAGTGTCAGCTTGCTCTTGTTATAACTGCGATATTTACTTTGAAAAGTGTGGTATTGTTCTTTTTAGATATAGCCCTTTTCCCCTTTCTGCATTCACCTCTCTCCATAGTTAGAACTCTTATTCAGAAAATAGCAGACATGAGATTGCCGCCACAAAAACAGTCTGCAATTGGAAGATAACTAGTGTTAAAGGTTGTGTAGGAAGAAATGGGGAATCACAAGGAATTTTTAAATTAGTTACCATCATTGTGTTTTCTTATATTTTCCATTTTTATTCTTAAATTATGAAACATTTCAAAATAATCTCAGATATTCATATGCTGATCATCTAGTTTTAATAGATACTAACATTTTGCATAGCTATGTCTGTTTTTTGGCAAGATTTTTTTCACTAAAAAAAACAAAACACAGTAAAATTATTTGTCAGTGTCATCAGAGAGATGAATCACTTAAATAGAAATTATCTGATAACTTTCATATTAAAGCTCATCAGAATTTAAAAGGCTGACAAACACCTCTAAGAAAATTCTTCCCCTTGCCTCTTGTACCACTTCAATGTTTTAAAATAATACTAAGAATTCTATTCTCTTCTCCTTTGAAAGTCCTTCTCAGAGAATGTGTAAAAATATGTCACACAGAACAGTTTTAAGGCACAGAAATTATTAATGATAACTGAAACAATAAATTAATTTTTGTATGTTTTATATTTAGAGATTATTTAGATACTGGGAGAAAATTTGGCTTATTTATTTTTAGGTATAGATAGGAAGAAAATAGTTCATCTTTCCCTCGCATGTAAAGATTGAGGAGGAAATTCTCAAATTTCAGAAAATGCTGTTGTTATTATGGAGCAAAATATGAATAGAATTGTATGTGAAATACCCAGGGCAAGCTGTTTTGATAGTTTAAGATTAAAGAAGCCTGTGTGATTTGCAATGTGAGCCATTTATGGCTATATTATTAACTCTGGATTTGTTTTAACGTGTATATTTGTCTCAGGGCAAACAGCTTGTTTGCCTCAAGTCAAAATCTAAAAAATACTTCTCTTTCTATGGGTTTAAAATACTTTTTTGCTTGGGTTGATATTTACTATTTGAGGTGAATTATCTCCTCTTTGGTCTTTTCTATTCATCATGTGATGATATATAATTTTGGTTAAGCAATTGTTTGATATTTTCTATAACATTATCCTAGGCTTCTGTATAAAAGTTTAAAACTGTATTTCACAAATGAAATGCTTTTGCTTGTTTATTTGATAGATTTTTCTTTAGATAAAGTCTTGCCTTATGCAACTCACAGTGAAATCTATTTTTTCTTTGAACATATTATATTTAAAACAGCTATTTAAGTTTGATGATACTATGCTTCCCAGGAAAAAGTTAGAGTAGTATTTTTTTCACTCAAAGAATGCTTTCAATTTTTTGAGTTTTCTATAAACAGGTTTATTAAATATATACATATTTAAAAGCACTTAACTCTTTCTAAAGTTCATAGTCTTTACATCTTGAGGCATGTTTTTCATAATTTGCAATACTTTACTTTTTCCTTTATACTGTAACTATGAATTTTATAACTCATTTTTCAAAAGTATCAAGAATATTATATTAGCAACTAGAGGCTCGGTGCCCAAAATTCATTCACAGGAGAGGAGGGAGGGGGATGGGGGTCTCTCAGCCTGGCCTGTAACCTCTTGCAGTCTGGAAGTCCTCGGGGGATGTCTGGCTGATGAGAGTCAGACATCCTTAGTGCAGCTGTGGAGACAGGAGAAGCTTCCACCACCACCACTGCACTCGTCAGCTGTGAGCCCAGCTCAGGGCTTCTGGCTGAGCAGTGCACTCTCCCTGTGGGAACGTACTGACCACCAGGGGGCTGCTCCTGCTTTGAGCGTCTGCCTCCTGGTGGTCAGTGCACATCATAGCAACCAATCATTTTGCAGTTCGGTCAATTTGCATATTGGCCTTTTATTATATAGGACTAGAGGCCCAGTGCATGAAATTCATGCACAGAGGGTGGGGTGTCTCTCAGCCCAGCCTGCATGCTCTCCAATCTGGGACATCCCTCTCATAATCCAGGACTGTGGCTCCCAACCACTTGCCCAACTGATTGCCCCTAACTACTCCCCTGCCAGCCAGATCAATGCCTAACTGCTCCCCTGATGGTCCGATTGCCCCAACTGCCCTCCCCTGCCAGCCTGGTCACCCCTAACTGCCCTCCCCTGCAGGCCTGTTCCCCCTCAACTGTCCTTTCCTGCAGGCCCAGTCACCCCTAACTGCCCTCCCCTGCAGGCCTGATTGCCCTCTACTGCCCTCCCCTGAAAACCTAGTCCCTCACAACTGCCCTCCCCTGCTGGCCATTTCATGGTGGCCATCTTGTATCCATCTGGGGGTTGCCATCTTTGACCACATGGGAGTGGCCATCTTGTTTGTTGGAGTAATGGTCAATTGCATATTACTTCTTTATTAGATAGGGTAGTCTTGTTAATATTTGTTCATTATTGCTTGGTAAAGATAGGGGAATTACCCTGGCTGGTTTGGCTCAATGGATAGAGCATCAGCCTGTGGACTCAAGGGTCCCAAGGGCATTACATTGGTTTCAGACACAGACCCAGTAGGGAGTGTGCAGGATGCAGCCGATCAATGTTTCTAACTCTCTATCCCTCTCCCTTCCTCTTGTTAAAAACAATCAATATATTTTTTAAAAAAAGATAGGGGCATCTATAATGATGGCAGACTAGAGGAGTGTTATACTCATCTCCTTCCAGAACCAAACTGTAATTACAGATAAAATATAGATCAACTTGAATAACCAACTGAAGACTAATTGAATAGAAGTCGTATAACCAAGGATTTGTTCAAGAAGCCACATCAAGACTGGTAGGAAGGCAGAGATGTGAAAGGCTGGTCCCACTCCCACCACAGGGGCTGAGATTCTGAAAGGATATATCAGGAGCAAAGTTTCTCCCTAAGAGCTTAGGGTCTCTCTCAACACTGGCTCCTCAGCCTAGAGCACCAGGGCCAGGGAGAGGCCCACATAACACTTGGCTGTGAAAATCAGTGGGGATCATGCTTGCCAGGGAGAGACTCAAGTCTGCGAGAGACACAGGTGTCCTCCTAAAGGGCTAAGATCTCATTCCCAGTCACTTTCTCTGGACTCCAGCAGAGGTAGGGCAGAGCAGAGTAGAGTCATGTGAAAAGAGATTGGGGTTGATGGCTCTGGGGAGAGAGCTGAAGGGAGAGCTGCCAAGATCTCTGTGCTGAGTCTCACTCCTGCACAGCAGACACCATATTTCTTGGATGGAACACTCCCCTCCTTATGGCATTGGCCTGGGGGAATACAATACTGTACTCTCTGAACTCCCTGTCACCCCACCATACCTTGCTAGGGTCAGCTGCCTGGGCCAGGATTTTGAGGTCTGGGAAGACTCAGGAGATATCAGTGACTGAGTGGTATGGCTTTGGGGCAGGGTCATTCCCCCTCATAGAAGATTCTCTAGCCCCACCCTCTAGGTGCACCCAGTTGCCAAGGTCTGGGCAGAATCCAGGACTGAATGAGTTGTGTGGCTCTGGGGTGGGGGACCATTACTCCTACCTCCCTTCAAGCCTGACCAGCACCTACTCTTCATAGGAGATCAACTAGCCCCACCATCCTAAATTCCAGTGGCCTCCTAGCATAATCTTGGACATACTGAGTTGTGAAGGAATTTCATGCAAATGGAAATGAAAAAAATCCAGAGTAGCAATACATATATCTGACAAAATAGACTAAAACAAAAACTATAGTAAGAGGCAAAGGATACTACATAATGATAGAGTAGGGGTGGGGAATCGGTTTTTGCCGAGGGCATTTGGATATTTATAACATCATTTGTGGGCCATACAGAATTATCAACTTAAAAACTAGGTTCTATATTTTGTCAGACATTTAATTAACTCATCCCTAATGCCTTGGCAGACAAAATGATTTCTTGGGCCTTATATAGCCTGTGAGCCGGACATTCCCCATACCTGCAAGGGAACAATCCAGCAAGAATATATAACCCTTGTAAACATTTATGCATCCAACATAGGAACACCTAAATAAATATAGTAAATCTTAATGGACATAAAGGGGGAGATCAATGGTATTATAGTCATAGTAGGGGGTTTTAACACCCCACCCCATTGACATCAATAGATCTTCCAGAGAGAAAATTCACAATGAAACAGTGGCCTTCAATGACACACTATATCAGATAGATTTATTTGCTAGCTTCAGAGCACTTAATCCCAAAAGAGCAAAATATACATTCTTTTTAAAAAATTAATCTTTATTATTGACAGATTTCCCTGTTTCCCTTCCTCCTCCCTTCCACCCCCTCCCCAGGCCTTCACTGCACTATATTGTCTGTGTCCATGGGTTATACTTATATGCATATAAGTTCTTTGGTTAATCTCTTACCACCCCCACTTCCTTCTTTTCAAATGCATATGGAATATTTTTGAGGATAGACCACATGTTAGAACACAAAACAAGTCTCAATAAATTTAAGATGACTAAAATCATATCAAATATCTTCTCTGTCTATTATGGTATGAAACTAGAAATCAATCACAAGAAAAAAAATGAAAAACACAGAAAGACATGGAAGCTCAAGAACATGTTAATAAACAATGAATGGGTTAGCAATGAGATCAAGGAAGAATTCAAAAGCTACCCTGAAACAAGTGAAAATGAGAACACAACAACCCAAAATATATGAGACACAGTGAAAGCAGTCCTAAGAGGAAAATTACATGCCTATTTCAAGAAATACAAAAAAATCTCAACTAAACCATCTAACTTTACACTTAAGGTAACCAGAAAAGGAATAAAAGTGAGTAGAAGAAAGGAAATAATAAAGATCAGAGCAGAAATAAGTTAAATAGAATTGTTTCAGGAATGCAAAGTTGGTACACTATCTGCAAATCAAGAAATGTGATACACTACATAAGTAAAATGAAAGCTAAAAAGCACGTGATCATATCAATAGGTGCAGAAAAAAGCAGAAATTTAAGAAAATACAAATAAATGGAAACATATATCATGTTCATGGATGGAAAGAATTAACATCATTAAAATGTCTGTACTACCCAAAGCAAGCTACAGATTCAATGCAATTCCTATCAAGATACCAGTGTTGTATTTTACAGAGTTAGAACAAATATTACAAAATTTATATGGAACCATTTCAAAAGACCCCAAATAGTCCCAGCCATCTTGTGAGAAAAGAACAAAGTTAGAGGAATCCCGCTACCTGATATAAAACTATACTACAAGGCCAAAGTAGTAAAAACAACAGGGTACTGGCATAAAAACAAACATATAGATAAATGAAACAGAATAGACAGCCCAGAAATAAACCCTTTATGCTTAATTAATATTTCACAAAAAAGGCTAGAACATACACTGGAGTAAAGATAGTCTATTCAATAAATGGTGTTGGGAAAACTAAACAGATATGTGAAAAAAAAAATGAAACTAGATAAGCTTCTTCCACTACACACAAAACTAAACTCAAAATGGATCAGAGCCCTAAATGTAAGACTTGAAATTGTAAAAATCCTAGAAGAAAAAAATATAGGCAATAAAACCTCAAATATTTCTTGTAACAAAAATTTTTCCAATATGTTTTCTCGGGCAAAGGAAACAAAAGAAAAAATAAATTAAAAAGTTTTTTGCATAGCAAAGGAAACCATCAATAAAATAAAAAGACAACCCACTGAATAGGAGAACACATTCACCAATTACTATATATCTGATAAGGAGTCAATACCCAAAATTTATAAATAACTTATACAACTCAACACAAAACAAAAGTCCTAAACAATTTAATTTAAAAAATGGGCAAATGATCTGAATAGACACTTCTCCAAAGAGGACATACAGATGGCCAATAGAGATATGAAAAGATGCTCAATATCACTAATCATCAGAGAAATGCAAATTAAAATTACTATGAATTATCAACTCACACCACTCAGAATGGCTATCATAAATACATTACCAAACAACAAGTGTTGGCAAGAATATGGAGAGAAGGGAACCCTTGTGTACTGTTGGTTGGAATGCAGATTGGTACAGCCACTGTGGAAAAGAGTATGGAGATTCTTCAAAAACATTAAAAATGGGACTGTCTCATGACCCAGTGATCCTACTTCTGAGAATATTTCTGAAGAAACCCAAAACACTAATCCACCTATTATGTCCATTGCAGTGTTATTTACACTAGAGGCCCAGCGCACAAAATTGTGCACAGGTAGGGTTCCTAGGCCTAGTCTGTGATCAGGGCCATCTTCCGTCCCGCCACCATCCATCCCGGTTCCCCGTGGTTCCCCATTCACCATCCAGCCATCAGAGCCTGTGACCCCAAGGGGGAGGGACCGAGAAGTGGTCAATGCATCTCATAGTGACTGGTAGATCGGTTGTTCTGATTGTTACACCATTATGGTTGCTGGACTTTTATTATATAGGAATAGCCAAGATTTGGAAGCAGCTCCAGTGTTCATCAGATGAGTGGATAAATGTGGTACATTTACACAATGGAATACTACTCAGCCATAAAAAAGTAAATCATAAAAAAGGTGGAAGTGGATAAGGGGCAATGAATATATGGTGATGGAAGACTTGACTTTGATGGGGAACACACAATCCCATATACAGATGATGTATTATAGAATTTTATACTTGAAACCTATATAATTTTAATAACCAATGTCACCCCAATAAGTTCTTTTTAAAAGATAGGTAAATATATTCTGAGGTCTTTATTGACCAATAAATTCAATAAAATTTTTTAAAAAATAACTTATTTCTCAGTTCTTTAAAATAGAGTTAATGAAAAATGGAACTCCCATTTACCCAGTGACCTGACTTCTAGGAATATATCCTAAAAAATCAGAGACATCGATCGGAAAGAATATATGAACACCCCTATATTAATAGCAGCAAAATTTACAATAGCTAAGATTTGGAAACAGCCCAAGTGCCCATCAGCAGATGGGTGGATAAAAAAGCTGTGTTCACAGTGGAATACTATACAGCTATAAAAAAGAAAGAACTCTTACTAAAAGCAACAGCATGGATGGACCTGGAGAGTATTATGCTAAGCGAAATAAGCCAGTCAGAGAAAGATAAGTATCACATGATCTCACTCACATGTGAAATCTAATGAACAAAATAAACTGATGAACAAAATAAATCCAGAGATCTGGAAGCATGGAACAAACTGATGAATTTCAGAGAGAAGGTGGGGGTGGGGTAGTGGATGGGAAGTGATAGGGAACTTACATGCATATATGCATAGCCCAGGAGACACAGACAAGAAGGAGTGGTGAAGGCCTGGAAGGGGCAGGTGGAGGGGTGTGGTTAGTCAATGGGAAAAACAAAGGGGACATCTGTAATAATTTCAACAATAATTTTTTTTTAAAATAAAATAAAATAGTGTTCTTGAATTCAACCTGTTTTAAGCTAAAGTGGTAGGAGTCTTTACTTGCTGGTTGTTTACTTAATACCATTAACCATTAAACACTTCCTACCTCTCAATTCAAAACATACACTTAAATGTAGGAAATGACAATTTTTTAACTTTATTTTTAAACATGTTTTCTTCAACTGCACTTTATACAGAAAATTTTACACTTAAAAGTTTCATACATTCCTTCGGCTAAGTGCTTGTGCAAATTAATTTATGCAACACATCAACTGCATTTGACTAAGGAAAAAAGGCTTTTTTTCCTAAGTACCAACTGACTGGGGAACATTTAACGGAGATTTTTCATTTTTATTGAATAAACGATTTTTCACATGGATATATTCCACCCCCAATAAAAATACCACTATGAACCTTGCCTCCCAAACCACCACCTACGTGGGAAATTTTTTCTTTATGAGAATTACACTGACCTTCGTCAAAAATTAATTACATTCACGCACTCCAGCCCCACCCCCACCTAGGTGCAAGAAGCCACGCTGGTCTTTCAAGGGGATATAGTTAAGTGGGAGAGCCAGAATTTCCTGCTAGGTCATCTAATGCGATCACCCTGCCATGCACCACTCGGTATTTACTTGAAAACTTCCAGAGATGAGCTAAAACGTACAGCCTCTGATTTCGAGGAATTTAAACCCAAACGGTAAGGATCAGGAAAGCACAAATCTCTCCGCTTTGCAGTACCGACTGTGAATCCACACATGTACATAAAAATAGCTTGCTGGGAAACGGTTCGCTGCCTTTCACAAAGCGCCCTCCTCCACCCAGAGGGCCGGTTGGAGAGGTGGAGGGCGCCCAGGCCGGGCAAAAGAGGGCGAAATCAAACCTGTCCGCCCGCGGGGGGGGCACCGGGAAAAGTGTCAAGGTGGAGGAGGCATCAAGACAGGCCTCGAAGCACCGAGACACAGGAGCGTCCACTGCAGAGGGGGGAAGAGCATTCCCTTGCTTGTTCAATAGTTAGTTTCCCCTCGTGGCCCGCGCCACGAGCCAGGTTTTCAGAGGACCGCCGCCGACACCGGGGTCCGGCCTCGGAGGCACTTCCGCTGTGCAGTCTGCTAAACTGGAAGGGTTCGGGGAGCGCACCGAAGAGGTCCGGTTCGTGCACGTGGGCACCCTCGCCCTCCCTTAGCGCTCTCGGCGAGAGGCGCCCACCCGCACAAGACTGCCGTATCAAAGGGGACTGCAGTGGCTCCTGCTGCCCCCAAATTCCGGCGCCCAAGAGCGGCGGGCGCTGCGGCGGGCAGACCTGGGTCCCGGCCCGGCCCAAAGGAGGAGGCACAACACGGCGCGCGCTCGGGGGCCCGGGCACCTCCCCCCTCCCCTTCCTGCCCGCGGCGGCCCGAGCCAGGGGCGGGGAGGGGCGGAGCCGGGGCGGAGCCGCGGTGGCGGCGGCTGGGCTGCGGCAGGTGTGGGTGAGGTGGAGGTGCGGGCGGTCCGCTCTCGTCCTCGCCGCCCGAGGCCCGGTATCGGGGGCTGAGACGCCCTTTCTCACCCCAGGATTTTCGCGAGCGGCTTCGATCAGCGCACAACTTGGGGCGCAGTCCGGGCGGCAGGTGGCACGTCCGGCGCCCCGCGCGGAAAGACGCGCGTTCCCGGCCGCGGCGCCCGCGCGGACCGCTCCGGGAGGCGGCGCCCCGAGGGCTGCCGGGGTTCGGAGGTCGGAGGGACGCGGCCGCTGCCCGGCGCCGGGACGAGGCCGGGCGTCGCCTCCGCTCTCTGACCGGACCCGCAGGTAAACCGGGAGGCGCGAGGAGCGGGGCCGAGGCGCGTCCCTCGCCGAGTTGAGAAGTCGCTTCGGGGCCTGGGCGCACGGCCGGCTGCGCGCGGGTCGGAGGGTCGCCGGCGACGCGGGCGCTGGAGCGGGGATGCTGCGGCCAGGTCGGCGCTTGCTAGGCACAGCGGCCCGGGCTCTGCGCAGAACCCCTTCTTCCTCTGGCCCAGGTCGCGGCTGTTTCCCTGGCTCGATCTCCGAAATCACAGGTCCACTATCTTCCCCAAGCCCCCGAAGAAGGAGCTGTGTGTCCGGGAGCGGATGGGGACGAGCGCTTTCAATCACCCTTGTTTGAAGCAGGTCCATTTAGTACACAACATTACTACCACTTTCCTCTGCTTTCCCCTCTTACAGGGAAGGGAAGTTAAGTTAGGGCGTATTTTTACATGCCCAAGTGGTAGGATTAGAATTTGTTTTCGCCTTATGCAGGGGGGGGGAATGATGCTCTGAGAGATCCTGGTTTTTCCAGCAGTGCTTCACTTCAAGTTAGAGCCTTTGATCCTGCAGCAAGACAATGGCAGGAGTGAGAAACAACCCAAGTGCTTTCTTGGCGCCGCTTTGGCAGCGGAGAAGTTTAAGGGAAACTTAAGCGTAAGCGACCCCTTCATGGGCTTCCTGCGGGACCGTCTTTGTCTCTGCACTAGGGCTCTTAGGACTGAGAATGACCGTCAGCTCCGGACCTCCAAACACCTGGATTGGAGCTGAGACCAAGGCCAGACACCCTCACCGCTCAGGGACCTCTGGTTTCTGGAATTGGGCCTTTCACCTTCTTCCTTCACGGAATCCGTGACAGGTTTGAAATGGAATTAGGAAAAAGATCTTTTGTTTCTCTGGAGTTTCTTACTCTTGCGTTAAAATTTTTCTGTCATGGCAGAAATTTAAGCAATATTCTATTTTATACTTTGCTTTAAAGAAATTTTGCTTGAGTTGGTTGTAAAAATGATTTACAAATGACAATCAAATTTAGGTTTATTTGTTAGGGAGTTTTGTGATTGTTTGGAGGAGGGACTGACTTTTAAGTTTTTTTCAAATCTAATCCTGGTTATTTCTCATTGTCTCCAGACTTTAATCCTTAAGTGAAGGCCTTTATTTTGATTTTAAGAGACAAATCTAAAAATAACAGTGGTTTTAAGTACCCCCTTTGGAGCTATAGCCACCTTTTCCTTTTTAACTTGTAACAGCCTTATGAAAATTGGGCAACTTAATCTTAAAAGGTAAAAAAAAAAATCTTAAATTGAATTTTAAGGCCCCCCCCATTTTTATTTATTTCCATACGTTTATCAGACTATGGAATTATCAGCTTGTGGTGTTTATTTGTTATTTGTTCATATTCAGACCTTACTGTAATGTGGACATTGTGTACAAGTTAGGTAAATGTAGGGAGAAGTCAAGAAGTTCTTTTAAAAAGTACAGAGTGAAATTTCTCGGGGTGAAATTTTATCGTCCTGAAAAAGTGTGGATCACAGATACCGCTCTTGACTGATAACATGGATTGTTGGCTGTTTTTGAAATTTAAAAAGGATGATTAAGAAGGGAGGTATTTCTTCTTAAGCATTGTTTTTTTAAAATGCAGTGGAAAGAAAACTTAAGGATATCATGTTTGTACAGTGTAATAACTAGATAGTTATTTTAGAAGCTATAAAAATGCTTGAAGAAGTAAAATAAAAAGGTAGAATAAAGTTACACATTATATAGGTGTGGCAAAAATAGGTTTATAGTTCTATATATGGAAAATAATACAATAATCAGTAAATAACAATACCAGAATAAACTGTATTTCCTGTACTCACTACTATAAACCTACTTTTGCCACATCTTCTACTTTATAGAATTTTAAGGAGAATGTACACTTGTAAATCTCACATTCGCAAGTAAACAATGTTAAATTGGGTGAAATAAAAGAATTTCTATTGCATATGATTTTTTCTCAAATTAAGAAATATATTTATCTTGGTTTGCCTTAAAATTGAAGTTATAGTTTATTTTTTAATAGCTGTCTGGGACAATCAATTCAAAGTATTTTTAAGTCATTTGTTTTAACAATTCTTTTCTTTGTTAATAGGTTTATAAGATGTCTTTTGCTTGAAACATTAACATTTAATGACAGTAGGAGTCATTAAGTTTTTCATAAAATTGCCACAGTTTTTCTTTACTTAGTTTTTCTGAGTAGTTTGAACATATAAACACTGTAGGGTCTCTTAACAAATTTAAAGTATAAAAAAGCAATAGATTAAATCCCTGATTATTAGCATTTCAGGGATATCTATCTACCTTTAAGTCAAAATGTATTGTGAAGACATTTTAGAATACATGTAATGGTATGATTCTTAAAGAGTAATGTTTTGGATGGTTATTTTCAAGTTTTTTTGAACCATAAAGTAAATTAACAAAAGAATCAATAATTACATGTTAATAGTTTCTTGATATATTTAACAGACTGTTTCCTTAGAAATAATCTCCCAAGTGCTTTTAAAAAATTTTATAGAGGAGTGAAAAAGTTTATTTTCTGTTAAAACATTTTCTATAGACAGAAAAAGAAAAAGTTGTTGAATCTAGAATATGTCAACCTTAAGTAAGAAACAGTGAAATTTGATCTTTGTATTGTAAAATGTATTTTCACTGAGACTTTTTGATTATCCTTTTTTAAAAAAACATAAATATATAACAAGTAAATCAGTTATTTCATTGGTGCAATATAAGTATCCTAATGTGCCTGTTTTATTAATGGATATTGACACTTCCCACTCACCATATTTTATGTGAGGAGTCCAGAAAATTATCAAAATAATTTTGAAAAGAATTGAGATGAAGCGGGGAAAATCCAAGCATGATTATGGTATATACGTGCTTTGGTTTGCAGTAGGGAAAGGATGAAAAGTAAGTTTGGGATCAGAATTTATCCACATTAATCAGACTTCCTAGCACTTTCTACTTGATTGTATAATTGGCTTGTTAGCCAGTATGTACTTAAGTGTATTAAAATATAACAGACATGAGGGAAAAATCCTATTGTAAAATTCTTAATCATGGCTTTATCATGATTAAAGCCATACAACCTACTATATATTGTTTAAATAACATCTTCCAGGCTATTCAACATTTGAGAACAATTTATAAATGAAATGTATTATAAAAGTTAATTAAATAAGTAATTTTCAGAGAATGCTTCTTTTGAGGGACTATTTTTTTAACATCACAAATTGCACCAGTCCTTTGAATAAAATAAGAATGGTTGTATTAATTACAAATTATACTTTTAGCAAAAGGAAAATGCATATTTTATTGGCCTTGGGGACATTTATGCTAAGTAGTTTGGGGTCCAGTTTCCATTTATGTATCTCTGCCACTTCTGACAAAGGATCGGGTACTGAGATGAAAGACTGAGGAGAAAACTCATAAAACAAGCTCCTTGGGTGGATCATAGTTCTTCCCAGTAAGCGTGGATTCAGGACCAGAAGAGAAATACTGGGAGTCGGGTTCCCCGCAGCCCTTTTACACTGGTTCCAGGGAGTTGGCGCTGGCAGGAAGAAAGGAGTGTTTCTGCCATTTGCAAAGCCGACTTCATGATCCACAGCAAATCAAACCCATGAAATCTTTTGGTCTTGTCCAATTCAGCTCCACTTCCTTGCCAGGGGCACAACAGCTGAAGTTAAAAGGCTTATGCCCAAATGGGAAAATTAGTGCCATTTGTGTATAGGCAGTAGCCTTATTCAAACTGCTTTCAACCTAATTGGAAAAGAAGATAGAATATGATTTGATTATAAGTCCTCCAGGGTGGGGAACATTCAAGAGACTGCAGCTAAAAG
This sequence comes from Lasiurus cinereus, assembly GCA_011751065.1. Classification (NCBI taxonomy): domain Eukaryota; kingdom Metazoa; phylum Chordata; class Mammalia; order Chiroptera; family Vespertilionidae; genus Lasiurus; species Lasiurus cinereus. The sequence continues at coordinate 10,613,860 of JAAGEH010000389.1, forward strand.
TGTGTTTATGGTTTTTATACTTACTTTTTGAATTACTTAGAGTTTGTATTGTAGGTCTCTGGTTCGTGTGTGTGTGTGTGTGTGTGTGTGTGTGTGTGTGTGTGTGTTTTCAGCCTCTACAATTTGGAAGAGGCAAAAAGTACAATAAAATGGTAAATTTTAAAGTGATCAAGATGGTATAACATTGATCATGTAGGAGTTCTTCCATTACTGCTGAGGTAGCAGTAGTTTTTCTCTGTTGGATTTTGTCCCTTGTAATTGTAAATCTTAAGTTCTTTGCTTAGGAATATTCCTGATTCTGGGAATAGCAGAAAAGGGAACGATCTAGGTGTAGAAACAATGACAGTTAATGTGTTAGGTTATCTCTGTCAAGTTGGGTGGACTTTGGCCACATTAGTGAATTGGATATGTATAAAATAAGATTAAAATATCAACTCAGAAGGGTCTGCTCCAGAAACCTGTGGTATGTGCGCTCCTCTAACTGACCTAAATGTGGCAAGTAATGACCATTCAAGACCAATATTATTATACATTTGAGGTGAAACTGTTTTGGAGAGTCCAAAGGTTGGTGCAAGCAAAGGCTTGGTCCCCCAAAAGTCAAATAAATAAGATCTTACTAAGATCACCTGAGAATTTTTTTTTTATTTCCAGGGTATGTTCAAGGGGGAATTCAAGTCATAAAGTCATAATTGAATAACTCTACAGGGTTCTGGTAATTTTTCCCTCTTCAAACCCGATCTTTTGCCTACTATCACAACTTCATTAACAGGAAAAACAGTAGACTAGAGCAATAAAAGTGTGAGCTCTTTGTGGTAAAATCTACAACTAGTGAGTGAAGTCTTTGAAATTAGGATTTAACTGGCTTTTAACTAGATCTGGTTCTCAAGTAAACTAACTGGTAATATTATCACTTGACATTTCCTTTTCACATTCTGTGCCATGATTCAAAACTGATATCTTTTTTTATGAGTAAGAGTGGAACTATATGAAGTTAAGGAACAAGACAAACTGTGCACTTTATAGCTTGTCTTTAATAGTTTTATAATGCTCCCGCACGTTTGCCAGCACCCAAATAATGATAAGATTCTAGTTTGCTTTTTTATTTCTTTTTGGTTTTGGAATTAGAATGCCTTTTAAATTAAAAGAATAACCTTAATTTTATTTTAAAATTAATATCTATATGCATATTAACTGTTAGTCATGACAAACAGTTGTTTGAATTGTAATTCAAAGTTCAAGTATTGCTAGTACAAGTTTGTGCCTGGACTGAGGTGTGGTAAGTAGCATTCTAATTACTTTTAAAAATCAAACGAAATTTTTATCATGCTTTTTGTAAGATGTGTAAACAAATTTCTAGTTTCATGTAAAAGGAAAAATATAATAAGAGATGTTAGTCTTATTAAATATTAAACCAGATTAGCCAAAAGACTCTTTTTTAGTGACTTGTTTTTAACCAGAATGGAAATATCTTTATAGACAAAAAAAAAAAAAAAAAAAAAGACTATTTGGGAAGGTAATAGAAGAAAATATAAAAGAGTAAGCAACTGGATTTTTTCAAGAATTAATTCTTAATATAATTTTTACCATTGGTGCCTGTAGTTTTTCAAATTCTGGAGAAATGGCAATAAATCATATGGAATGACAGAATGATCAAAATACTTAACAAAACTTAGTTTTCTTTTGAAATAAATGTATTTCGCAGTTGTTAAAAGATAATGTTCTGTATTTCCCTTTTAAAATTAACACATTGTCACAAAGAAAGCAATGAAAAAAGTGCTAATTATAAATCAGTTAATTTAAAAAACAGATTTAAAAAGTAAATCCTTCTGAAGGTGGAGTTAATTATACTAATACATGTTGGTAGAACTCTTTTTTACAAAATTTATTAAAGTAGAAATGATAAGACAACTACATATTTCAGAATAATAGAAGTTACTATGTGTTTGTTGTATTAGCTAACCTAAAAACATAACTTATACTGGGAATACTGAATTATAAATGGAGCAGCATAATTTATTATTGTCCACTTTTAGAGCACAGGCTCAAATTATTATCAAGAACTAACACACACAAAAAAACTGTTTTCCAAAATTGGTAGGCTGTCAACTTCTTCTAGATCTTTTTTCAAAAGCAGTATTAAAATGTGTTAAACTCTTCTTATTGCCAGAGCAGTAATACCAATGGCGGTTAGAGCTCTCTCTATCTATCATTTCCTGCATGCTGTGCTTTGTTCCATATGCTTTATCTGTATTACCTCCAGTAATCTTCACAGCAACCTTATAATCTAGGTGCCATAATTGTTCTTGTTTTACAAACAAGAAAACTGTGGCCTGGCGAGATTAAAGGGCTCTAACAACTGGTAAATGGTGTGGCTCCGGAATTCAAACCTAAATCTTTTCTATTCCCATGGCTCTCCTCTTAATTACTTTGCTACAGTAATTAAGCAGAATACTTGTGGGACTCTTGTTAAAAAACAAAAATAACAAAAACCTGCTTGGGATCCATTTGTATAGCATTTGCATGTCCCCTTTTAGAGCACTTTTTTTTTTCTTTGATTTTTAAAGCTGGCTCAAAGTTTTCATGTCCAAGTCTGGCAAAAGACAGATGATATCGTTAGTAATATTTGTGACTAAGAGAAAGAGATTGTGTCTTAAACTACTTCAGGTAGATTGTAAGTTTTCCCTGCAGATGTTTCCAAAAGAATCAGCCAGGTAATTTTTTGTGGGTTTTGGAGCCACAGCCCTGGAATTGGAATACAATTAAAGCCTGACCCATAATAGGTGGTCAAAGAATATTTTTTTAAACAATGAATAAGGGAATATACATTTCTTTGCCTGTGAAAGTCCTGATACATGTTTGTGTGTTGAAGTGTTGTAGTGAGTGTGGGTCACATACCACTGGTTGCAACCTTGCACAGTCACGAGCCTCGATTTCCTCTTTGTGAAATGCAAATAATTATATCTTCTTCAGTTGTGAAGGTTAAATAAGTGACCATTCTCTTTCCTTTATTATCACACCTGAACTTTTGTGCGGGTACAGAGCCTCTGGGAGTTGTGAGAATTGAAGAACTGTCAGAGCTAGCCAGAATGAACATGGGAGTAGAGAAAGCAATTCATGTCCTGAACCCGTCAGAGAAAGATTCAAGGCCAAGGAATAAGGTGAAAATGGTGCTTTGCTGGTTCTGGAGTGAGGGGGTGAACTTGGGGCAGAGACCTACATGCCAGTGCTGAGTCTCTAGTGTTGACTTGTGGCTTTAGACAAGTTGCTTGGGCTGTCGGTGTGTCAAGTGAGGGCACACTTCAGGGCTAATTAAGAGTCTCTCAAATGTGGCCCATTTTAAAGTTCGGTGGGCAAAGTTTCGATGCTTCCTGTCACTGTACCTCTTCCAGGGGACTTGAGGAGCTCCCCCCCATGGGAGGGCACTGCCATCCCATAGACACACACTCTATCTTTATTTCTTTCTGTTTGCCTCCCTCCCTATGCCTCTTCCTCCTTTTGTTCTTCCCTCCCTTCCACTTCCCTTTCTAGGTCAGCACTTCTTAGACCTAATCTTTCTCTTCAGCACTGCTCTCACTTCTCTCTCTCCCCCCGCCCGCTCCCTCTCCCCACTAGCCCCCTAGCCTCTTTCACTGCTCTCTCTGGTGGCAAAGGAGGTAGGGAATAGTTTTTATCATTTAGAGGTTAAAAACCCTGCTCTCCTGTGCAGGATAATTGCAAAGGCTTTTTTCAGGGCGAACATATTGCAGTGTCTGAAATTCAGCAAAGGGACTCAGTACAAGAGCAGAAGAGGCCTAAAAAGTAGACAGAGCCAGTTTGCAGGCTGAACAAAATAAGGATTAAAATGCAGGAAAACAAAAAAGAAAGTTTAATAGCAAAAAAAAAAATTATCACAATGAATTCAAAGGTCAAAGCAACAATGTTAAAGACAGAAATTAGACAAGTTACATTTACATGAAAAGAAAGTAAAATTGTAAAAACTAAATTTTATAATGGGAAAAAATTATGTTTAAATAGTAAAGGCAATTAAAACTTTAGGTTAATTTTTTTTTTCATCAGAATTTCTCTTTTGAGGCCCATTGAAGCAAAGTTGTTATATTCCTGGCAAGAGGGGTTAAGAGGTAGATGATATAAATTAATATTTGGGACCACACCAAAGGCAAGCAAATCCAAGCATTGTGAAAGATTTTTGACAGAAGAATATTCTTAAAGTAGTTTGAAAATAGGAGGCCATTCTCTCTTGTGTCTGGAATAGCAAGCAGGGACTAACACAGATGGAAAATTACCTGAAATTTAAATAATTTAAAGAAAAAGCCAAAATAGACAAGTTGATGTTCAGAAATGTGTCAGGAAATCATTGGAATCCAAAAAAGCCCCCAAAATAGAAACAGTATAACAAACTTCCAGAAATAATAGCAGATACTGAATTCTGTTTGGGTCAGAGGGACCAGATATAGTTGCTAGAACATTTGGCATTCTAGAAAATGATACTAGTTTATGGACAATGGTATATGAGAGTGATAAGGAGGAAATGATCCAGTGTTGCTCATCAGTTACCAGGGCTTGCCCCATCTAACAGTAACTTAAGTATGTTGCTGTGGATAGAAGAGTCTTTTTTTTTTTTTAAATACTTTTATTGATTTCAGAGATGAAAGGAGAAGGAGAAAGAGAGAGACAGAGAGAGAGACAGAGAGAGAGAGAGAAACACCAATGATGAGAGAGAACCATTGATCGGCTGCTTCCTGCACACTCCACACTGGGGATCGAGCTCACAACCCAGATTATGTGCCCTGACTGGGAATGGAACTGTGACCTCCTGGTTCACAGGTCAACATTCAACCAGTCAGCCATGCCGGCTGGGCAACAATCTGGTGGTTTTTTTTTTTGTTTTTTTGTTTTTTTTTAATTAATTTTTATTAATTTTTTATACATATCTCCCCATTGCCCCCCCTCCCTCCCAGGCGTACCCCGACCCCCCAGTGTCTGTGATCATTGGTTATGTTTATAAGCATGCATACAAGTCCT